>JAPQRP010000001.1:28927658-28943571 GCA_037367295.1 Apogon hyalosoma | reverse complement strand
CTGGGATAGGCTCCAGCGACCCCCGTGACCCTAGTGAGGATAAAGCGGGTTCAGAAAATGGATGGATGGATGGATCATATGTAATATGTACTGTAAAGCTTCATTGTTAAATACACCTTAATTGTGGATCATGAATTTCTTTCCTGAAATTTGAATTTAAATTGCAATTGTGCATCCTGTTTGCAGTGTGAATTCAAATTCCAATTCAAGAACTGAATTGGAATTTAGGGGTCATTCTCAATTCAATTCTGAATTTTGTATAACTCTGCCTTGCAGATCACATAGTTTTATTTCTCATGCAGAAAAACACAAGGAACATCAGAGCAACTTGAACTTCCACCATCCTTGCATATTGTGTCGCAAAAAATAATGATGTAGGCTTGTCGGTCACTGTTTATGGGTTCATGGCGTTTGTTTGCCTTAAGCTTCTTCTTACCACCACCTACTGGACTGGAGGTGCAGTGCAGTTTCTTTTACCTTATCTTCATACACCATCACACTGATTTTAATACATTTTCAGGAATTTTGCTTTAGAAACACAAACCACACAGATTACCAGGAATTTTTTTACCCAGGTAAATAAATTCCAAGGAATAAATAATCTTGGAAATGTCAGTGGAAAAGGGGCTATAGTTTAAAAAAACAAACAAACAAACAAACAAAAAAGAAAATATTGGGTTAAAGCAACATCTCTGTCTGAGTTAGTGTCTCTTGGACTAAAAAGCCCAAAATGGACAAAACAAACACATTTTCCCCTTTTTTACAGCCTCCATAGGGGAGGGTGAGGAGGGTATTCAGTTGGTTTCAATCTTCAGCTTCTCTAAATGTCATTGAATGTAACTCAGTGAATATTTAAGCTTCACATTTAGTCTCAAGACTGACTGGTGCACAACAGAGTTCTTCAGACTCATGTCAGTAAATCATGGAAGTGTGTGTCTCCAGTGTGATGGTATTAACATGTATGCACCGAACAGAAACAGCGCTCAGAGATGTTATTGTGAATTGGATTGGATGACTCAGATTTTGCTCTTCAGTCCTTGAGCATAGTTTTATCTGTTTTACAAAAGTACATAAAATTAATCATCATAGAAGTAAAAAAACAAGTGTTGTGGTTTACCTTCTACATTTTGTTTCCTTTTATGGATTTGGATGGGTAAGAGATGTAAGTCCTTGTAGATCATATTTAAATCATATCCTTTTCTCTTCCTACTATTACTGGCCTTTAAAAGTCCAGTCGCTTCCGGTTCTGGGCTCTTTTGTTTTTCCTTTTGCGGGGGACACTTTGGGGCCTTTTCTTTCTCTTGCTATGGCTCTCTTTCCCTGTTGGCGTATGCGTGAGTGTGTGTGTACGTGCGTGCACGTGAGTGACCGCTTGCTGGAGAAATGGAGAAAAGAAACTCAGCAGAGGGGAAACTGATGGATCTCTTTAGTAATGTTTATCTTACTTTAATAAATGTATGTGTACTAAACTTAATTTCTCTTAGAAGGTTATTTAAATTCCACAACACATTGGCGTCATGAACAGGATTCGAACCTGTGAAAGTGTCCCCCGCAAAAGGAAAAACAAAAGAGCCCAGAACCGGAAGCGACTGGACTTTTAAAGGTGTGTAATAGTAGGAGGAGAAAAGGATATGATCTAAATATGATCTACAAGGACTTACATCTCTTACCCATCCAAATCCATAAAAGGAAACAAAATGTAGAAAGTAAACCACAACACAAGCAATGAAAAAATATGTTCACTTGTCCCAAAAGACATGAGATGTCAAAACATAAATTGTATGTTTTGTCTTTTTGTACAGTTCAATGTACTGTTTTCAGGCGAACAGATGATCCATCATTGAAACCCGAGTGTTTGTCTGATAGTATCTGCTTGATTCTTTCATGATAGATAACAATAGGGACTTAATGAGAGGCAGCTGCTGAACCAAGCACAAGTACTTTTGTTTTCTTTGTATTAATATCAAGGGCATTGTTATCACTCCACTTGACAGCTTTGTTTGCTCCATGCTGATGTAGCCTGGGGTGGTCTGAGTTTCTGGGTTCAGATACTAGTGCTGCATCCTCAGATTACTTTGTATTTATTGGTTGTGATGATGGAAGCAGGTCTTTAAAATCAGCTGATCAGTAATTTATTCAGGGATAAGGATACGGATGTTTTACTCCAGAGACTGTTATGCAGTAAGGAAGTTAAGCAACATGATAAAAATAAGAAGGAAGCGCACACAGAATGCCATTTTTAAAGGGCAAATGTACAGTGCATTATTTTAAATATGTGACACTATAAATATACAGCAATATATGGTTGCAGATGAGAGCCTACATTGAATGTAGAATTTACATCACATTAATTTGGAATATATTCACTGTTTTTCCAACAGAAAAGTTGAAGACCTCATTTAAAAATTGTTAAATTAACATCCTCTCCTGCACTTATTGAAAAATGTGGAATATGTAAATATTATGAAGTTAATCTGCTGTTTAACTGAAACTAACCTGAAAAAAAAAAAGCTTTGAACTGTTTTAACTCTGTGAGACTCAGACACTGGTGGCTCAAAGTGTCCATCCCATCCAACCAGATAGATAGATAGATAGATAGATAGATAGATAGATAGATAGATAGATAGATACATAGAAGAATGTATGGACAGATTTGTCATACTTTAATCTGCTGATTTTCTGTTTTTATGAAAATTCTTTGGACATGTATACAGCACATTCGATACACACAATTGGATGGATGGATGGATGGATGGATGGATGGATGGATGGATGGATGGATGGATGGATGGATGGATGGACTTCATTGATCCTAATCTGGCAAATTTCAGTGCAGCAGTATGACACAGTAAAAAAAAAAAAACAAAAAAAAAAACAGAACACAAGAGGAAACACATTATACTTAATAAATAGAAGTATAAAAACAGACCTGGATAATTAAACTGTAAGGTGCAAAATAAACTGTGATGCTCAGTATAATGAAGGTGCAAAATTATATTTAATTGCTGTGATATTAGGTTCATAATAAATATAACACAGTAGTTCACAACTGTGTGGTTGAATATCTGAACAGTATGTTATAAACTCAGCTCTGAAAGAATGGTCTGCAAATATTCATCAGCACAAGTTTCAAAATAAAGATTCACCCTTTGGAAACTCAGATTTCAATATTTCAGGACATTTTTCCAGTTTATGCTTATGTAACAATAATAATAATAATAATCATGGATTAGATTTATATAGTGTTTTTCTATTAATGCATACTCAAAGCGCATACAGTGGATCCATTATTCATTCACTCTCACATTCACACTCTGGTGGTGGTAAACTACATATGTAGCCACAGCTGACCTGAGGCAGACTGATGGAAGCATGGCTGTAAGTGTGAGGTTTAAACCTGCAGTGAAAATATAAACAAATATGAACTCATCTGTGTTCATGTCTCCTATCTGCCCCCATAACCATTCATTTACCCCAAAAACACCTGAAGAATGTGGGTCAACATAACACGTTGACCTTGAAAATTGCAGTCAAGGTCAGTGCCTAAAGAACTTATCCAAAAGTTTCCCAAGTTGTGCCTAAATACCAAACATGAGGGAGATCAGGGGAAATTGGTGAAGAATTATTATGCTGACACCATTGTCAAAGGCCAAACCTGACATGTCAACCTCAATTTAACCATTAAAATGAAGGGCAAGGTCAACGCTTTTCCAAGAGGTTTCCAAGTTGCATGGGTGTCGTTAGACCTGGACATTCAGAGCTTAAGCCCTGGATGATTTGGCAGTAGCCCCGGTTCTCTGACCGCACCGTTTTGTTTGTTTTTTGTTTTGCGTATGTCGCCTTCATCGTTGGCGCCTGCAGCCGTACATCTGTGCTCATTACAGTACTTACGGAGAACTCACCTCCCCATCCCCCGTCGGTCGCAAATTTGTCTTTTAAACCCCCAGATGTTTTCAAGTCCTAACGACGCCCATGCCAAGCTGCATTTACATACCAAACATTAGGGAGTTTGGATGATTTGGTGAAGAGTAATCAAGTTGACACTCTTGCCAAAGGCCGAACTTGAAGCGTCAACCCAGGTTTGACCTTGAAAATGAAAATCAAGGTCATCAGCCAAATGACGCAGCCAAAAGCTTTCCAAGTTGCACCAAAAAAACCAAACACAAAGGAGGTCAGACGATTCGGTGAATGGCCTATCAACACATTTTTTCAGCTTTCAAATCTTAATCTATACCTTGTCAATACGTTTTGTTATTTCATTTATCTTTTGAGTCTTAGTTTTTCCAGTTTTGAGTCATGACATGATATTTATTCAATACTTTTACACTGCGTTTGGAGGACTGGGTGTGGTATTTCCTTGTCTTTATTTTAAAGGACAATAGATGCAACATGGAACGAGGACATGCAGGGATTTGCAACAAAGCTCCAACCAAGGATGCTGTCATTCACGGACAACGCCCTCAACCTTCAACTGCCAAAAGATTAATGTGCTGTTAATAGATAAAACAATAAAACAATGAAGCTCTATAGCACAAAGGAATACACTCAGACACATGTACAATTTGGCAAGCAACAAAATAGAAATCAGAGATCTCTTGTGACAGCTTTGAACTATTACTCAGACAGCCACCAGTGCAATCATCTACTGGTATAAAATGTTTAATAACTACTGAACCACGAATTCTATTATACATGTAAATAATTAGTGTAAAATGCAGTTTGTCATCTTTTCATGGTCATCAGATATGACCCATTCGAATGTGGAAACACCGTCATCTTCTACAACATTGATTCACAGAGTTGGATCAATGACAATGGATGGAGACATCTGTTTTTTTTACTTTTTGATATCTTTGCTGAAAGTCACTTTTTCTTTTGTTTTTCTCTGTTTCTGATATAATAATCCTTAACTTTTGTCTGAGCTTTTATGAGCATCTAGTGAATTAAATACTGGAAAATACTTGATTTTCATTGACAAAAAAAAAAAGCAAAATATAGAGGATAATATTATAATAATTGGCGATAAATCACTTTGGAAAGCTTAAATTTACAGAAAAATTAATTTGGGAACTGCCACTAAAGTAGCACGGGGCCTTTATGAGTTAACATAAATTTTGGTCCTTTCTACTTATATTTTCACAACAGGGTCATTAGTTTAGTTTCAGTGCATTTCAGGTGAACCAACAGCACCTTCCCAACATCATGACCGATTTCAACCTAAATTGACGGGACATCAAAAAGATGATGGTTTACTGTATCCATTATTTTAGAGTCAATGCTTGTAACAAGGTAAAAAATTAATTAGAAGATGTAATTACACAAAATTAATTAATATAAAAGGCACCAAAGAGATGAAAACAGCCCAAAAGTTCAACAATGCAGATTTCATCCTAAATATACAATACAATATTACATAGAAACAGTTCTCCCTTCTTTTTACATTATATTAAAAAGTGTTTTTCCCACTAGAAATGTCATTAAAAAGTCCAAGTTTTTACATTTACATCACATAAAGAAGTTGAATTAGTGCTTCTACTTTTACCAGAAGTAAAAAAATAACTAACTAAATAAATAAATAAATAACAACAAAAGAAAACGTTTCTTTGTTTATTGTTCACTCAAATGGCGAAACCTGTCTTTAACCAGATTTGATACAATAAGAACAGTTTTCAGCCTGTCAAATGTAACATTATGTTTCCTTGTTTCGCAGGTATCGTCGAGTGTCCAACAGGTGTTCATGGCGTGGAGGGCTGTCAGCATCTTTATCACCATGGTGACAGCACACACAGCCTCAGGGCAGCTGTGTGTGAGGCTGAGAGGAAATAAGATAACAGAGAGGCCTGATAGAGCAAACTGGAAACTATGAGCGCACACAGTGACACGCATGCAGCCTAATAAGGAAAGTAGATTGTCCACGGCTGTCACATCTCTCACGCATCTGAACACTCGCTCACAGACCGAACCGTTCATATAAACAGGAAAGCTTGTCCCCATTTTCCTCCATCTAACTCCCTACTCTTGCTCCACTTCTGTTTGTTGAGGGATCTTCCTGTTATTTCACCCTGTAACACTTTTCCCTTTTTATTCCTCCACCCCGGAGACAAACAGGGTGGAGGCCTTGTCATTTAGTTTTCTGTCCATCTGATTCTTATGAACACAGAATTACACCAAGGCTTCACACGGTTACTTGAAGTAACTGTGAGTTTACACTTGTTTACAGTTTTCACATGAATTTACATCAAACTTCCATTTTGGTGTAGATTCATTTGGACTTTAGGATGAACTGATTAGATTTAGGGGTCAAAGGTCAAGGTTACTCTAACGTCATTTCTGCCCATTCCCGTGAATGCAATATCTCAGGAAATGTTTTGAAGAAACTAAGGAAACTTCTTCCGAACCTGTATTGAAAACCCATTTTGGTCTCATTTTCTTGTGTAATCAGGAATGAATAATAAATGAATGAATGAATGAACGAACAAACAAACAAATACCAGTAATAATAATAATAGATCAGTTTATGTAGCATATTTCTAGTCACTCAGAGCATTCACTTTGTTCACTCCATAGTCACACAATGGTGGTGTAAACTACATCTATAGCCACAGCTGCCCTGGGGCAGACTGGCAGAAACACTGCTGCCAGTCTGTTCAGATTCACCCTTTCTGTTGGGACACTATCACGTGAGCAGGTGAGGAGTCACCTGAAGGGGTCACATGACTTCAGAAGGAACATAATGTGAGATGAAGTCTAAATGTTCATGACAGCACAAGATTAAGATTGGACTAAAAACATGTGAGACTTCCAAAAATACATGCTATTAACACACCTTGTTAAATAAAAAAAGGATATGTTTCAGTCCTTTTTTATTTGTAAGTTTGAAATATAATAATCTAAGGCAGGGGTGTCAAACTCATTTTAGTTCAGGGGCCCCATGCAGACCATTTTGAGCTCAAGCTGGTCAGACCAGTAAAATACTATAATAACATAAACAACAAGAACTCCAATTTTTGCTCTTTCTTTTAAAGCAAAAAAGTACAATTAAATTATCATTTTACAAAAAAATGTAAATAACCTGAAAAACCTTAAATTTATTAAGAAAAAAAAGTTACATTTTAACTATGTTATGCCACAAGTTATCATTTATATAAGTGCATTACCGGGTGCAGTGGATCTACAAAGGCACAAAACATTTAATAACAGGTGTAATATTGATAAAATTCCACTTATTTTTTGTAAGAAATTCCACACCATTCATTATTATTTAAAATATTCACCTTTTTTTGTGAGAGGATAATTTGTAAATGTAATGCAACATAATATTGTAAAAATGTTGGAATACAGACTTTGGAGTTTGGGCCATATGTTTGGATACCCCTGATCTAAGTTGTAGGAGAACATAGTAATATATAAGTAACAAAGATAGTAAAAGTCTAAACTATGTTTATGTGTAAAATACTGGGCTTAAAATAATTTTTTTTAAAATGACCAGGTATTTCTATATGTCGCCTCATCTTCCTCCATGAGTCAAATAAACCCGCCTTGATACCGTCATTCGCCGCTGGTACTGTCTATCATGTTTAACTCGCTCTCTCATTGGCTGATCCGCCGTTCAGTCAGCCAATAGGGCGGTGGCCGGGGGCGGGCAGGTTGCACTCAGGTCGGCACAAAGCGGAGACCGAGAAGCCGCTCCTTTGTGAAGTAGAGCCGGCGTAGAAGTGTAGAGAACCGCCGCACGGTAAAGCCGCACCCCGTGAGCTCTGGAGAGCCACTCACACATGACGCATATTCCTATGCACAGGTAGACGTACTTCGAACAACCGGAAACGAGGAAAAGTCTGAACGCAGGTGGTGGAGGACTTGTTCAACCAGGCGACTTGAAGTTACCGGGATAAGACGGAAAACACTGAACTGGAGGAGAGGCTGACAAGAATCGGAAACAGAACAGGGAGTTGCTTTTTTTTATTTCATTTTTATTTTTTATTGTTCCATTTGCGCGTGGTTCCCGACGCGGACGCTCGCGCTGCGCGAGGAGGTGACCTCAGGTACGAAAACCGACTCCTGCAATCTGGGTTTACCTGTTCAACCACTTCACAAAGTCAATAAAAGGTGAGTTATATCCAGCCACCCTTTGTCCACATCAGTGTATTTGTAGGTTTTTGTTGCCGTTATTGGCTCTTTTGAGCGGTGCTCCTCTCCGGGGCTCCAGGCTGATGGCACCTCCGCGCAGAGTCTGGAGATCATTACAGCCTGAACATCCCCGGCAGCCGCTTGGACTGAGCCCGTCCTGATAAACGACCTCCTAATGGGAATAAGCAGCCGTCCCCGTCCTTCACTCAAATCGTCATTTTCATTCCCACACTCGCAAATTGTCAATAATTAAAGAATGGTTCATTTGGGCGGAACCACAGAACGTGCGTCAGGGCGCATTAATGGATGAGGCCAAGATCATTTTGTATTTTCCTAGAGTTAGAAGTGAGCCTTCTTCAGTTTCACCTTTTACATTGTGATGTGATCTACAGCCCTGCAGGAAATGTTCCCTGTGTGAAGGTTACAGCCTCTTGTTGAGCTTTTGTTGACACTGTGCCACTAAGTGTTGACTCAACTCCTTTTTGGAGGTTGTTTTGTTGGATTATAAGAAGAGCAGTTGGTGTTTTTGCTGAAAGTGTTAAAGTGTTATCGCTTTCTGTATTCTGTCATTTGTTTTGGACTGGAATAGTGCTGCTCTCTGTCTTGTCTTGTCATGATTCACAGTAGAGCAGGTTTTCACTTTAGCTTTGCATCCGTTTTGCCTGTTTGCAAAATACACGAGCAGATTCGATTGTCTTTTGACCACAGGTGCACTGATGTGCAACTGCCTACCATGTAACTTGAGCATATTGAGTTTTTTTTTTTTTTTTTATGTGGATAACGCGAAAAACTAGTTTACATGTATGCTTCATCTAATCATATTTAGCCGTGAGCATTTAACCCATCAGACCGAACCTAGTGCTGTCATTGTAAAGACATTTTAGTTCATTAATTGTCATATTTTATAGCCAAAAAGTTTTGTTGGTGACACAAATTGAGTCTTTGCATATGTTTGATTAATTTGCAAATAAAATTCACTGAGTTTTTTTTTTTTAAATGCTGATAATTATGTGACTCTAAAAACCCAATTCTGTTGCCAAAACCCTTGGCCACGACTCAAGTATTTTTATGTCCAACAACAGTTACTATAAACTGGAGTTGGGTTAATTGATTAATTGGTACCAATATGACATTTTATACACTATTGATATTGGCAGAACTGGGCTTCGATAGCGGCTCATGACTGATGTCAGGTCTCTAAACTGACAGTACTGACCTTGAAAGAAAATAATAGCTAAAAATAAATAAATAAATAAAAATAATAATAATAATTCTAATAATTCCTCCAGGAGCCAGTGATATTGGCTGATTGATCAGCGATCTGACTGAATTTACTAGCAGTTGACTTCTATAGCCCACGTTGCAACACATCCAAAACTACTGCGATAGATATGAAATGTGGCTCAGATATTCATTCATATTCATATAAATTCCATGAAATGTCAAGTAGGCAACTAAATCAAATACAACCTGTTGAGCAAGGAACAGGAGAAAATAAAGTTTGCATGTCCACAGTGCCTTCTTGTAGAATTGTCGGTAGTATTTAACTACCAAATGTCCATCCAACATCACTTCAGAAGAATAAGATGAGATAAGATGTAAGACTTTATCCCACTGTGGAGAAGTTGCGGTGTTTACAGCAGCAAAAAACAAAGTGCAGAAACACAGGTAGAACATTTAAGAGTGAAGCTAAAGAGAATCTACTATTTTATATTATAATGACACTCTTCTGATTTTATGTTTGGTGCGTTGAAGCCAATTGTGCAACATTAAAGTTCAAGAAATGATTCTTACTCTGATGTCTGAAGACGGTCATGCTCAAGTCGACTGAGATCTGGTTTTTCTCTCCTCAGACCATATATTAATGCACATATTAACCCACAGAAGCCCAGGAACATCCATGAACACGGGTGTAGTTGCGGAGGTGTTCTGACCCAGTCATCTGCCCATCATAATTTGGCTTAAGTCAAAGTGGCTCGGACTGTTACACTTTTACCCTCTTACTCATTTTACTGTATTGACTGATGCTTTGTCCACAGTAATGAGGATATTTTGGAAAATTTCCCATGTTTTGGCCTCTCGTCCACATATTAATGGTGTTGTAGGTCACAGAAAACTCTTTAAAAAAGATCTTTAAACACTTTTCAATTTGAAGTTTTAATCTTTGACATTCATGGACATTGACAACATTGGAAAATGATGGTGTTACATTCCATTTTTCTCATGTCTGTTATGTTTTTGTGAAATTAATCTGTACCTGAAACATTAAATCCAGGTGTATAATCAGTGTATGACTGCAATCCATTGGGAGATGGACTGGACCGGCCTTATGGACAAATCTAGGGGTGCACAATAATTGTTTTTTTTACAACTGATACTGATAACAAACAACAATAGTTCCCATTCTTCAAATTCTTTTATTATTTCAAGTCAGTGATAAAACTCAGTTAATAGTAAAATAAAGGCTTCTACAGAACCAAAAGCCTATGGCTGCTTGAAATGGACAATAGATCAAATGTTTTCAGTTACTTACTATTTATATACACATACATAATTTGGTGATGATCGACCACTGTTTTCAGACATTAAGCTACATTGAGCTTTTTCTCTATAATGTACAACTATGGAGAGGAAAAGGCTTAATGTGGACAACATCCATAAAATTGTAGAGTCGTTGTGATTTTTGCAGAGGTGAAAGTGGGCATGACTACAGATGTCCACACGAACTTTGGTGATGATTGATCACTGTTCTCGGGCATTAAGCTACATTAAGCTTTTTTCTTACCTTAAGTGTTTTAGAATGTCTTTCTGCTGCTGCTGCCGGACGAAAACAGCGGCCACAACCGCTTGATCCTCTTGTTCATCTTGCAGCTGTAGCATAGAGTAAGTAACTGAAAACCCCTTTACTTACAATGGACTGATCCAGACCGCTTCTTCTTCTTGGTTTTTATGGTGGTTGGCAAGGCAACAACATGCACTGTGTAATGGTGAAATGCATAAAATCTAAGAAATTTAGATGTATTATTATGGGCTCTATTTATTGGTGAAAACTTTAATTGTCGGAATTATCTGAATGATGGGATTTTTTTCAGTACTGGACAGGTAATGATCTGTTTTGATAGTTATTGTGCATCCGTAGACAAATCCACATCATATGATGAACACACAACCAACTCTTAAAGTAGCAGAACTAAACCTGCTGCTGCTTCACCTTCATGACAGATTAAAGCCTTTTTTTTTTTTTTTTTTTCTTTTTTTTTTTTTAAATCAAGGAAGTAAATATCTATTTACGAAAATATTGGTCAGGGCATAAATGTTCTGCAGCTACCAGGTACATCCCACCAAAAGACTGCCACCATTGTAACAAGACAGTCAACATTATGACCACCTCACCTGTCAGTGGTCCAAATGCTATTATTGCAGATTCATTTAAGACTTGCAGAGCTTGGGTTTTGTCTAGTGGCTGACAGCTAAAAATAGGCTTCTGACCTTGAGGGAAAAGTATCGCTTCAAAGATTAAAAAAAAACCAAGCAAAAAACCTCCCATGTAGATTTCTTGTCAGTTTGCTAGTTGTTCAGGTCCAGATGTGTTTATTCATTTAGTTCCTTTGACTTAGATGTTCCATTCAGCAGTTGTTCAGTCAAAGATGAGTCATTTCAGACACGTATGCAAAAGTTTCATGTAATCAGAATTGTCAGTGGAAACAACACAGAATGCCCCTCTCTGTCACGAACTGTTGCCTGTAAACTATTAATTAAAAAACAATATTTTTTGAGAATCAGTACAGTGTTACAAAACATTCTACATCCAATATATACTTAAATGTACTGATGTGACATCCCTGTCCTAAACTCAAATGTACTTAATATAAAGTGATATAAAAAAAAAAATAGGAGAAAGTTGGATTATTGATAAATTAATTCAGCAACAGTAATTTCTTTAAATTTTAATAATTGTTTAAGTTTATGAAGTCAAGAGTTGCTTATTTTGCTCAAAGTGATGTAGTGTGTGACCAAAATGTTATAATCAAAATCCTTCTATTAGGCTAGTTGATCTATAGTAGTCACACTAAATGTCAAATCATTGTTTAGGACAACTTTAAAGTGTAATTTTTGGTCTTTAGTGAAAGTTACACGTGATGTTAAATACCTCTTTATGGTCAGGACATGATGACAGCTGCCAAGCTGCCAAACATTTCCTCACATCTAGCAATAGAATGTAGAATAAAATGTCAAAATATGCCAAATTAAAGAAAAGAATATTTCACAAGCTTAAAAGACAAAGGAAATTAGAGCTGAAACAATTAATCAATTTGAATCGATTAAAAAAAAAAAAAAAAAAGATTACAATTTGTCTGAATCTGAGCTTTGTTTCCTTAATTTTGCTGCTGCTAAACATTGGTTTCACTGTTGTTTCACAGGGACCCTTATTGTGACGCACATGACGCCAGGATCAACGCAAACAACATGTAGTGTAGCTCAGAAGAGATGAGGACAAAAATGTGTATATGTTCACTTTTCGTCATTAGAACTATCACTTACTCCTTTAAACTTCTAAGCTTTTACACTAATATTTAAATATTTGGCTTTACTTTTTTTTAAGTTGTATGTTAGTTCTATCTTAAGTTCTATCTTAACTTATGTAAATTGGATACAAATGTGTTGAAGACTGTAGTGTGTGTATATAATGTATATAATTTTTTATATATATATATATATATACATACACATCTCACACACTGTACACTATTGTTCTAGCTATTTCTCTATAGATCTTTATTTTTCATATATCCTTTTACTTTTATACTTTTTGTGGTTATTGAATTTTTTTTTCACCTATTCAAATAATTGAATCAGATAAAAAAAAAAAAATCAGTAGATTAATTGATTACCAAAATAATCGATAGCTGCAGCTCTAAAGGAAATATTTTGACTCATTATCATCTTATTACTCAGTTTAACGTTCGGTAAGTTGTTGACATCAATGTGAGGGAAGATTGATGATTGATCTGTATGTACATTCCAATTCTTAAAAGCCTCCTGGATATATTGTTATACGAGTATATTGAGTTAAATGAGTAGTTCTGAGAAACAGAACTGTCTTCACAAAACGGATAAACCCCAGTGACTCACTTCAATATGAAACTGTGGCATCAGTGGTAGTTTCACAGCTCAGTGTTTTCATGGCGTTATTACCTCTTCTATGTGGATGCACTGTTCATTTGTGTGGATTTAGTCAAGTTCACAGAGTCTGTTGACATGACCGTAAAAATCTGATACCTTTTAGTAATTTGATCATTTTAATAATCAGGGCTGATGCGTATACGTGCACTTCAGAAACACGATAGTCAAATAAACCCTGGTTTAGACATTTCAGTTGGACTTCTTTTGTAGTTTGTACGTATGTAATGATGTTGGAATCAAACCTAGTAATCTTCCACACGTGTTTGTCACTTCCTTTTTCTATGATTTGTTTTGTTTTATACACAGGTGTAAAAGAATGAAATAGATCAGATTAGGCTGTATAAATGCATGAAGACATTGGAGTATTGTGGAAAAACCTAGTTGCATTAATCTGATTTCTCATGATCTGATTACTGCTGTTATGATGCTGTTTTACATGATCACTTCAATAATATGATAACTCCAGAAGTTGGATAATGATAGGAGTATTAATATGCATGTAAATGGGTTTACTTTTGCTGCACCCTTGGCTCAAATATGAGTGATCCACTTAAAGAGAGCTTTTCCATCTATTCCAGAATGACAGTGGAGGGTTCCAGACCTGCCTCCAGCTCTGGCACAGCATCAATAGAGCGCTGGACGTATAGGTCTGGCTATGTGAGACTATGCAGATGTAAATGTATAGTTGGTTGCCCTGCAGTTTTCATGCTAGCAGGTGTCTCCTTTTACACAAGCATCAACTTCCTCTGGAGATTGACCAGATTGGTTTCCCTGTGTGAGAGGAAGTGGAGGTGTATTTACGTGCATCTGTGTCATTAGATGGCTTAAGGTTATCATTACGCACACGACTACCGGTCATGTGGAAGTCCATATTTCACAGCTGGATGGACACTTTTCAGAGGAAGCAGTTAATTTAAAGACCCATAGAGTGGGTGCCAGATGAGTTGCATAGAATTTCACTGTAATTGTTATAAGATTAAACAAGCAGTATTGTTTTGTCACCCACTAAAGCCTCTTCACTTGACAGGAAGAGTATTAGTTTTGTTTTAGTCAAAGGTGTGAATGATGGGATTTTTCTATACAGCAAAGAAGCAGCATAGGTTGAAGTTGTAATGCCAGTAGTTGTCTGTCAGAGAGGAGGAGGAGGAGGAGGAGGAGGAGACTTGGGTGTGGCTGCTCTGGTAATGACTGGTTTGCATTCTTTACACACAAACACAGATGCATGATGCAAAAAAACACACAGTTGTGCGTACAGTAGGCAGCTTTTTAGAACCACACAGGCTCCAAGTACTACAGTGAACTTCATATCCCGGAGGGAAAAACAAAAAAACAAAACTGAACTTGGCTTTTGCAGTTCAAGCCTCTGTTAACAAAGACTAAACACTAAAACAAACACATGGCAGGTTTTTGTTTTAAGACGTTTACTTTGCAAATATCTAAAGTGTCAGTTGATCCAAGATAAAACAAAAAAGCCTGGTGCAGGAGGAGAAGGATTTCATATCATCATAGTTTGGTCATCAATCAGTTGAAAAATCACTGCAACCGCTCCAACAGTTTTAGCTATATACTTAAAGTATATATTTCTTTTAAATTGATTTGGCAAAACAATCCTTCATATCTCTGTTCAAAGCTATATCATTTAGTCAGGTCCCCGTTCTATTTACGACACTGTGTCTTAGGAATGGCATAAATGTGGCGCAGCTGGATTCCAGGATGAGCTGAGAAGAGTTTGGTGGCCAAAGGCCAAGGTTTCTTTGACCTCATAAAACATATTTTGGTTGATAATTTGAGGATTCATGCTCTAATTATGACACTACATGCATGTCACGGTATCAAGATTCAGTTTGTTCTAATTGAGCTATCATTTTGGTTTTTTATAGCAAATATGACATGATTTGATGAAATGTTTCTTTCACTTAATTTAAGTTTTTTAATCTATTTTTGGTTCATATTCCGATTGAATTTCATCAGTAATGAGTATTTACAGCTGCCAGTCATGTATTTGACCCCATACCTGTCTGAAAATACCAGCGATTAGTCTGTGTCATGGGGTAAATTTTCCACAGAAATGAGTAGAATAAAATAGGATACTGTGTCTGTTCCAAGTAAAAACAGAAATTTGACTTTTAAAACAGCTCCATTGGGGCAAACACAATTAAAATCCACACACAGGCATTTAAGGACATTTAAACATTCAGAAATGCACAACAGATAAAAAACAAATATGAAACAAGTAAAATCACAGTGCAGTCTGTTTTTGTTATTTAGGACAGCTGTTGCAGAGTGGATGAAGGATTTCTAACAAATTAATTCTAATATACTGAAAGCTAATTGGAGAATTTTTGCCTAATGATTCACATGCTGCAGCTTTAACATAGGTTATTAATTAATTTATTTATTTAGTGTTCATTTCTGTTGGGACAAATAGCCTATAGAGCATAGAGTGTTGCCACAGAACAAAGCATTTATAGTCTAGGCTAATTGGCAATGTCAGTCCTTAGCTGGAGTTTTAACCCTTTATTGGACAAGTGACTATTTTTGGTCATTTCCACATGCATTACAAGACAGTGACAGCAACAGTTCCAGTGAGGACAGTGAGTCA
>JAPQRP010000001.1:28891476-28921123 GCA_037367295.1 Apogon hyalosoma | reverse complement strand
TATTTTAAGTGTGATGAGATATTTTGACTAGAAATGAGAAAAATACACTTGGTAAGATTTTGATTTTTTTCCAGTGTACCTCACTGTGTGGAATAACTGGGCAACTGTTCGTTTAAGAGGATTTAGTCTGGGATCACAGAGTCCATTCATGTGACTATAAAAATCTGATAACTGAGCAGATAGTTGTAGTTATCACATCAGATGCATTTACTGGCAATTCAGAAATATGATAATCAAAAAACCCCGGTTTAGACGTTTCAGTCCATTTTCAGATTTCTGTCGAAGTATGTATGAGCATGTTGTGATAGAAGAATCAAACTTCCTGTTCCTGTCCTCCGCTTCTGTTTGACAAAGTCACTTCCATTTTCTATGTCTTTTTTTTTCCACATGTGCAGATGTAAAAGAATGAAATAAATCACATTAACAGGTATACATGCATGAAGACGTCAGAATATTTTGGTGAAATCCAGGTGTGTTAATCTGATTTCTCATCAGATTACTGCTATTTTCTGATAAAACGTGTCAGATTATACTGTTTACGCAATCACTTAGTAATCTGATAACTCCACAAAAAAAAGATACTGATCGGACGCTTAGTGTGAATGTAAACTGACTAATCGTTGAAAAACAGGAAGTCATATTAGTTCAGCTACATTCATTTTATTTATACAGTTCAGTGGTGGCCAAAATTATTAGAACACTTTTTTTTTTGGTGCATCCCCTTTCTTAACGGTCTGTGAACATCGAACTGAGGACCAGACTGGAGTTCTGAGAAAGAACATTGTCTTGTTAGGGTTCCGATACAGCATCTCTTGTTTCCAAAAAAAGATTTACATTCACCTTAGAATAGTTTTCTATTTTCCTTCAGTTCATTTGAAATGAGCTTTGGCTGAGAGGAGTCTGTGTTGTTTCTGGATCATGTTCACATTTGGCTTCGTCTTAGCATGGTAGAGCTTTAACCTGAAGTTGTGGACTGTGTTTATGATGATTTCTGGAAGTGTCCCTGATCCCATGCAGAACTTTGTCTGGTTTTAATGCAGCACAGAAGGAGGGCCTGAAGAATACAGCATTCAGGAATGGTTTTTGGCCCTGTCCTTTGAGCACAGTGATTCTTTGCATTCTATTTTTATTCATATTTCATATGCTCTTTTTTTGTTTTTTTGTATTTTTGGAATGGGGTTGTAGCTAAATGCTAAAACAGATCAAATCAAGACTAGCCTCAATATTAACCTAAGCAATAGTGGTAGCTCAACATTATTACAACACTTTGCATATTTAAGAGGTATCATCTGTTGTTTCTTTTTTTTTTTTTAACTAGCCCATTAAAATACCCATAAATCAAATGAAATATCTACCAGCATTATGGTCTTTGAAACATAAAATAAAGCCATCATAGGGAGATTTAGGTAATTATCCTATTCCAATGTCAATGTCACGCAATCATATTTATTCTCAATAGAATCCAAATTCTGTGTGTGATCATTGTCAGGTGTGATGGTGATTAAACTGATGGTGAGTCATAGGACATAGCTGTGCATTTCTGTTCCTGCTATCCTGCTCACTAAGGAAATATTAAAGTTAAAAATGGATGAAAATAGTAGGACTCATTTCATATGATGTTTGTTGTGCTCAGATCAACCATTGTTTTATGAACAATATGAAATGAAATCATGGTTTGGAACCGTAAAAAGGTAAATATTTTCAGATCTGGCAGGTATTCTAATAAATTTTGCCACCAAATGTATGCTGCTAGTTGATAAAAATACTCCTTAATTGTTTCCATTATTTTCCAGTTCTATATGGAATGCATTAGGAGTGGTTATTTTAATCACTTTCTGAGATCAAATAATCCAGTTAATTTAAGTGTGGTATTTATGGTATCATCCATCAAAATCAAATCACAGTAATAACGATAAAAAAAGGAAATGACTAAGGATTGAGCGAACCATAATGAATTTTTTAAAACACTAAACGTAAACAGTCCTCAGGCATAAATACTACCATAAACTATGGTTCTGTGTCTTATGAAGGAACATGTAAATAATCTCTTTCCAGCCAAATTTCCTACTCAATTTTTGTTCACATCCCTATAATATGTGTTCACTCATGTCAAATGTGTGTTATGATCTGCTTTATGTTGTGTCAGTTTTTGATAAGTAAAGAAAATACATATTAAGCAAATAAGATGCGATTTCACAGGTGGCAGTGGTAGATGTATATTTGTTTGATTTGTTTGTTTCATAGACATGTATGAGATCTATTATGTTTTTTATAATGATTCTCTTTTTTCAGGGTGGGGAATAAATGGCAATAAAATAAATAGAATTTAGCATCTGTGTCGCCATGAGTTGTAAGGCAAATTGTTATTTTAACAGGAAAATCCCCCGAGTCATCTGCATAGGAATCGGCAAATAGTTGATGTTATAAACGTAGGTAACTGAGACTTTAATGAGGTTATTTATGGAGTTGGCAAACATTAACAAACAGCAGACTTCCTGTACAAAACAAGCCTGTGTACATGTTTTGTTCAGGACATTTTAATGTGTTGTTTATTTCTGAGTATCTGACTGGTCCATAAAATGTCACAAGAAATAGTGGAAGAAAGTCTGTTGTAGTATATTCATTAATTTATACAGAAATGTAAAATTCATGTTTATTGACATTTATTTTGTCAGTTTTCAAAAAATTGTATCCGTAAAGCTGATGAATTTTAAAAAGTAAATAAATATAGCTTCATAAACCATCACAATGTTAAATTCTATTAAAACACAAAGTCAACTCTTTCCAAGTGGAGTGAAGTATAAACTATTAAAGCTATAGCCTGATTATCACCTAAAGGAGGTGGACACATGTTTTCAGTGTTGTTTTTTGTGGACTGTCCTTGTCTCTTGTCTCATAGATACATCTCTGTTCACTTGTTTTGTATGATTGTAAAGAGGTGTCGTTTGCCAGCTTCAGCTTTACAAAGTTCCAAATCTGTGGGTCCAGATCACATGTGGCTCTTGGACTTTCTCAGCTGAGCCTAAGTCAAACTGTTTATCCTTAGAGCATCAGTTGCTGCACAGAGATTTCAATCTTTGTGATGCAGGTTTTTTTCTACAGACTTTTGGAATCAGTGTTATCTGATCAGAGACGCTTAACGCATTTCTCGGAACTCGATGCCATTATCATCCATCGCTTGTTTCTTACATTTAGCATTTGCTTGACATGCAGTAGGTCAATCAAATGTACATTGTTTTTCTTACATCTAGACCTCATAAATTGCCAGCTGTGAAAACATTGTGTAGATCAATCTGTGATAAGTCATTAGTCTACATCTGTATCAAGCAACTGTGTGTGAGTTAAAGGCTCATCATGTGACTGTTTGCATATTTCTGTAGTCAAATCATGGTCACCTTATTTTAATATAATACAAATAAATTTTGTATTATTAAGAATCACATGTATTTCTGTGCTTGACATTTGTGTTGGAGTTTTGAGGCAGTACCTATTTGTAACAGACCTATTGTTTTAAATCATATGTTGGTAAATTGATTTCTCAAATAGGGTCAAGGTGCAGTCGTCCAATGTCCGAAAGGTTGGTGGTTCAAATCCAGCTCCATCCAGTCTGTTATTTTCTGCTGTTGTGTCCTTGGGCAATGCTCTTCACCCACCTTGCCTCAGTGATGTATGAATTTGAATGAATATTTGGTGGTGGTCGGAGAGGTCGTTGGTGCAAATTGACAGCCGTGTTCCCATCACTCTGCTCCAGGGCGAATGTGGTTACAGATGTAGTTTACCATGAACAAATGAATGAATAATGGACTCATTGTAAAGTGCTTGGAGCGCCTAGAAAAGCACTATATAAATCCAGTCTCATTATTAAGACAGATAATGTGCAGTGAGCAGGTTATTACAGTGAATTGAACCCTGACTGATTCACCCTAAAGGGGTTGATTTATTGTTATAATGATAACAAGTTGTAACAGGTACACTCGGGTTAATATGTTTGGGGGTTTTTTCATTGGCACTTGTTGAATGGAAGTCATGATGTTTCTTCATATCTTACCTTAAATGATTTATTTATTTATTTTTCCACAGGTTGGCAACAAGGATCTCCCACTCTGCAGAACTCTAAAGGTCTAAAACTCCCCGTGAACCCTCACCTGCCCAGGTGATGGCGTCCCAACAGAAAGGGCGAATCTGAATGACGACCTGACTCCTCCCTCTGCTTCCTGTCTGACCGGCTGCCCCCCCAATCTCTGATCCACGTCCAGTAGATTCCTCAACATGGATACAGACACTGAGGACACAGTGGGATGTTACTTTAACAAGAGCGTTAAGTTTTTCTATGAGGAGAGTGGCAAGAACATCAGCGCCTACTGGCGTAATCGTGACTATGTGATCGTTTCTCTGGGAATGACCGTCTGCTTCATCGTCATCTTGTCTAACCTTTTAGTCATAGGTGCCATTTTAAAGAATCGACGCTTTCACTTTCCCATCTACTACCTGCTGGGTAACCTGGCTTTAGCAGACCTCTTCTCAGGTAGTAAAGTTATTATGATTTCACTTAAATAATGTTAAAATGTATTCATATTATTTGTGTGATTATTTTAAAAGTATTGAGCACTTAAAAAAAAAAAATCAAAAACAAAATCACAATGAATAGTTTTGTTTACTTCCTGGTTCAGCTCATCTATGACCAGTGGTAGACTGAGTTACTTGGAGGATTGTGTTTATATGTTTTAGAACATAACTGCTATGAAACAATTAGAAAATAATGTTATATTTATCTCATTCATGGTATTCTGTGACAGTCGCTGCACTGTTTCATATTTCTTCTCATGCAAAGTGGAGTTTCCAGCTGCACCCAAAATACAGACTCCAGCAGTCTATAGTATGAAATCAAATATTTATGATCGAATATATTTAATTGTGGACAAGGAAAAATAAGCCCAAAATTCAGTCTTTTTTATTTGTTTTTGTTTTTTTTTTTACCCTTGGCCATCGCCACAGGGTATTTTCATCAGTTCGTTGTCCATCTGTCTGTCTGTCTGTATGTGCAAAAACTTTGGCGTGGGCTGAAGGCCGAGGGTTTTCAAGTGTGGGCACATTATGTTTTCATATTTGTTGGACTTTGTGAACACTTAATTATCATTTATATTATTTAATATCAGAAATTATTGCCTTCTAAGCAGATATCTAAATTAAATGGCCATGATGTTTTTGAAATTGAAATTGCCCTTTTAACATATAGCCTTATTTTTTGTTGTTTCTATCAAGTTGACAGTTTTAGTGATTGATGGCTTTGGTTCTTGAAGATGTTTTCACCCACATTAACAGTATAGCTGTTAATGGAGTTAGTTTTGTGTGTTCAGTTACTGTGTATAGTTCCCACCACACTGGATAAAAAATGTCAGTAACAGGTAAAGTAACTGTTGAACTGAGCTTCGGAGTCAAAGAAAGAAATGCATATATAAATCTGGAATGTCAAATTAACTGTAAAACATCAAGATGTGAGTTTTGGGGTTTTTTTTTTGTTTTTTTTTTTTTTTACATTTTGGAGCCATTATTTTCCCTTAAAATCAGTAATTCCTTCAACCAGCTTTATATCAGCCTACATCCAAGCCCAGTTCTGCTGATACTGAAACCTCCTCTCTGCATCCACTTGATTGATTATATCTCTGATTTGTATTATACTGTGTGGCTGTGTGCTTGATACCTGGTGATTAAACTTTTATTTCCCTCCTCTCAGGTGTCTCCTACCTCCACCTAATGTTTCATACTGGTCCCTGGACCATTAAGCTGTCCAAGTACCAGTGGTTTGTGCGTCAGAGTCTGATCGACACCAGCCTGACAGCCTCGGTGCTGAACCTGTTGGCCGTGGCCGTGGAGCGCCACCAAACCATCTTCAGCATGCAACTGCACAGTAAGATGAGCACGCAGCGAGTGTTCGCCATCATCCTGTTCATCTGGCTGGTGGCGATCATCATGGGTCTGGTTCCCACCATGGGCTGGCACTGCCTGTGTGACCTGGATCACTGCTCCACCATGGCGCCGCTCTACAGCCGCAGCTACCTGGTATTCTGGGCTGTTCTCAACCTGGTCACCTTCTCCATCATGGTGGCCGCCTACACTAGGATCTTTATCTATGTGAGGAAGAGGAGTGTGCAGATGTCACAGCACACCTCGCAGATGAGACTCCGAGAGACGGTGTTCAACCTGATGAAGACTGTCTCCATGATTCTGGGTGAGGGCGAGCACACATAGTACAAGTAAAGACAGTAAACCAAACATTTACTAACTCTTATGCTACATTCACACTGCAGGTAAAAGTTTGCTAAATCTGACTTTTTGCCCATATGTGAACCATAAAGGATTATTATTTTTTATGATGTCTGGACAGTAGTAATCTGATTCCTTTCATACCAGACCCAGGCCACTTTCATATTTGGATTCATATCTTAAGTTTTACAGTGCAGTGATGTTGGCTTTTATCTGATTTTTACATCATTGAAATGTGACAGACATCACAATTCTGCGATGGAGCAGGAGGCACCACCTGGAAAGATCTGTACTTCCATAAACACAGTGTGATGTATGTGACATCACTTCAGGACCGTACACTGTTCATACATGAGTCTGATGGAACTGCATTTACATTATAATGTGAACAACCACAACCCCCCCCCCAAAAAAAACAAAAAAAAAAAAACAAAACAGATTTGAGCATTAAGAACTGCATTGTGAACATAGCCCTAGGCTGACTGCATTTAGAGGCTTTTTTACACTTTTAGTTTTTCCTAAACCAGTAGATAAATTGAACAGTTTTCAGCCAATGATGAATTATCTGAACATGGAAGATGCAGCTCCTAAAACTGAACCTTTCCCAAGTTCACCTTTTAAAACATTCTTTCCAGGAGTTATTCTGGTCCCATAACCCTTATAAATAGTTCTGGTCCACGTTAAGATTTAGGGGAGTAGAAGGCATTAATGTCTCCTGTGTTGGGCTTTGATTGACAGGTGTGTACGACAACTCAGTCGCCTACTGTATCAGACCTTCAGAGCTTCTGTTTATTGAAACAACATTTTTTCCTCCTGACAGCCGGCTCGACTGTCTTTAATAAGTTACAATAACAAACACTGCCAAATGATTTTATTATACAAGTATCTCCTGAAGTATATCATGTCACTAAGTTAGCATTAGCATTAGCCCACCCATCACCTGTCACACTCAGCACCACATTTGGTCCAAATCTGGTCACTTCTGGCTCCAAAGAACCAACATGGCAACATAAAGTCAAGACTTGAAAAGGGTACAGAAAAACCCATGGGATTATTTTATTAACCAATTTACATTATGCTGCATGAGTGTATATTTCTGTAAGGGAAACAACCTCAATATGCTGCTATGCAAGTAATGGGAGATTATATGCACTGCCAGTCCCTCAGAATGCAAAGAAAATCTGATTAGAGGAGCCATTTAGTTCAATATTCATGTAGAGACGGGTCAAATAGAAGCTGGATGATGTCATGACTATAAGTTAACAGCACTGATGGGGAAATCCAGCTGCAGTTTGATGTACATGGACTAAAAGGCTGCAGGATCACATCGCCCTGCTGCTCAGTGTGCAAATGGTAGAGGAACTTCCCATGAAACTGGACCCCTGAATGTTTCCTTGAATCAACCCACCACTTCTCAAACTTCTTGTCTTAGCTTGTCTGTTCCTGTTAAACCAGACTTAACCCCCTCTCTGCTTCTCCCACCAGTTCGTCTGATTTTTCTGTCTTGTTTCTTCGCTCCTCCACTCTTTCCCAGCCTCCCTTGCCCTTTCTCGCACATTTTTAACTTTCGATTAAATTCCTGAAGTTTGGAAGTGTTACTCTTCTTTCTCGCGTCGCTCAGCAGCCAGTGTTCAGCACCTCTGGCATGTGAGGAGGGCAAGTAAACCCTGCGCGTGCCCTGACAGGGAGCTGCATATTTGAGTTACTATGACACATAACAGCCTCTCTCGCCCCTATGACACCATTAGAGAGCGTTTACTTCTGTAATTTTACCCTTGTGAAGTCCAATTTGAGCTTTGACCTTTTTAGAGTGTGGGTTTTTCAGTCAGGCTTTGAGCAGCCGAGTATTGAAATATCTGAGGTTAGCTGTATGTAGTCGTGACATGACATTTCCTATTGTGTTCTGGCAGCAGAGGAATAGGTTACACGTTGTGTGTTGCCACATAGTTTCCACACTTCCATCTATAGCCTGTACGTGTGCATATATTAATGCTGAGCGTGCTGTGAATGTGTGTATATAACAAATTCCTCAGCTGCCTAATGGAGTATTATGATAATGAAATGTGATCATACAGTCTAAACCCAGTTCACATTCTGACATGTTATGTATCTGTGTGTGTGTGTATGCATTGTCTGCAGAGGAATTTACAGTACATTCCCCTTCTCCCTTATCCGCCCCCCTGCTTCATCTTTTTCTTAACAAATCTGTCTGACTTTCTGCCTCCTCTGTCTTTCCTTGAAATACCTCTGTTTTCCCCTGCCAAAACTTAGATTTATTATTTCCAGTGTTATCGCCCTAGACTGGATATGAAAAGTAGACAAAGCTACTGAGATGTCACCCTTTGGTTTGTGAAAAACTGTTCTAACCTTGACTTTGGCATTTGGTTGGTATTTGATTGTTGTCAACTTGTGTTTTTGGAGCCAGAAGTTGCAAAATGTGGACAGGTGTGAAAATGTCAATACTTATTCCATACCAGAAACCAGACCCAATCTGTGTATGAAACTATTAGTTGTTCTAGATTTAAATACAGAGGTAATGTTATCTTTATCTCCCTAAATAAGGTTAGTTGCTTATGTTTGAGTGTTTAACTTGACAAAAATACAGCATATATATTTGATAAAGCAATAGAATCTCCAAAGCCAAATCTAGCATTCTTTGTTTATTATTATAGTTATTGTTATTATTGTTATTGTTATTCATTTATTTATCAGAGATAAATAATGCAGTGAAAGACAGTGGACATATAGAACATCTGATGTTCTGCATAAAAAGCATATAGCATTTACCGTAGGTAGTTCACAACTCTCATCCCTGGTAAGTCTTTTCAAGAAAGAAGAAAGTACATTTATATAATAAACAACAATAATATGAAGTAGTATAAATGATAAAAACCCAAACCCCATCTACCTAATAGAATATAAACACACACACTCCTCAAACAGTCTGACCTCACCACCGTTCTACATTTTCGAAGTGGGTATGTTCTTGTTTTTTTTTTTTCAGCCAGTTATTTAAAGCAGCGTATGACTTTCGTCACCAATTTTTCATCAAATCTGTAAAACCCAAGAGGTAGCCTACGTATGACAAATTCGTTGTCTTTCCGTGATCATGCACCTGAATTACTCCACTCACGGTGAACAACTTCGAAGTGTACTCCATCACAAGCAGTCTGTTTACATACCAAACTGAAACCAAATTGTCACTTGGGCCTTTTTCGGATCCACGCAGCCGCAGTATGACCGCAGCAGCAACAAACACGGAAATGGGTTCATTGCTTCTTGCTGCTGCGTGAAATTCCAAAAAGTCCTGAGTGATGGTTTGGTTTCGATTTGGTATGTAAACAGACAGCTTGTGATGGAGTACACTTCGAAGTTCACCGTGGCGTGAGGGGAGTGATTCAGGTGCGTAATCACGGAAACACTTAGGCTATCACTCGGGTTTTACAGATTTGATGAAAAATCAGTGATGGACGTCATGCGCTGCTTTAACATTTAGTGTGCATGTTTTGCAATTTGCTATCAGTTTTATTCCAGCTTTTTAGCCTCCTTTATTTATTAACCAGCTAAAATCCTCAGTGAAATTTAAATGAGTGACCTGGTCGAATGAGCAGCTTATATAAAACCAAACATGCATCACAAAGAAATGAAATACAATGTCTAGTTTTACACAGTAACAGACCAAGATAATGTGTGAGTTCAGGAATAATTTCAGTACAAATTTAGAAGCAATCACAGACTTACAGACTTAAATTGCCCCAAAGTAACAAATTCTGACAGTTTCAGGTCCTTCTGTGACTCATTCCATGAAGAGGAAGCAGCGTGTCGAAAAACTGTTACCTTTCCTTTACCTATCCTTTTACTTGTATACTTTTTGTGGTTGCTGTTTCAGCTGATTCTGGAATTAAGGACCAGTTGTTTGTCATTTTCAGATATGTCTTTGTCACATCTTTACAATTTTTTTTGTCACCCATTAAATAATTGTTTAATCAAATCAAAGAAAATAGCTGCAGGTCTAATCCGACTAGAACCAAAGATGCTCAAGACAGTCGACTGAGGAGTGATTTCCTGTTTCAGCATCACATCATTTCTCCGCTGTCCCACCATTTTAGGAGCAGATCCTGACCCATTCAGTCTAATGGCACAAGTGAATGTAAATTTGACCAATTCATTTGCTTCAGAGTTGCCCATTTTCCAGTTTTTTTAGACACGTGGATCATGAAAAAATAAACATTATTTAGTGCCTGTCTCTGCCTCAGCAACGAACTCACGAGATTTCATAAAGGACATGAACATAAGCAGGAAAATTAAGTGAATGATAGTTATGATAAAATAATTTTATAATGACATCAGTGTTTATTATTGTTTTTATTTATGCATCATGAGTCTGCTGTCAAATGGCATATCCATATGTCTGTTCTTAACCCCTTTGATCATGCCCAAGACATAGAATTGTATATAGAATTGGCAAAATCTGAGCTTTGCCACATTGGCAAATAAAGGACATTTGCCTAAATGAACTGGAGGAAACTGCAGGTTTTGACTGTTCCATGTCAGCTCCTTTCAGCCCCAGACATCGCAGCCTTCTTATCTGTATCTAACGTATACGGTTGATCTCCCGCAGGCTGTTTCGTGCTCTGCTGGACGCCCGGCCTCGTCCTGCTGCTGCTCGACGGTCTGGGCTGCGAGAAATGCAACGTGCTGAAATACGAGAAGTACTGCTTGGTGCTGGCCGAGTGCAACTCCTTTGTCAACCCCATCATCTACTGCTTCAGGGACAAAGAAATGAAGAAGACCTTCAAGGAGATCTTGTGCTTCTTGTGCAAACGAGGCCACAGCAAAAGGGGAAACTCTGAAGTTCATTTTAACACCATGGAGAATGAGGTACTGTCCGAGAGCAACGGAGCTGACAATGGCAATCACAAACCAAACAGCGATCACTTGTCCCATACATTCAGCATAGACAACAACAGCCTCTAGTCCAACTGACAACAACCCACTCAACTATCGCATGTTACAAATGTACAAGGCTCTTCCTGATCAAAGCTGTTAAAGAGTTCAAATTAAGCTGTTAGAATACTCTACATCGTGGTCTTTTTTTCCGATTTCTGTAATGAGAACAAATACTATTTTCACTTCACTTGCTTTTTCTATGATGAGTGTCTGAGCTGAGTTCATGTGGCTGTTCTTGTCTGTTGTCGTGGTTAATGTCTTCCTGCAGCAGGAACTGAAGCAGCGACTTTTATATGCATGTACAAATAATCAGTCAAGTCGAGTTGAACCAGAGTTGTTACAGTTTGGAGATTATCTTTAGTTTTTATCATTGATGTTTCAGTTTGGTTTTAGATTTATGTGCAAAAGTTTTTTTTTTTTTTAATGTTTTTAGCTATTGACTAGTTTAAGTTTAACATGTTTTTTCTGTCTTTTCAAAATCAGTTACTGAAGCTTATTATTATTATACAAAGCCATGAACCAAAATGATTCATAGTGCAAAAAGATGCGGTTCAAGTGATTTCCACTACTTCCTGAAGAAAATTAACACTAAATTGATTTTACCTGCAATTCTTTTTCAGTCCATGTTGTTCATTCCAGTGAGCAAAATAATTTTTTTCACTGCTAGTTTTAGTTGAACACTTAGTTTTAGGTAGCTATAATAATCCTGGTCTTAAATATTTATCTTTTGTTAAATCCATTAAAGTTAGGGTAGGAGATCCTGGAAAAAATGGTTTGAGCAAGCTACATTTTGAAAATACACAGTTCAAAAGTCCAAATCCCTTTTTTCAGACTTTCCCCCAAAACCACACCTCCAGAGTACCAGGACACGCAATGCTTGTTTCTGAGGATTTATAAGTGCTGCACAGCATTTCCCCCCCCCCCACAACCTTTCACTTGTTATTTTGGTACGTGTTCTAAGTAATCTCAGGCTAGCAACAACAGCTGATTACAGTAAGACTGATGTCAGGCTAGTAGTCCACTAAAATTTGCTTTGAACGCTGTAATCTGTGCATTTCACTATTATGTCAGAACAGCCCTAGTTCGTACGTAATGTTACATTCCCTAGTGATTTATGTTAGTGACAAAACAGCTTACCAGTGAACTTTACATCCTAACATAGCTAGCCAAGCTCTGTCTGTGGCTTCTTTTCCTGTACATGTGCTCTAAGCCTCTGAAAACACACGATTCATGCACAAAGAGGGGTACACACAGACGGGGGAAGGACAAATGGCAGTTGAGTTTGATAGACATATCACCATTCAATCATTTTGAAGGGGCGCTTAAAATGATTGGATGATGTTTTTTCAGTCCTGTCCATTCCACAGGTGACTAAAATGTTTTATTTTTGTGTTAGAGCATTTATTTAATTGGTTGCAATCAGGGTGTGAAGGGGATTTTAAGCAATATAGTAAAAAATGCTCCAGGAAAACATCTCCTACCCCACCTTTAACAACCAAAATGATTAGATTTCTAGAACAGTTCTGCAGGGTCATTAATACTATAAAAATAACAGATAACTTTTTGTGTGTGTGTGAGAGAGAGAGAGAAACTGCGCAGTTAATCCTTCTATTCTCTGCTTTGACCACACAGTCTCCTTTTTTTATAACAGCACTCTGCATATATTTAGACACTAAATTTAAGTGTAAACCTCTAACTAGTCCCAGTATGAAATGTCAGTTTCACTGTGGCCAGATACTCTGTAACTCTAACAGTGAATCAGCCTGTTCACACACTGTTGGCTGCTACTCGTGACACACACTGTTTTCCTTTTTATGCATTGCATGAAAGCATATGCAGGACTCTAATAGATGTATCGGTTGTTGTTATTAATCAGTTCTTTGTGTTAAGCTGATGTTAAATGCATTGTCCTGTTGTTCTGGACAGTAAATGCAGTTAGTGTGAAGCTACATTGACAACAGATCATGTTGACTGTTGCTTCTCTCAGATGCGTTGTATTTGTCTTTCTGGGTTTTATCTGTTTTTTTTTTTTTTAAACATCATTCCAATCCAATTAATTCATCTTAGGCTGATAGTGATGTTTGAGCAGTGAAGAATATGTGTTGTCTAGGCGAGATGGCAGCTTACACATTTGCAGTGTATGTTTATTTAGCAAGTATGAAATGAGTCTGCACCTAAATGAACCTGAATGTTGCTGCATTGACTTTAAAGTACAGACTATATTCAAGCAGCTTTAATGTTATATGCAGGATGAAAATACAAATGCGATTGTTGATGGCTGAAGAATCAAACCTCCTATCTTAAATATGCACTTTTTTGAGAAAATGCAAAATATCTTGGAGAAAGCTATTTGTAAAAAGTAAGATGGTCCATAAAAAATGTATTGTTTACTGGGTTTTGTGACCAAATATAATTCTGCAAGAAAACAACTTGTGTTTTTTTGTTTTTTTGTTTTTTTCAACCTTTATCAACAAAGTGCATGTTTCAGATATGAGATTTTGTTTTGAGGAGTTATTTCATTACTTCCCAACCATCAGCAACTGAAAAGACAATGGATGGTGAGAATCTGGAGAAACATCAGGCCATATTTCTAAGAAAAATGGCGTATTTAACCCATTAACTACATTCAGTCAACAGGTAACGTTAGCATTCAGCCTCTTCTGATCTGCAGTAGAGATGCAATAAGAAAGGGATAAATTAACTATGAAATGTATCTGTCTATCAGTTGTTGCCTCGCCCAATGTTGAAATAAAACCCTGAGTCTTCTATGTCAGAGCCTGAGGAAAAGTAATAACATAGTTCATTCTGAGACCTTCAAGAACTCGACTCGATAAAGACCACGTTCCTAAACCTGATGCTGCTGCTTTTGTTACATGGGATTGAAGTGTGTGTGGGTGTTGATATATGAACTGGTCCAAACTGGGGCAAAACCTCAGTGGATTTTGGTCGAACTGGTCTACACACTCTTTAATACCCCCCCCCCCCCCACACACACACACACACACACACACACACTCTCTTTGGTTACAGTCATGCATGCGCCTCACAGTGTTTCCTTGTCGACTGAAATGTTTTGTCTTTGATCTGTATATGGACATTCCATTAGTGCGACATCAAGCGTTGACCTTGATCAAACCTCTGGGGTCTTAGAGCTTACAGTCACAGCCTGCAACATAAAACATGTTTCTCTTTTGGAATTACCCAGATTCCTGGAATGGTCCTATTCACTTATGCAATAGTTACTTTTATACCAAGTGCAATGTTCCTGTGTTGTTTGTGCTGTTGCCGGTGTGTGTGTTGGATTGTGTTCTTGTGCTGTACAGTCATAAAGCGGTCCAGATGTGTGCTGGTGGTTACAGTGGGTCATGCTTCTTGCCATATTTCCTCTGACTCTTTACTCTGGCATGTTTGTGTGTTGGAGACATTTGCTTGTCATTCTTTCAGCTCACACACACACACTGCCTTGTAACTCTGTTATTGCGGCGAACAGGAAGTGCAGACATGAGTGTGCAGCTGTCGGCGTACACTGATTCTGTTTTACATATTAATTGATTATAGGGCAGAAAGTGGAATGAGTAGAACAGATTTCCATTTTCAAGTGTTGTGATGGTGAAAAATACCACGACTTGTGCGATTAAAAGGAACTGAGACTCTTACGCAAATCACTAACTCTAAGTACACTTAAAGAAAATTATGTTACAGAAAACCATTAAGGGATCTCACTTACACTATATTAATTAAAACTATATATTTGTTCTGAAATATCTTATAAATCAGAGTGTTAGTTCTCATTTCATTATTCTAGATATACTGTATATTGCTTTAGTAGTTTGGAAACATCTATATATAATTTTGGGTTTATTTTTGTACAAACATTGTCACAACTAAAATGAATAAATGCAAAATTCTGATTTACATTTGTGATTTGTCTGCTTTGCTGTGTGTTTGCTTTCTGTAACGGTAGTTTAGATTTTACAGCAGCACTTTAATATAAAGTACACGCTGACCATTACTCGTCAATGCAAGTAAGAATTAAGCCTCAGTCATCTCAATAAAGGTTAATGATGAACCTATTTGCATGTTGGTATATCTTTATTTGTCAAAATAAAATACTTTCAGCATGTCAAAAATTGGCAATTTTCCCTCAGAAACTTCCTAATTACGACTTACTGACATTAAGTCAAGAAGTCGTTCATGAGTTATGATCTTCACAAATTAACTAACTAGAAAAGGTTTCATTTTGCTTTTTTGACATTGGTGAACTGGATTTCTAAGCTAATGACTTTCTCTATTCACTACAATCTGATGACATTTCTATATAGAAAACTGCGTCAGCATTTCTGTATGAACCTTGATTATTATTGAGTTCTTTGTTGCCTTTTTTCTGCTCCTCTACAATGGCAGCAGTGTTAGCATTAGCTACTGTTAGCTTAAGAATGGCACCCAGTAACCTCAGCAAATGACCAACTTCTGACCAAACATACAAATTTTATAAATTGGATACCAAATAAGTAAATTAGTCATCACTTTATATGTTCTTTATATAGTCTCAGAGACTTCATTTAGAATTATTTGGACACAAGTAGCTTTGCATTTTCATGTAAAAATTCCTGAGAGTCTATTTGTAAGTTAACGGTAGCTTTGATGCAGGAAAATGAAGCAGTCGTCAGCATAGAAATAACTTTAGCTAAATCAAGAAACGGCCAAATGCAACACAAAAAAATAATTCCACATGAGTACATATGCATATTGAACCTCTTATTACTAGTGAGTTATAGAAGATCATAAACAAAGTGTAAAACAACTTCATTAATTGAAATGAATAAGCAGTAATTAGGAAATTATAGAGGGAAAACTGAGGCGTTAGATACTGTGTAGGCAAACATCAACAAACCACCAGCTCCCAGCACAAAGGCAATGAATGTGATGTTGAACCTTTAACTGTTCGTGTCCTATTATTGCATGAACTACAGCTTCCATGCTTAGTATCAATAAACGGTAATCAGGAGATTGGCCGAGTATTTACAGATATGTTCCAGATATGAATGCTTATAAGAAACTAGTTAAAAACATGGGTGTCAAACTCATTTTAGTTCAGGGGGCACATTCAGTCTAATATGATGTCAGAGAGGTTGGGCCAGTAAAATAATAGCATAATAATCCATGAATGATGTCAATTCCAAACTATGCTCTATGTTTTAGAGCAAAAAAGTGCAATTTTAAGAATATTATGCCTCAGCTTCTCATTTATACATGTTCATTACAACTTACAGATCAAAGAGGATGTACAAATGTACAACACATTTAGTAACAGGTAGAATATTATTAAAATTCCACTTATTTTTTTTTTTTTATAGGGAATTTCAGGTTGTTTAGATTATTCTCATTTTATTGTGAAAGGATAGTTAGTAAATGTAAACATTTTCATCAAGTAATTTTATTTTTTTCACACTAAAACAAAAGAAAAATTTGGATTTATCATTATTCATATGTTGTTATGCTATTATTTTTCTTGAGATTGAATTGGTCTGTATTGGACCCCTGAACTAAAATGACACTCTTTCATTGTTCATGTCTTCAGTGTAATTTTTACACTTTGCAAATTCATCCCGCAGGCTGGATTGGACCCTTTATCGGGCCGGTTTTGGCACATAGGCCATATGTTTGACACTTATGAGTTAAAGTTTAATAAATATACTTTAATATAAAGTGTTACCATTAGATTTTTGCCATTTGGAGTTGGTGTTGAATTACTGTCTCTGGGATATACATATTTCTCATGTCTTTAATCTCTGCTTGTTTTGCTCTTTATACTAGTTCGGACATGACTAACCTTTTTTTTTTTCCCCTTTTTCTTTTTCACCTCCTTCTGGCTGCATCTAATCCCTTCTCCTTTCCTTTTTTTTTCCATCTTCTCTTTGGCTCATGGTCTTTTCTGTTTCTCCACCTCTGTTATCCATAGAAGTATAAGTCTCGTACTGCCGAGCCCATTGAAAGGAGCAACGGGACACCTCTCATCTCTGGGAGCTGTAAAGACCCCCCAGTCTCCTCAGAAAACTGGAATTAACTCTTCTATAAACTCTGAACAGTCACAGTCACGGTATGCGCACACACTTGACCCTGAAATCTACTTATGTGTGTATCTGCACAACCAAACATGCCCTAAGACCTGTTTTTTCTCAGTCCGGAAACTGTTGATTTTACAAGGTCAATTTGGTGGAGAACAGGTTTTATCTATTCTGTTAACAGACAAAAGTGTTTGTATCTGTTAAAGATGTAATTCAGATACGTCACATGTCTGCAGAATATGCCTTGCAGCGAGGATGATGTAAGTTCTATTTTGACCAGAGGAGACATAAAGAGTTGAATGGGACTTATTTAAAGAAAAGGAAGTGCTTTTAGTCATCAGTTTTCAAGAGGCATGAGGATGCAAGCCATAAAACAATGGGTTCATTTCCTGTTTGGACATCACTGATCAAAACGATGGAGGTACAAGAGGCACCGCTAACATCCCATGAGCGACTGGAACATGTGCAGCGGTGATGGAAGACATGGTCACATACCAGAGCTCCGACCCAAGAACGCACTCTGTTAAATCTCTCAAGCTGCACATGAAATAAGCCTTGACAGATATATTTTAAACAATATACAAAACCGCAGGATGCCACAAGTTTCCAGGGTTCGTTTGATGGAAAAAGGATAATGAAGTACACGGGGGGTTTCCCTCAGAAAACCACATTCACAGTAGGAATTTAAAAGGTTGAAGATGAATTATAAAAATATTCAGTCTTTAAAAAAACAGACAGAATTCATTGGCTCTTATAGTGTTTCCAGTGTTATCAATCTGTTAGTTATTAAAAGCAAAGAGTGTCTTAATAAAGATGGTGGTAAATGTCACAGATACAACAGGTTTTTAACACTGAAAGCATGACTGAATATGATAATAGTACTCAGATCATTAAGTAAAGGCGTTGATGAAATATAATCACCAATTCACTAGTATAGAAAAAGTCAGTCTACTTGTGTGAGTTTGTTTTTTTGTGTGGCATGTGGTTGTTCTAAGCTAATGGTTGACTGTTCTGTCCATCATAACAATCTGTGCACTCATTTCTACGTAGAAAACTTGAGTCAGTTTCAGTAAAAATCGTGATGATTATACATTGCGCTTCTTTTGCTTCTCTATAGTGATAGCAGTGTTAGCATTAGCTACTGTTAGCTTAAAAATTGAGTTTAACGTCAACAAGTGAAAAACTTCTGACCAATTACATACAAATCTTACATTTTGAACCCATAAGAAGTGCATTAGTCATCACTTGAGATATTCTGAGTTAAGTTAGCATCATTTGGACACTTGTAGCTTCGTTTTTTTTTACATACAGTTTACTTCCACACTCCATTTCTAAGCTAACGGTAGCTACACTGAGCCCGTTTACATGCACATAAAAACTCCAATCATTAGATTTCTGGAATTTTCCGATTAAGTATTCATGTAAACGGCATCATAATGGCATTTATCCGATTATAAGAAATCAGATCAGCACATTTGGATTTCTCTCAGTACTCTGATATCTTCATGCATTTATACCTATTAATCTAATTTATCTTGTTCTTTTACGTCTGCACATGTATAAATACAAGTAAATTGTAGAAAAAGGAAGTAACGTAGTCAAACGTGAGCGCAAGACAACAGGAAGATTGATTCTACCATCACTACGTACATGCTTCTAAAGAAATCTGATAATGGACTGAAACCTCTAAACCAGAGTATTTCCTTTTGTGTTTATGAAAGCCGTTAACACCTCGGCTCAGATTATTACAATTATCTGATTATTAACCATTATCAGACTTTTAGAGTCATGCAAACAGGCTCAGTGGTGAAGCTATTGAAGCGCATTGATTTTTTTTTTTTTTTTTTTTCCTGTGTAGAAATTGGTGTACAGGCTATTAACATGGATGTCGGAAACTTAGAAATGAAGTTCGCCAACGTCCACAAACAACTGGTTACTTTACAAAAAACAAATTTACATGAGTACATAAGCTTATTGAACCTGTTGCTACAGGGAAATTAGTGAAGATCATATTTCACAGCTAACATCTTCCCTAGTGTTTTAGTATTTCCAGTGTAATGAATCTGTAAAAAACTGAAAACCTTGAATTTCTGTAGGTCAAATGCTTGTGTGTCTGCGTAAAGATTTTGTTAAATGTCACAGATCAAGTGTTCATGAGTTACGATCTTCCTTGCGATATGCTTGTTTATGCAACACTTTTATGTGGACATTGGCAAGCTGCATTTCTAAACTAATAACTGTCTTTATTATTAAATCCATGATAACCACCTGTACTTTCTTTCCTATGTATCTGTGTTGCTTGTGTGTCTCGGTGTAGATGCTGTTAAATGTCACAGATCAAGACCACACATTCATAACCCTGAAAGCATGACGGTGTGAATATCATGAGTTTTTAAATTGTAATATTTTACTTCAGATCCCTACTTTTTGTGTTTTCTTTGACAGTAACTTGTTCACTGTGCTGCTGTTTTATGTGTGCTGTTGTTTTGAGTGTAACAGTTTTGGTAACGAACTGAATGAACTGATTGTCATTTAAAGAGCACCAGGCTTGTCGGGTCGTTTCTCCGCTCATCAGAATCTTATGGTTAAATTGAGAACTTGCCAAAATGTTTTCTGTGGATCTTGATATTTACTATAGCTGCTCTTCAAGGAATCATGGCCACGCAAGAGTCTGTTCCTGTTTTAATAGTGCAAATGTGCAGAAAACAACCGTGTAGGATCCAAACCTCTTGTAAATATAGTTGTTTTGAAATCATTTAATCATTTTGTCAGTTAGTCTGAAAACTTTGTGACTTAGTTCCTTTGACTAAATCATCAAAATGAATTTAAAAAGCTCTTTATCATCGAACAACACAAGTTTTTTTTTTTTGTAAATAAGTAAATTGTTCTTTTAAAATCATTAGAATCATCAAGTTGCTGGTTCTCCTACTGATGAACTAATGCTCAAACCCATCTCTGTATGAACAAAAGCTTTTTTTTTTTTTTTTTTATTCCATCCAAAGATTTGTTGCACATCTTCGTCAACAGCCACAGTACACTGACTTCTACGTCAAAAACTCCACTCGATTTCAGCTCTTCGGCTCCTCTACAGCTGCAACACCGTTGCATCGCTAGCTACCGTTGGCTTAGAAATGGACTTCCTGTCAAACTTTGTAAATCTTTGTAAATCAGAGTACACTGGAGGATACAATATGTAAGATTTGTGTTTGCTTACATGCAGTTTATGTTGCTAAGATACAGGGTTCCTACAAGTTATATTTAAGACCTTTTAAGACTATTTAGAACCTAATTTAATGCCCATTTCACAGCCGTTCCCCTCCACTCATGTCAATCAGGTGGAAAATAATCTTTTCTCCAACCAGGCGTTATTACATTTGCACTTCGTCATGCTTAGTTTTTGCTCGCAAACCGTCCCTTAACCCAAAAAGACCCAAACATCCACCATCGACCGAAACCACCGACTGATCGAAACTGTTTAATAACTGTTCATCCACTAATCCTATCAATCCATGTAAATAATTAGTGTAAAATACAGTTTGTCATCTTTTCACGTTATTCAGATATGACCCATATTTGGACGTTCAGAGGCTCCGTACTGAACACTGAAACACCATCATCATCTACAACATTGATTCACCAGTCAAACTTGTGCAGTTTATATAGTTAGACAAATGACAGTGAATGAAGACACTTGGTTTATGTTCAGTTAATGATATATTTTGCTGAAAAAGTCATTTTTCCTTCAGTTTTCTCTCTTTTTGATATAACCTTCAACTTCAGTCTGAGCTTTTATGAACAGCTACATGATCAGTGAATTAAATATAGAAAAATACAGGATTTTCAATTAAAAATGCAAAATGTAGTGCACAATATATTAATAAATAGTGATAAATCTCTTAAGAAAGGTTACAAATAGAGAAACATTCAGTTGGGAACTGCCATAAAAGTAGCACTGGGTCTTTACGGGTTAAATTTCCCGAAGTCAGCTTCGTCGGGCTGAATTTTCTGTGATCATTTCTCACTGGTCGCTGCAAAGTTATCAAAAACTGGTTCCTACTTTCAATATTGTTGTGTTGGAACTGAGTCGACTAACATTACTTTCTTTGCAGCTCGAACATTTAACAGACACATTTAAACACAATACAACCAACAAGTTTATGGCAACAACTTAAGACCAACCATAACAAGTTGAATACCTTTTAAAGATTTTTTGAAGGTATTAAATGCAGATTTGTAAATTCAAGACTTTTTAAGGTGACCCTGAAGATCTCAGTTTTTTTAGTTTCACAAGTTCACGTCACAACACAGATCCCACAACAAACTGCACGTGAGAACATGTAAATCTTTATATTGAATCCTCTTCTTTGCTGTCAATGGAGTTAAAAAGTTCAAGTTTTCACTGTCGGTTATAGGCAATGTGCTCAAAGATGTCCCTCTATTTTTTTTGTTTTTATAATGATTTGTCAATGTATGTTGCTGACATTGTCATGTAAATTGTGTTGTAATGAAACATGTTTTTGTAAATTATGTGTGTGATGGATTTTTATTTCTAATCCCGTTATGAAAGTAGACTGTACAGTGTTTAGTGCACGTAAGCAGCTTGAACATCACTGACGGACCACGATGAGTGATATTTAGCTTTAAAGAGATGATTCACAGCTTATTGAGATTTGAGTAAATCCGACATTAGGGTGCTAATGAGAAACAACCTTTATGACTTTAACCGTGTTTTTCGGTTTACTAGGCTGTTTTTCTGCTTGAAGAAACTGTCATCAAGGCTGATAAAAATGAAGACGTATCCCTGTGACTCTGCTGTTGTCTTTTTTTTTTTTTTTTTTTTTTCATCCCCGTCCTCAAACTGTAACCTTTAACTGTAGAGTCATGAGTGGGTGGACTTGAAGAGCTCCTTCACTTTCTGTTTAGGCTCTTTTGGTCTGTTTTGTGCTCCATTTATCTCCTTGTCTCCCTTTGTGTTCGCAGAGAGAGATAACTTCTTCTTCCTCTCTCCTCCTTTTCCGTCCTCCTTCAAAACACTGTGAACCGACTCCTTCCTTAAGTTTCCCAGTTTTTCCACCAGCGTCGGCTCTTTCCTGTGTGTTTTCAGGGAGAATCTCTTTTGGGAATGCTTCTTCTCTTTCCTCAAGTTGTCCAGGCTCAGTTTGTCCACAAAGCTCTTCCTCCTGTGTTTCTTGATGGGCAGCGCCCCCTTCAGGTGACTCCAGGCTCTGTTCACTGGCGACTTTTTCTTCTTTTGCCAGAAAAATGTTTTTTTAGAGGAGGATCCACCCATTGCACAGTGACCTACAGGAGCAAGAGATAAAGAGATGCATGAAGATGAAGGATAACAAAATAAAAGCCAGTAGCAGCTACAGTAAGTATCTTTTTGGGAAACATAATCATAGAATTTTAACATGAACCTGTAATGTTAGGATTAGTATTATCTTTTACAGTAGTAAATATCACCCTTTTTGCACAAATCTGACTTATCCTTGGTTCTCATCTATTAAAGAATACATGGTGTTGGCTATAAAGTTAAAATAACTGTTTTCAGACACATTCCTTTTTTTTTTTTTTTATTCCTGTTTCTACGCATCGGTAATCACCTTTGACCAGGTGTAATGATTACATAGAGTCCCAGTTACACATCAAAGCAAATAAATAACGTTCTAACTAAGGATTTGTACAGCAGATTGTCAACATGGTTCTTTCAACCATAATTCAGCAGAGTGAGAGCTACATGGGATGAATTGATGAATGAATATAACTATGCATCCACTAGATCTATTTTTGACAAAATTTTCTTCGGTCCTTTTTTATGTCATCATCACATGTGTTATTACATCACATGCTGCACCTGCAGGATTTTTTTTTTTTTTTTTTTAAAGTTAGGCTAAGGTATTGGCTCCAACATTTTATGGGTTAATATATAATTAAGGGACTTTTGAAGTCCATGGGATATATCTTGCATACATCTTTTTTTTTTTTTATGTTCATTATGATCATGTCTCTTCAAATTCCATAATTATTTAATTGAAACAATCACTTATTAATTAATGATTAACAAATAATTAATAAATGACTAGATATATTAAAATGTCAACTAAATAACCATCCAAATTGAATAACAACCACCTTCTAATCAGCTAAACAATAATAAAATGAGCTCATTCAAGAACTGTTTAGATTATGTTCTTTTTATTCAGTTGAGATAAACATGACAGATATGTATTTTTTGGCAATAGATCAAGTTTTGTACTAAAAATAACAAATTGTATCTGTGTCCGAGAAATCACTTTTGACTGAATTACCCATTACAAAAACACCTCTGAGGGAAGTGGAGTAATTCCAAATCACATGACCTGCTCCACATGATGTTATTTCCTCCTGAAGAAAACACTGGCAAGACTCCAAGGTTTGTTCTGTCTTAGTTATTTAATATAAAGTAGTGTGTGAGTCAAGTGTGTATTTATCGTACTCTTATGTCAACAGTGTTACTACAATATCTTTATAAATAACTTTCAATTTTGCTCAGTTGTATATATGATATTTAGAAGAATCTTTCTGTAAAAATGCCATGTGGTGTTATGATTAGGTTATTTTTAAGTCTGAAAACAGCAAAAATGTCAAATATACCTGTCACCTATGTTACCCTGTAAAGGGAACTCAAAAAGTCCTTCAATTATATATTACATAATGGCCTAATTTTTACGTTATTGACTTTATTACATTTTAAAATGGGCAAAATTATTACATTTTTGGCAGGTGTTATGTTATTTGTTGCTACACACATGTCAAATTACTACACTTTTTTTAATCACTTTTACCTTTAGCAGGAGGTGAAACTACAGAGATCTGAAGCCAAAATGTGTTGCTTGAAATCTCATTTGTACTGTAATTATGGAAGGTTTTAATACATGATCATAACGACAAATGAACTAAATGAGCTAAATTAAAGTTGACTTATCTGAGCGGTAACATTGTCTGACACAAATACACTCATTGCCCTTTGGTTTGTCGTCACTTTAGATAAAATCACGGTTATTGCTGTTCATAAATGTAAATTCAGTACAAAATAACAAACAATAGTAGAAAAAAACAATCCGTACACTGTAGATCAACATTGTCAGGATTGTAAAATGACCATTTCATTTCCCTATAGAAAGTGAATATGGCCTTTTCAGTGTTTTCAGCTCTAAAACAGAGTAGATGACACAAACACAACCATCCTCACCTTATTTCCTGTTTGCGGTGTCAGACGGCAGGGGTTGGCGTTATTATCCTCTGTGTCTGATGACAAACTCAGCCTAAAATAAGACTCCTGTTCTGACCTCTGTCATTATGGAGGTTATGGATCTGATGGAACAGATCTGATCATTTCACTGTCTTTCAAACACAACTGTGAGACACTGATCTGCCAGAGACACTTATTCAGCCACCGAACAGGAAAAGAACAAACCAGTTCTGTCACATTCTCACTGGATGACACTGGGTTTATGTTGACTTTTTTTTTTTTTAGTGCTTTTTAAATGATTGTGTTTTAGATATATGTCCTTAGTTTAGTGTTCTATGCGCGGTTTTACAACTGACTTTTATTGTGTTTTATGTTTATTTTTAGTGTGAATGTATGGCTGGGATTTCTACTTTGTGTAACTTCTGCTGCTGCTGTCTTGGCCAGGACACTCTGGAAAAAGAGAGTTTTAATCTCAATGAGCTTTTTTCCAGGTTATTCAGATTCAGAAAACTTCATTTATTCCATACGGGCAATTCATTTGCAGCTTACCACAGACAATCAGTCAACATTCAAAGAGCCATATGACAAATGTGAATCAGTGTACAAATACATGATCATTGGAAGGCATTCATTCATTCATTCATTCATTCATTTTCTGAACCCGCTTTTATCCTCACTAGGGTTGCTGGAGCCTGTCCCAGCTACTTATAGGCAAAGGTGGAGTACACCTCGGGGTGCTTGTAGTGCTGATTTGGTCATTAATCAGCCTAGAACTAATTCACTGCAAAGGTCTGTTCATCGCAGGTCATCGCAACTCTGGAATAATTTGCCAAAAAGGCTGAGGGACTCACCTAATTTACATGTATTTAAAAGAACACTAAACTCTATGGTGTACCATATGTGAAAGCTGTACTTACTGGATGTGTTAACTGTTATTTATTCTACTGCATTGTCACTGTATTTACTGTGAATTATGTATACATTTTTGATGTCTTTTAAACTGGGACCCCAGGAGAACTAGAAACCACTACAGTGGAAACTAATGGGGATCCCCAGTAAACACCTTGGACATGTCGCCAGTTCATCGCAGAGCCTATGGGCAAGTTAGATTAACCAGTTAACCTATCAGTGCATGTCTATGGATGAGAGAGGAAGCCAGAGTACCCAGAGAGATGCAAACACAGGGAGAACATGCAAACTCCACACAGAAAGGTCCCACCCCCATCAGCTGGTGCTGGAATCGAACCTTCTTGCTGTGAGGCACAAGTGCTATCCACTGCACCACCGTGTCACCAGGTTAAATAATAAAATAAGTCAAACTCATTTTAATTCAGGGGTCACATTTACAGTTCAATATGATCTCAAACAGACTGGACCAGTAAAATAATAACATAACTCATAAATAATGACAAATACTAGCACAGTAACCAATAAATAATGACAAGTCCAAACGTTTGTATATGTTTCAGTACAAAAAAAGTTCAACAGCATTTATAAACAGAGGCGTCAAAAGTATTCCCATTTATTCCTCGGGTAGAAGTATAGATACTAAAGTTTGAAAAGACTTCTGCAGAAATTGAAGTATCAACTCAAGCTTTTTACTCAAGTAAAAGTGTAAAAGTACTGATTTCAAAACTACTTAAAGTATAAAAGTAACTAAGGAGAAAAAAAATGCCATTAGGACAAAAGCTTTGGCGGTGCCACAGAGGCCTATAGTGCACTACCACACCTCCCCAAAAAACATTTTCTAAAGGCCATAATGACTATAATGTTATATTAAAATGTTAATGTTGAAACATTTGGGATGCACTAGGTTACCTGTTTCAGCCGCATATACGCCCATTGAAACAAAATGTCTGAAAACAAAATTATTCCAACTTTATGGTAAACAGTGTACATTCGTTCTGTAATACATGAGAACTAAGGATAAGTTGGAGTCATATTCCTTGGTTTTGTGCACAAACTTGGCCAATAAAACCTGATTCTGGTGATATTACACAATCTGAAATGTCTTAATGTGGAATTTTAATAATGACATGTCTGTTTAGTGCATTTTTAGATCCACTGTGATCTGTACATTGTAATGCAAATGTGTAAATGATAAACTGAGGCATGACATTAAGATTGTACTTATTTATCTTAAGATATTCCAGGTTGTTCATAAAGTTGGAAGGCTTTTGTTTTCAGACCATTCCTCTTTTTATTCCTTTTTTTGAGGATAGCTTATAAATCTTAGACTCTTATTGGCTTAAGAGTCTGGTTTAGACTAGCTCTAAATGTAAAGTGTCATGAGATAACTTCTGTTATGATGTGGTGCTATATTGACTGATTGATTGATTGATTGATTGATTGATTGATTGATTGCTAATGTAATTTGACTTTTTCGTACTCAAACATAGAGAAAAATTTGGACTTGTCATTATCTATAGGTAATCGTGCTAGTATTTTAGTATTTGTCATTATTTCTGAGTTACTTTACTGGTCCGGTCTGTTTGAGATCCTGTTGGGCTGAATATGGCCCTGAATTAAAATGAGTTTAACTTTGATTTATTTGTAAAGTTAATTTGATAGGGACAATGCACATTACATAGTATAACTTCTACCTGTTACAAACAAGCTGTAGTAACTGATGATTCACAGAAAGAGATTATAGCTATTGTTAGTTTCCATCTCCAGTCCCTAGAAAGAAAGACAGAAAGAAGTAAGCCACAGTACATTCAGAATCGTTCCAAATGCTTGTATGTCTGTTTTTGCTTTAGCCAGCCTCTGACGCTTTTGTTAAAGGTTTTTATATGTTGTGTTCATTGTATTTCTGTCGGCAGAGTGTTCCACATTTGAGAGCCTTTTATAGAGCGTCGACTGCCCCATGAAGGTCTTTCTATGTGTGATTTTCCAGTTACCACCGGCTGCACCTCTGGTGTTCCTGCCATTATTTTGTCTCATGATAAATTTGCATAAAATCTTTGGTGCTAAGTTTAGTAAACATTTAAAAACCAGTTTCAGGTTTGAAAATGTAATAACCTAATCCAAACTGAGCAGATGATACTGCTTCAGTATGTGACAGCGGTGCCATCTCCTGTTTTTTTTTTTTTTTATCCATTATTTTTAGGGCTTGGTTGAACCACAGTCAGTGAGGCTTGGCTCCACACTGTGACACAATAAAACAAACTGACTGTGGTTCAACCTGTGGCTCATATACTTATAATCACGTTTGATTATCTGATGGTGTTATTATCTGATTATCTGATGCTGTGCGTGGCTCAAGGGCGCCTCCACGTGGACAAACCTGTCTTTTTTCCTCCCCTTTTTTTCTGCATCTACAAATGTGCAGAAATGATCAGTGGGGGATTTTGCTGAACTCTTTCTGAGATGACAGCTGCAGTTGCTCAGTTTGTGGCTAAAGCTTCAACGTTCGCGTAAAATCTAAAGAGGGGAGGGGGTTTTATTGGTGACATCGCAGCTGGAGGAGATGTGACGTGGAAGTGGGCGTGAAGTGGATGTTCGATTGTCTATTTAGTGGTATTTTCCTCAATATTGTCCAGTTGAATATGGTGTTTTCATGCTGTTTTGCGCTCTCTGGATGTTGCGTCCTCGTGTTATTTATTTGTTAAAATCTGTGCGCATCACCGGGTCCTCCTCCTCCTCCTTCATCATCATCATCATCATCAGCATCATCACCATCCCTCCTCCTCACATATCCCCGGTGCTGCTGCTGCTGCTGCTGCTGCTTCCTCCTCCTCCTCCTCCTCCTCGTCCGTGCGGCTCGGCGCGGCCATGGTGGACCCCGGTTCCAACGCGATGACGAAAACCTTCCCGGTGCCTGAGATCCAACCGCTGGACCGGTACGACTTCAACCGGGCCAAGACGTGCGCCAGCGTCCGGTGGCTGCTGTCGAAATCCTACGGCTCTGCAGGTACAGCCTCCGTCTCCGGCGCTGCTTGGGTGGGGCTCTTAATAATTGATCCACTTGGCTTGTATATGTGGAGCTCAGAGTGTGACTTGCGTGGCGGTGAAGGGAACCCCCTGCGTCCGGACCCGCGTAAACCCGCTCCGCACGCACGGCTCTCAGTTCTCCACGTAACCTCCCGTGTCACGCTTTTCAGCCCAGTATTGACAGGAATATGATGCGTGTCAGGACGGTTCTCCGCGGTGCCGCGTGATGCGTGGATGCGCTGGAGGCTGAGACCGACGCGGCGCAACAAAGGCTTTCCGTGGATCCGGTCTCCATCAGGCCGGTTCGGGCTCATTAACACCGAACCATGAAGTGACGATTGTATGCGTGTTAGTCCACTGTACATCACGCGTGGGTGTGTTTCTGGGGCCTGCGTGTGCGTCGGCTGTAAATGGGTCAGGACCGTGTAATATGTGTGTCAGTGTTACGCGCGCACGCTGGGCTGTAGTGCGTGTTTTAAAGGCAAGGTGACATTTATAAGACAATAGAAGCATCAGTCTCACCAACAACACACAAGTCGACACTTTGCAACATAAGAACAAACCTTAAGTCCGAGGTGGAATCCTGACAGACTGACTGACCCAGGCTCCAGGACACACGGACACTATTCACTCCAGTTTTATTCGGTCTATGTGAGGTCACTGCGACACATTTGATGCAGGTGTTTGTTGTATTGGATGACTTCATCATTCTAGGATTGCAACTTCAGGGTATTTTCTTATATTTACGTCAACTGTTTAACCTTCCCTGCAAGTCAAGTCAGTTCATTCACAAACGTTTACGATAATCAGTGTATTTGTGTCAGCATTCTTGAGTTTGGAAGCAAAGTACAGAAGAAAATGCAGTTAAAACGAAAATACAGCATTCTGATCACTGACAGGAGAGGTGTTAATACTATTGATTATTTCATCACATTGGATCCTTTCACTGGGTTTGGATATAAGTGAACCCTCCTGTTATCCTTAGATATTACTAACACATTTTACCCTCGGGGTCAATCTGACCACAGGGATATTTGCCTCCAGGAAATGATTTACATAAAACTGTTGACCAAGTTTTTGTGCCAGGCATTTTGTTTATTATTATTAATATTGTACTTGAGATTATAATTTTAGAGGGGATGCATGTGTAGCAGATAAGATAAGATAAGATAAGATAAGATAAGATAAGATAAGATAAGAC
>JAPQRP010000001.1:28848200-28861853 GCA_037367295.1 Apogon hyalosoma | reverse complement strand
TGTGTGTGTGTGTAATTTCCATAATATGTTCGAAGTAGGCTGAAGCAGAAGCTTATTCAGTCCTACCCCAAATATAACTCATTACAATACAACACAGAAACTAGATATATTTCATATTAATATAACATATACACTGTTGCCAATAAAGTTGGAGTAAAATATTTTGACCTCTTCTCATAAAATGGTTGTGATTTATTGTTGATAGCATAAGTGGGACTCAATGTGTAATTATTGCACCAGGACAAATGTAATTACTGATGTGTAGAAATAGGAATAAAACAAGAATGTGTTTAAAAACAAAATTATTCCAAATTATGGGCAACAGTGTATATATTTTTATGTCAGTCAATATAATTATCATGTGTGTATTTGTACATCATTATCCACTATGTTCTAAGAATAAACCAATATAAATACAGAATATAATCTGCTCTCATTTCTAAATATATACAGTAGTATTCATGTGGAAGGGCAGGGAGGCCCAGAACAGATGCATACTGCCAAATATAAATCACTGCAGATGAAACTCTTATAAATATATAAACTAATATCATTTAGGCGGTGGTAGTGATTATTGTCTGGAAACTCTTCCAGTTTTTTGCAGTGTTTTTATGTCATCATCATCTCTGCTTGCTTGGAACCTTAAGTCAGATGTGTATCTCTGTCCAACCACTGGAGACACTGCCATGACTTTACAGGAGTAAATTTCATTCCTATTAATTCATGTAAAGTCTGATAACTTGTTAATGTCCACTTGTTTAATTTAGGTTATTCTACTGTACCAAATGAGCACATTACTGTCCGATGAATATCAACATGTGTATGATCATTTCTTTCTATGGCAGTCGTCCTGGTTCACCTGCATGTGTGACACCAAGCAGATTGGCAAATCAGAACGGAGATAAGGACTGGGAATCTGGTTCTAATGGTACCTCCCCAGCACCAGAATACACAGGTACAGTTCTACACATATTACATCTTAATTCAGCACTGAATGATTTGTTAAAATATTATCAATTGTACATATGGAGTTTTGCAAGCAAGGACAACTGTGTTTTAATTTTCAGGACCAAAACTCTTCAAAGAACCAAGTTTCAAGTCCAACAAATTCATCATCCACAACGCTCTGTCCCGGTGCTGCTTAGCTGGGAAGGTCAACGAGACACAAAAAAACAAGATAGTTGAGGTACATACATCGCTATTGAACTCTTTGCTATAGTTTGCGTAACTGCTTTTTCATTTATTTCATATTTATATTTTTATTTTTCATTTCATTTTCATTTCATTCTTTTTTGAGCCTTCAGCTGCTCAGCACCCAGACTTTGGAACTCCCTCCCCCCACACATAAGACAGTTAGACTCCATCTCATCATTCAAATCTAAACTCAAAACCCATCTGTTCAAACTGGCATATTCATTCTGTCTGGACACTGTGCATTACACTTGTTTTTAGGTTGATGTTTTGTTTTAATTATGTTTGATGTTGTTTTTTTTAATGCTTTTTATTGTCTGTAAGGTGACCTTGGGTGACTTGAAAGGCGCCACCAAATAAAATATATAATAATAATATATAATAATAATAATAATAATAATAATTATTATTATTATTATTATTATTTATGAGTGTGATTTAACCCTTTAAACCCTAAGCCTAAAATGGTCCGCCTGGACTTTTTTTTTTCTTATTTTGACCATAAAAAGGTTAGAAAATATGCGGTGAGTGGGTCAGTTTGCCCATTTTTCCAGAGCACTTTTTTTTTCCAGATCTTTCAAATTCTAGCAATCATTTACAATTTACTGCATGTTATAATACTACTAAAATGGCTTCTTCTCCAGCTTGTAGTACAGGTGTGATTGAAATTGCCGTAATGACCCAGTAAATCCAATAAAGCGCAATATCTCAGGATTCAGAAACTGCTGTAATTTTTCCAGTCGCACAAACAGTGAAAGAGTTACAGCCATCCAAACTACATATGCACAGGGTGTGTCAACAATGATACATTAGGTTTTAAAGAGTTAACTCTTAAACTGAATACTCTTAGATCAGGGTAGGCTGCAGGAAAGTTTGATGGTCATGTACTGTATAAAAATAACAACTAACATAAAACTCTCTTTCCTGTATCCATTCTCAGGAGATGGAGAAGAGTCCTGCCAACCACTTCCTCATCCTCTTCCGTGACTCCAGCTGCCAGTTTCGAGGCGTCTACACCATGAACCCTGACTCCCAGGAGCTCACACGATTGGCTGGTGTCGGCCCACGGACAATTAGCTCCACCCAGGTGGAATCCATCTACAAATACAGCTCAGACAGGAAGCAATTTAGTGCCATTCCCTCAAAAACCGTGGGTATGAGTGTGGATGCCTTCACCATTCCTGGCCACCTTTGGCAGGGAGGAGGAGGAGGAGGAGGTGGAGGCGGAAGCAGGAGGGCAAGCATCACTAAGAAAGCTGTTACTTCCAAGTAAAAAACACAAGAGACACACTACTGAAGAATAATGCAGGAAAACACTACTGTCACTAGTCCAACATTGAATATGTGCAGTTATTCACATGCACACACATTACCTCTGCTGCCCCTAGATTTGACAAGAAATACATCAGATTTAAGGAGTGTTTATACACCCCTTTATGTGCATGAAAACAATAACAGCACAAGTTACTTTTCTTAAAAAAGAAAATAGATTCCCCCAAATCTTGAGTGCACAGAGGAACATTTTGTAAAATGTCACTGCACAAGTGAGTTACTTTCAAAAAGTGTCATTACTTATAATTTCATTGTTTGAAGTACAAACAGAAAATGACATTTTCTGTCAGAAGGACTCATTCTTGCTTATTGAAAAACATAGAATTTCATAAGATACAGTGACTGTACATCTCCTCTCTGGTACTGTGGACTGAAGGCCAGTTTTATATGTAAAGTCAGACAACAGACAAAATGCCTTCTGTCAGGACTTTTATTTTGTACGACTGTCAGCAGACGGATCAGATCACCTTTGTTTTGCAAAATGAAAACAGCCATAACCATGTGCTGCTGAACTGTGTTAGTGAACTCTGTTTATAGAGAAAGCAAAGATCTGTAAATGTGTCCGTGGTTTTCAGAGATGATCACCACAGCATGAATGGTTATTTACTGTATGTGGTATAAGCCTTTTTCCAATTGTTTCATAGTAAAATAGGTGGATGGGTATGTGAGCCTCAGATGCCAATTAAACATTTTTTGTAAACTGAACTGATTTGGGAAAACACCAACTGTCACACTGAACTTACATACAAGGTTCCATGTGCAAGATTTAGAGGGCACAGCTGACATGGAATTTAATATTCACAACTATGAGGTTATTAGTGTGTAATCACCTGAAAATAGGAATTGCTGTGTTTGTGTTACATTAAACTCAAGCAGCAACGTCCAGGGCAGAAAGAAGGAGCCATCATAAAAGTGCCAAAAGTATAGAAAATATAGAAAGTAAGTCAAACCCAGAGACCCCATGATGTTGAAATGCCCAACTTTACTGCAAAAATAAACATGTTTACAGTCTAGAAAAATGGTTTTGGTCTCTGTAGCTAATTTACCTCTTCCAGACTGTATGGGGATGAGGTTTTATATAATACTCGTCTGTTGAAATGATATTAAAGTTATGCATAATGAAGGCCGTGGCTGCTTTGATTGACAGATGTCTGTATATGCTGTGTGGGCTGTGATTGACAGCTAATTTGACATCTCAGTCGGACATTGGGAGCTTCTGTTTATTGAATAAAACATTTTTTTTCCTGACAGAGAACTCTGCTGTCGTTGTGGTAGCACCATCTACTATCAGAGGATTCTGTCATGAAGTTTACAGGTATTAAAGGTTCAACGTGTCATATTTAGTGACATGTTCTAAACGAACGTTTGCAGACTGCACCGCTACATTCAGCCTTGGTTCTGTCTGGACTTTTTAGTCAAGTGGACAATAACTGGTCTATAGTCAAGCACATTAGTTGACTTTAAAATGCTATAACTCTGGATGTCACCTACTATAAACAGAAGAAGGATGAAGAGGAAGTCTATTTTGAGCTGCTTTAGAAAACTAGTGATTAAACATAGTGGATTCTGTGAAGGAGACCCGTTTCCTCTCTATTGACTTTCGCATTGCTTAATTATTATATGCGGTCAGTTTGTATAAATAGCTACATTAACTAATGTTTGCATTGATTTTGGACTACAGTTTATCATCTTTTAGCTAGCCTGATGAAAGGACCAGCTAGTGCTAATTAGTGTGATTATACATTACAGATTGTTGACATTATTACACTGGTCTATAAGTAAAATGTCTTTAGACTAAAAGTTGGAAAGTGTTACCAAGTTTCAGTTAATCAGTCCAAATGTTGGTTCCAAGATATAATCTTGGGTCAAAATGTGAACTAGTGTGAATTAATGAGAGAATGGGTTTAACTCCAAGGGAACATTTGCATCAGAGCTACCAGATCTACTTCAAAACACTGTCTGCACATTAAAATACACTCACTTTACAGGTTTTTTATAGTGGAACTTTTATAAATAACACTTTATCATATACATTGAAAACATCAGCCAACCTGCACTTAGCTCATTCATTTCCAATTCATCTTATTAAAGTATGTAAGATTTAGCACATTTAATCTCTGAGGAAGAGAATTTAGAAAATCTTGTAGTTTCATGTAGTGTTATGAAACACAAGTGTTATTTATTAACATTTAGATCAAATTTTGGCTGGATAATTGCTGGTATTTAACATGACAGTGTTAGTCAGTGTTGTCTTTGTTTTCCACCCATTAGCATTAGCCTGGTGAGTTTCCTCCCTGTCCCTTTGCTTGTTTCACCCTCAAATGTAAAATCAAAATGGCCACAGTCTAAATGCCAAACTTGAGCCTTCAAAATGGTGGCCCACAAATGGTTAAGCAGCTTTGTCGACAGCTGTTTAACCATAAAGGATAAAACAGAGGGAAGAAGGCTTAACAAAGCACCACTGTTGGCGCTTAACACAGATGAAGGTGTGGTGAGGAACATTCATTTGATTGCAGTCGTAAAATTCACCACTAGATCCCACTAAATATCACACATTGAACCTTTAAAAGCACTCTTACTGTGCACAGAGTTACAGTAAAAAGGTATGTTTAGACCAGCATTCATGAATGAAATAACAGACTAAACTGGATTAAACTCTGATGATCAAACAGTTTGACTCTGGTCTTTTTATCATCTTGTGTTGTTCGCTTCCTTTTTTCATGAGATCAGTGGAGATTCAGAAGGATGGCATGACACATTTATGAATTACAACAGACCAAATTGTAGTTTTCCATTTTTAGTTAGTTTTAGTTAAACATTACTTTCTTCTGGTACTGAAATAATGTATAGGTGGGTATTACACTGCATGGTACATTTGCACTATTTGGAACGCAAAGCGCTGTGTATTTGTGCACATAACTTGTTTTGAAGAGTGGCAGAACTGATCATAGTATACTATCATATAAAAAATGGATGATATAAAAGTTATACATAGTATAGTAAAATATAAAATAGGTCATAGTGTAGTATGATATAAAAATTGGCCATAATATATTATAACATAAAATTGAACATAGTATAATATGATATAAAGATTGTGAAAAGTATTTTATGATATAAAATTTGGTCATAGTATAGTATTATATTAAAAAAATAGTCATAGTATAATATGAGATAAAAAATTGTGGATAGTGTAGTATGATATAAAAAAAAGATCCTTTTACATTATGATATAAAAATTACTCATAGTATAGAGTGAGATAAAAAATTGGCCATAGTATAGTATGATATAAAAAGGATCATAGTACATTATGATATGAAAATTGGTCATAGAATAGTATGATATAAAAATTGATTATATAAAAATTGGTAATGGTATAGTATTGTATAAAAATGGTCATAGTATCGTATGCTATAAAAAAAACTGTAGTTGAGTAAATTGAGTATATTATGATATTTTAAAAAAATGGTCGTATAGTATATAAAAATTGGCTGTATGATAAAAAATGTGATCATAGTATGTTATAATATAAAAATTTGTCATGGTATAGAATTGTATAAAAATAGGACCAAGGGTCCTGTAGTCCAACGGCATATTTAGAGACATCAATTGACATTCGTTTGACTGTTTAAGATCATCTTAGGTCAAAGGTTGTCATAATACTAGTATATTTCATCATATTGCACATTCTGTTTATTTTGAATGTAGACTTTAGAAAAACTTCTTGTAGAACTGACTTTTTTCGTGTTTCTTTTCCTCTTGGTTGTACGTTTTTAGCTGGATAGCCAAAATCTCTGGTCTGGGCTTGACCTTTCAAGGTCACTCAAGGTCAAAGGTCATGTCACTAAATGAAAGTATATATGTGACATCCTATCTATTGCCATTAGAAATTACATCAATATGTGCGACTGCTTTCAAGTTATAGCACTTTAAAATGTGTCCCATTATAAAGCAAGGGGGATTAAAAAAAAAAAAAAATCATAAAAAAATTCAGCCATTGCTATTTCCCAATTCTCTGAACAAACTTGGTAGACCTGACCCCAAAGATGTTCCACAACAAATATCAAGTCATTCTGACTGATGGTGTCGGAAAAGATTCTTGAAAAATTGTTTACAGACAATGGACGTATGACAACTGGTACCAATAGTCCATCGGACCCTTCGTTGGACTAAAAATAGTCATAGTATAGTATGAGATAGGAATGAAATAGGACACAATATAGTACGATATAAAAAATAATGGTCACAGGATAATATGATATAAAAAGTGACCATAGTGTAGTACGTTACGTATTGGTTGATGATACCACCATATCAATCACATATCAAAATGAAGTCCCATAAAGACTGACGTATCCATAGGTGAGTTATTCTTATTCGTCACAGTTGGACACTAGCGCAAACATCAGTACCAATATTATTTCACACAAGCAATAACAGAAACAGTCCAAAAAGAGTTTGTTATGGTTTTTATTGCACCTTCCTCAGAACATACAGTATGTAGCTAACAGAAGCATAGATAGAGGATGCCATTCACTGGCTGAAGTAACAGTTACTGCTCTGGTCGATGGGACATGATTCGTTGGGATCTTTGGTTCTGTCTTTCTACACTTCGACTCACATCATAACTCGGCAAAACGCAGCACAACAAGGCTGATTAAGGCTAAGACTTACAACAGACTGACTTTAAAGCATCACATGTATCAACATTATGGCAGATTTATACTCACTTTTCCTTCAACTAAGAGCATTTAGAATGTTTCTGGAAACTGCATTGTTAGATGAAGTTCTCTCCTTCTATTCCATTTATTTTTGCACACTGCTACCTTTCATGTCACCGACTTTTACCAGCAGTCAAGTCAAATACGATACGTAACAGATCCTGTACAATAAAAAGACCTGCTCAACGCAACACTCCATCAAACGCCACATTAGATCTTTAAAGTAAGTGTTTGAGAACTTAAGGGTCATTTACTTTTAATATTCTAATACATTAAATAGAGCATTGTATTAGTTTAAGACAGTGAAGTCAAGCTCAGATCACAGTTCTAGTCTCCACGTTCACTTGAGCTCATTCACTTGTTCTCTACAAGGTAAATATCACTGACGCCACGTTCATGTCACTTTAGTCGATTCCTCTTGACTCCTCCTTTTCATACGTCGTCTAGCGTAGTAATCAGTCACGTCAGATAAAAGTGGCGTTGTCGTGAAAAACTAGAATTAGAGTAGCAGCGATGGGTGCAAAATCTTACACTTTATTAGTCTAACGGTTGAATTATTTGGACAATTTTTGTTAACCGACAAAAAGCATTTACGTTGTACGCTTGGGATTTACACTGCGTGAGTTTGTCTCGGTAGGGTTTTATTCACTGAGAGACCAAGTTGACAGCGCCTTGTCTAAATGTGGCATAATGTGTTATATATTAGTGTTATATATAGACAGCAACATCTCAGATCCGAATAACAGTGTAAATCAATAGCTGATGATTTTAGAGGCACTTCTGAGCACAAGAGGGATTGGAAAAGCCGTCTAAAAAGTAAATTGTTGAACTTTAGGAAACAATAAGAACTCCATATTTCAGTTTCAGGCTGCACCAATGATCCCAATGAACATGCACAGTGAATTCATCATGAATCACCAATATGATGCCACACAGATGATGAACATGACACGGAGCTAAACATATACAGTAGAAGCTTCACACCAGGACTGGGCAATAAAACAATAATGGTAATCATCATCATATAATAGTTACAGAATTTTTCAGTGTTTTCTTGTTTTGCTTTGTCGATTTAGAACGAACACTTTATTATTCTATTCGTTAAGCATGTTCTACCTCCAGATATCTGAAATTTTCTCCTGTTTGACAAATTTTTCTCACATTCTGATAAAAATAAATAAATACAATAAAATAAAATTAACCATCTTGGTAGTTAAAACTTTCACCAAGGACCTAAAACCTGCTTTAAAACTGGGAAGAAATAATGATTAAACGCATACTGTGGTAATTACAGATGTACATCAGATCATTTTTATGTTCCCCAGCCCTACTTTACAAGTGGTAATGACTGGAAAGTAGCAACACAGAAATTATCAGCAGAGGGTTTAATACTGATTTGTGGTGTTATCAAACTTGATTTAGAGGAGTGGCTAGAATACATAAGACAGTTACGTTTCCTCTGCAATTATGCGGGTGTTCCTCATACACTTCATTTACTTAAACATTCTTTACAATTCCTATGAAGTGCTAAATTGTTGTTTTTTAAAATTTAATAGGCATCTCTACCTGTCTTCAGCTTTAGCGGGGTGAACCAACACAGTAACCTTGAATTCTAATACATATATGTTATTTCAATGTATGATGAAGCAGGTACGGAGACATTTTTCACAGCAGACATTTTGGTTCATAAAAGCAGATTAAGTGCCAGTGTTACTGAAAACGGGTCCAGTTTGTTGCCTCATGAGACTATTCCAACAAATCAGCATGAACCTAAATGGAATGTGACCACTTTTAATATTACCTTAACAAATCTGAAAGAGTCAGCTGTGGAAAAACCTGCACAACCCCCCCGCCCGGGCCACACTGAACATGGAATGTATGCTTACTGGACAACGAAACATACATACATTTCAACTATAGTCAGTGACAATGACAATAACCAACAATGCATGTTCACCACAAAGATGCTGCAAACCTTGAAATAAGCCAATTTTAACACCTAAATAAAGATATGGGTTATTATGCAGATTTTTAAATAAAACTACTGCTATATATACGCAATAACTTATGTGAGATTTTTGAGAGTTTGAGAGAAAAAAAGACTGAAACGGTCAACTAAATGACAGGGTCATGAAGTAAGTATATAAAAGAACTCATCTGTGATCACAGGTCATTTGTAACTCCATCTCTGCCATTATTGCTTGCTCGTTTTTTTGCTAGTACTAGTTTGCAGTTACTTGCTAACTTTATCGTTTTCACAGCCATGTGTAATATTTAGCTGCTAACCAGTGTTGGGCGTAACACATTACAAAAATCATGCATTACAGTACTGGATTACTTTTTGCTGTAACGCAGTAGTGTAAGGCATAACTAATCCATTTTTAATATTTTTCTCGATACATGTTCAATAGCGCTTGCGTTACAACATACTTATAATTATATATATTATATATACTTATAATTTAACTGCTCAAATAAAAATAAAGACAAAACAGCTAGACTGTGAGACCGTAAGGAATCAAAAATGTGGCAGGAAAGTTCTATTTCCTGTTGGTGTTCAGCCAATGGGTGAAGACGGCAGAAGACAGTCCATTGTCCACATGGACGTATGCTCATTACTAACCCTAACCCTGCTTTAAGACGCTAGTTAGCACGATCCCTGTGATCAGCAAAGACAAGGTAAGCTAACGTTTCTATGACTAGTTAGAATTCTTTATTGTTTGTGGATTTATCTACTGGCGTCCTTGGCTCTTGTTTGAACATGTAAAATATTGGGGGAGGGGTTCTACTGCACACGCTCCATCTATGATAAGAGTCTGTATGTAACTCAAAAGTAATACAGGAGTTATGTGATGCATTACAATTCTGAGACAGTAATATTGTAAGGTAAGGAATTACTTTTAACAGTAATAAGTAATCTGTAATGGATTACAGTTTGGAAGTAACTTGCACAAAACTGCTGGTAACTTATCCACAATACTAAAACTTTCCAGATTATGTTGTTTTGTCAAAAGCTCATGACATGATAAAAACCTTAAGTGTTTTCTGCTCATGATAAGTGTTCAGTGTAGCCAAAGAGTTAGAATGATGGTGAAGTGGAAAGGCGTGTGTGTGCTGCAGATGCGAAGCAGTGACAGAAGATACAGCTGAATACTAAGTGACACACAGGAAGAAAGAGGTAAAGAGGAAGACTAGAGCATTTTCAACTATCACACACTCTCACTCATCTTTCGGTCATGTTTCCACTGTTTCCTTTTCGATGTGGACTTGGTGTTGCTGTACCTAAACAGTGGCTTAAAGCGAATGTGCAGGCTGCTAATGAGCATCAGTGGGCTCCACCCCGGGGTCGCTGTGGGCTGGTGTATCCACCGAGCTGTGGGCTGTGCTGTTCCACGGGGCGGCGTCGGCCTGGGGCTCCACCGAGGGGCTCACGGAGACGGGGTCTGAAGAGTTGGTGGTCTGGTCCTGCAGGATCTGGGCCGAGGTGGGGGCCAGGCTCAAAGCGGCCTCCGAGGTCAGGTGGGGTGAAGACGGACTGGACGGCGCCTGAGACGGGGCGGCGGAGGCGGCGTCGGGTGGGGATTGGGAGGAGTTGGATGACGGATCAGAGGAGATGTTGGAAGGGGTGAGGGAGGGGGAGTCAGAGAGTGTGTGTGGGGGGAAGTCGGAGGGTGAGTCTGTGGGGGGGGTGGTCTGAGTGGGCTTGGGTGTGTGTGCAGGGGTGGGCTCTTTTGGATCCGTGCAGACCGGCTCTCCCTCGGCCACGTACCACACCTCGTTGTGTCTGTTGAGCAGCTTCAGAGGACTACAACAGCAGGACAGAGTGGACAGAGAGGAGAGATGCATTCAAGGTCAGATTTATCCAAACGTATTAGCTACATGGGACTATGTGTATGCCCGTTAGTGTGTATCTTGTGCATGTACACTGTAAAAAAGTAAATGTTGAGATAATTTAAAATTTTAAAGCAACCTTCTGCAGTAAGGATTTTAAGTTTTCTGAATGGGGCTGCAGTTCATGGTACCAGGTTAAATTATTCTGTTGTCCCAATGATACATAGTATATTCTGCTAAAACTTGCTACACTGATTTCTTCGTTGAGCCAACAAAGATTTTTGTTCCCCAAATAATAATAATGGATTAGATTTATATAGCGCTTTTCTATGAATGCATACTCAAAGCGCGTACAATGGATCCATTATTCATTCACTCACACATTCCAAACTACATTTGTATCCACAGCTGCCCTGGGGCAGACTGACGGAAGCATGGCTGCCAATTTGCACCTACGGCCCCTCCGACCACATTCATACGCATTCATACACCAGTGTGAACAGCACTGGAAGCAAGGAGGGTGAAGTGTCTGACCAAGGACACAACAGCACATGACTGGGACAGAGCGGGAATTGAATCGCCAACCCTTCGGTTATTGGACGACCCGCTCTACCTCCTGAGCCACGGCCGTGTGTGAGCAACAGTCAGGAGAACTCCTTGGCTGTAGTGCACATGTGCGGTGGCTGTCCACTTCCACTGTCCTCTGCCAATGACCATTCACAAATTCAGTCTATTAATAAATCTATGTTGAGGCATCAAATGCTTGTATTTTGTTGGTCTGATGTAAAAAGAAATGTTTTTCCTGGCGGGAATGTCTTTTCTGTTATAACTATGAAGATCTCGCTCTCAACTGAACAAATACCAATTTTCTTTTTTACAGTGTACATGTCTCATGTATATACACTACCCAGCCAAAAAAAAGTCGCACATGTAATATCTGACTGCACCACCTTTGGTTTTGATTACAGGAGACATTCGCTGTCACGTCAGATTTTTATGCACCTACAAACTCTATTTTTACAGAGCTTAATTTACTGAAAATACATGATCTTGTTGCATACTATAATCTTCTCCCCCCATTCCCTCCAGGAGATGTTTGAATGTAGGAAGAGTCAGTATAGCCTCAGTGGAACCAACATTAAAAAAAAAAAAAAAAAGCCAAGACAAGAACAAATAAAAAAAAGTAGATGTACTTCCGTTAGAGGGGTTAATCTGTGGAATGGCCTGGAAGATCCATTAAAACAGTCTAAACAATTAAAACTTTTAAAAAGATGTACAAATTAACTAGTATTCAAAAATATAGAGCTCAGGATTGACTAAAGAAATTACCTGTTCAAAAGACAAGGATCAATATTGGTAGTTGAGCTAAGGACATGATTTACCTGAATTAAATTAAATATGTATTCTCCTCTGTTGTATATTTATCAGTGATTACACTGAACGTTTTGTTTGTTTGTTTTCTTGTGGAAATATTATGTTAATTGTAAATAGGGTTAGGCAATATAAGTTTTTACTTCAGCCTAAACCCTTTCGGTCGCATTGTATATGGAACAATGAATATGTTGTTTTTTGTTTAAAGTAATTAATGACTGAATAAACTACTACTACTACTACTACTACATCTTTTTTTGCCACATAATACTTATGTGGTGTCACAATAAGGTTCATAATATTTTTTCCATCTATAATTGCAATAATGTTTGATTATTGATGATGGAGAATCAGACCGATGCTTCAAGACTTCATCACATCCCACATTAGAGTCTGGACTTTATGATGGCTAATCCATGTGTGAAAATGATGTCTCATTCTGTCACAAACCTGATGATCCTGATCAGTCCTGGCATTGTCCAGTCTTTATGACATTAAGGACATGAGAGGACGCTTACTGCATCAGTGTGACAAAAAAAAGATGTGACAGTGAATGTCTTCTGTAATCAAAACCAAAGGTGGTGTAGTCAAATATTGCACGTGTGGCTTTTTTTTTGGCCAAGATGTCTCTATGTTGAATTTTTTGCCTGGTCGTTTATTTATGCACCTTTTAGCTCTCCTTCTTATGTGTACATGTCAGCTTGTGCTTCAAAAAAATACTCTATAAGTAAAGTTTTACTTAAACTACAAAAAGGAATTTCAAGAAAATAAAAATAAAGTGAAAACATTTTTTAAAATATTTTGTCAATAATAAGAACTAGAATGACTGTACTGTGAACCAGTTAGTCAGTTTATAGTTGTAATTTTCTCACAGTAAATTTCAGAGATTTTTTCATGAATTCATGACTGAACACTGAGCCTGTTTACGTGACCATAAAAATTTGCCAACTGTTAGTGATCAGGTAATTGTAAAAATCACATCTGACCCATTTACTTGCACTTTAGAAATGTGATAATTGAAAAACCAAGGTTCAGAAGTTTCAATCCATTATCAGTTTTCTTTTGGAATACGTACGCACTTAAGTGATGGTACAATCAAACTTCCTATAATTGTCTTCAGCTAATGTTTTTATTTATCTATCTATCTATCTATCTATCTATCTATCTATCTATCTATCTATCTATCTATCTATCTATCTATCTATC
>JAPQRP010000001.1:28835320-28846739 GCA_037367295.1 Apogon hyalosoma | reverse complement strand
CTGATGTCAATGCACATCAACAGTGAGAGCAAAAAGAAGCTATATGCAAAACTGAGTATACAGGAATGAAAAGGAAACCTGATTTGCCCTATCTATTATCATTGAGAAAACATATTTTTGGTGACCTTGACCTTTGACCTACTTTCACCAATATTTAATGGGATCTATTCTGGACCACCTCGCACCTTTCCTGGAAATTTAATGGAAATTGGTCCAGTAGTTTTTGTGTAAAGTGGCTGACAAACAGACAGACAGACAGACAGACAGGCAAAAAAACGAACCAAAAACAATACCCTCGCCTCCCCTCCGGGGGGCGGGGTACTAACATAATTCACTTTTTAGCTGCACAAATAATGTTTTGTTGTCATTACAGTCTGGGTTTTCCCTTGGCTTTTGAAACCATGTGAGATGTTTGAATGTATTATTTTATTCTATTGTTTTATTTGGTATTGGTTTATTGTTCTTATTTTTTATTGTTTTAAATTTTACAACTTTTTACAGCTTGTTTTTAAAACTTCTTGTATTTTATTCTTTTATTTTACTTTTTATTTATTCTTCTGTGCAGCACTTTGGTCCACTGTGGTTATTTTAAAGTGGGATTGGACTGGAAAACAAATGAAGCGTGACTCGAATAAGGCCTGTGAGCCTCAAACTGGGTGACCTACATTTAGTCCATAATAATAAATTTGTTCTATATCATGGTCCATATGTAAACAATAGGAGCTTCACAATGCGTACTGTATATGAACTGTTCATTTTCATCATTACTGCACATCATTTGGTCTGACTCGTGTATTGTGCCGGAATATTGTCTGCCGCTACGTCTGTTATGGTTCATTGAGAAAGACACATCTTTTCATGTGGTGTTTTTTTGTAGAGTAATAAAGTCATTTTAATAACAAGACTCAATTCGCAACATAAGCATTTCCTACTGAAGGTTCATCAAGTTCTAAAATGACACCAGTGCAGATGTATCATAAAGTTGTAATACCTACAACAGCCACTGGGGGCTCCCCTGGACTTACACTGAACCCAGCTCTAAAAATAGTATTATTATTATTATTATTATTATTTTTAAGACTTAATCTAGTCTCATTGGCTTTATTTGGACCCTCTAATAAATGATCTGATGGTTCATCTCCTTTACCATCAGACTTTTACATCCCTTGTGCAAGAAGGAGTGCTTCCGCAGGTCATTCCTCCCCATCAGCCATCAGACTGTATAACAGTACACAATGACCCACCACCCCCCATATCACATCATGTATATGTGCAATCACTATGTAAATATGTAAATATCTTTAAATTTTATACTTCAATTTTTATACTTTTAAGAATGTTTATTTCTACCTGCCTTTCTTTTGCACTGATGTGTTGCATATTGCTGCTGTAAACTGTTAAATTTCCCCATGGTGGGATCAGTAAAGTCTTATCTTATCTTATCTTGTCTTGAATTTTTCTTTAATAAGATCTCAGGTTGAATATGACAATTCCCTCACCTACTGGGTCGAACTTTTTTCCCCAACAGACAGTAGCTGTGGTTCATTTGTTCCTATAACAACAGGGTAAATGACTTTATTATGCATAGGTTGATGAAGTTTACTGTTTTACCAAGCAAGCATTTAGTATTAGCTCACCCATGATGCCTCATTCTCCTGCATCTGCACCTTTTTGGTCCAAATATGGTCACTTCCAGCTTCAAAAAGTCCACATGGCAATGGCCAAAGCGCACATTTCTGGCTTCAAAACGACACTTTTGAAACCAATAGATGACGTCCCAGTTCCTCTGTCCCATACAACTGGTTTACAATTTATTATTAATGACCAACCTCAGAGATTAAATATCCAAATCTTACATAAATAGAATGAATTGGAAATCAAATAACAAAAGTACTGGAGAGATGGTGTTTTCAATGTAGTGGATAAAGCAGGGGTGTCAAAAATATGGCCCATGGGATGAATTTGTGAAATGCAAAAATTACACTGAGATCAGGGTTCCTGTGGGGTTTAAAAGTCTTGACTTTACAAATCTGCATTTAATGCCTTAAAAAAGTTTTTAAAAGGTATTAAATTTGATATGATAGGTCTTACATTCTGTTTTAATAAACTTGTTGGCTGTATTGTGTTTAAATGTGTCTGTTAAATGTTCAAACTAGAAAGAAAGTAATGTTAGTCAACTCATTTCCACCCATTCCAATCCCACAATTTATATCATTTTTATTATTTTATTATTATTATACCTTTGCAGCCCCCGGTAAGAAATGATTCGGAACGGTGGGAATCAAGGCGTTGGAGTAAATTTATACATTAGCCTAAATTATAGGAGTTGTAAATTTTTGCCAGTGTGGCTGTGAAATGGGCATTAAATTCTGTCCAAAGTAGTCTTAAAGATTCTTAAATTGAACTTGTAGAAACCTGTAGGAACCCTGTGAGATGTTAACAGTCAAAGATGTCAAACTCATTTTAGTTCAGGGGCCAAATACAGACCGATATGATCATAACTGGAACAGACCAGTAAAAAACTATCATAATAACCTGTAAATAATGACAACTTCCATTTTGTGTTGTTGTGTAAAAAAAAAAAACTAAATAAAATTACATGAAAATATTTATTTACAAACTAACCTTCACAAAAAATGTGAATAACCTAAACAAATATGAACAACATGAAATGTCTTAAGAAAACTAAGTGCAATTTTAACAATATTCTGCCTGTTACTATTTGTTTTGTGTATTTGTAGACCCACTGTGATCTATAAGTTGTAATGTGTGTAATGTGTAAATGATAAGACAAGACATATCACTGTTAAAATTGCACTTACTTTTCTTGAGAAATTTCAGGTTGTTGATGGGTGTTCATGTTATTCAGATTTTTTAAAGGATCGTTTGTAAATGTAAACATTTTCATAACGTAATTTTACATTTTTAGTGTGAAAGTAAATGGACTCATTGATACTTCCTGATCCAGCAACTATTTATAAACTGCTGAGTGAAGGTATCAACAGATGCAGCTGCATTAAATATGTCTTTCCATCAATGCTAAGCACTAATCAAATTTCACCAGCAGGAGAAAAACATCTGAGCCCTGAAAGGAAACCCGGTGTAACTGTGCACCCACAGCCTCCCGTGTGTCCAGGGGAGGAGCTCACCTTGTCATTGGTGGGTGTGGGCGGTTTGTCCTGATAGGCTGCCGGCAGGGGGAAGTTGAGCGTGTAAACAGCTGGTTCCCACATCCTGGTCTGCTCCGGGATCTTCACCAGGACGGGGGCTGTCATCTCCATCTGGACGCCTGCAGACGCCACAGTGACACAAAGGTCACTCACTGAGACCTTTGACCTTTACCCCCCACCCCCGTCCTGTACTCACCTCCTTCGTTGGATCCGGTGATGTACTGGAAGAGCCTCCTGAAGGCCATCGCTGCTCCCACTCCCATGAAGTAGGCCTCAGCGTCTGTGGACACCCAGCGGGTCGGGCTGTAGTGTCTCACCTGAGAATATAAAGCACAGGAGTTAAAGACGCTGTGTGGAGAAAATAAACATGTGACTATGTTGAATGTGTGCCACCTACCTCATATTCATCTGTTTTGCAGACCAGCTCGTACTCCAAACACTCTTTTGACTCTGTGCAAAAGCTGCCGTTGGTACTTGGTCTATGAAGATGGATTATCATGTTAATGAAACTGTCACTCCTGCCCGTATTTTAGGATTACGTTATAACTACTTTTATATCTTGTTGAATTTATTATCATATTTGATATACTTTTTTAGGACCACTTATGTTAGAACGTCCTGTGGGATCCTTGTGAGGTTCTTCCTCTTATTTATATTTGATGTAAGGGAGGGTTATTATAGTTCATGAAACTTAACATTAAAACTGTAACTAGGAGTCAGAAATCATTGTGTTAACTAAAATAAAAATAAATCCAGCCATAATAATAATAATAAATAATAAATCCATAATAATAATAATAATAATAATAGTAATAATAATAACAATAATAATAATAATAATAGAAGAAGAAGAATCTAATGCAGGGATGAAAAACTGTAATCTAGAAAGAAACTAAAGCTGTGTAATGTAGTAGAGAACAAAGTACATGATTTATATGTTTTGATTTTGAACAGTTATGTCCATGTCCCCATGGTGGGATAAATAAAGTCTTATCTTATCTTATCTTATCTTATCTTACCAGTTGAACAGAAGTATGAATCTGCATAAAATGTGAATATTGCTAAAGTGTGGTACTAAAAATAAACAGGTACTTGTTACATTCCCCCACTTAAATACAGTCGAGGTGTTGATAACAAAAGAACATTTCAGATCAGATATCTGTGCCTGGCTTCGCTCTGTCTGATGGGTTTAATGCATGACATCCACAGCAGAAATCCCAAAACAGTTGAAGCTGTTAGAGCAACATGTGGCAGAGAGGCGGAGGTGTCCTTGTACAGCAGATTTAGTCAAACAGTAGAATTTATCAGTCTATGTTCAGGACAAATAAACTTACCCGACACTTCCCTCTGCTGAAACCACCAGAGCCAACAACGCCCAGACTGTGATGAAAGCCCTGAACAAAGACATGGACACAGACCAGATCAATAAGAAACAGGAAAATAAAACATGATTCACAGACGTCAGTGCATGTTTTTGTGTGTGCGGGAGTGTTGGCGTCTGTAAAATTAAATGTTCTTTGCTGTATTTAACTGTATAGTTGTAATTCTTGTTAAAAACGTGTCAACCGGCTACATGTATTAGTGTTTTGAAAGGTGAAACATGCATCACATTTTGACTCGAAAAACTATATTTTCATCCAAAATAAAAGTCAATTAGATTATATGTTTTTGCTTGAAATGAAAATATCATCATACCCATAAGTACTTGCAGGTGTCTGTTTACAGCCTTGACATTAAAGCTGCAGTGCTTGATAGTTTTTGGCATCACTGAGCAAAAAATCCATAACTTCCTTTCAGCATATTGTATTTCAAGTGGTCTGAGAGGACATGATACCTCAGTACCCATTCCTTCTCTCTGTTTTTGTGTGGTAGAAAATTTACTCTGTGACACAGTTTTTTGTCCAGTCATAGGTGTTTTCACACAGGTAAAGAGCTTTAATGCATGACTGACAGGTGTAATAACAGATCCCTGATCAGATTCTGAAAGATGTGAATCTTCTACCCTGGTCTGTGTGTCTTTACACGGAGGTTTGAAAAAGCGGCTTCTGTTTTCCACAGCGTTAAGTTATTTCTATCTGAGCCGAGAGGAGAGAGCAGCAGAGGGAAGGTGGGTATTTTAAATTCTGACATCTTTTGTTTGGATTTTGGCTACTGCAGTTTTAAAGGGGCTACATGTCAAAGTTCTGCTGTCATATATTAACCCATGAAGACCCAGTGCTACATTTGTGTCAGTTCCAAAATAATTTTTTCTCTCTATTTAACCTTTCTTACATGATTTATCACCATTTATTATAATATTATCCTGTGTATTTTGCTTTTTTTTTTTTTTGTGTAAGTCATGTTTTTCCCCCCCTATATTTACTTCAGTGATCATGTAGATGTTCATTAAAGCTCTGAGTAAATTCAAATTGTATTAAATCAAAACAGAGAAAACTGAAGAAAAAGTGACATTTTCAGTGAAATTTATCAGTAACTGAACATAAACCCAGTGACTCCATCCACTGTCATTGATCTAACTCCATGGGTTTTACTGGTGAATCAATGTTGTAGAAGATGACGGTGTTTCCATGGTAACTACAGAGCCTCTGAACGTCCAAATGGGTCATATCTGATGACCATGAAAAGATGACAAACTGTGTTTTACACCATTTATTTAGGATTAATGGATCAACAGGTATTAAACAGTTTAGATCAATAAATGGTTTTGGTCGATGGTGGATGTTTGGGTTTTTATGGGTTAAAAATGTGTTAAATTTATTATTACAGTGTTTAGAATAAAGATCTCTGAAGGTACACAAAAGATGCCAATTTAGAGATATGAACTGACGATTGATACTGATGGTCCAGGGGATTTATGTGTCCACTAGGGGGAGCAGTGAGTCTCTGCCGGTCTCACATGGTGAAGAAAACTAACACCACTGGGCCTCTGACCAGAAAGTGACCAGGTGGGATGAGAACCATTAAGAAACAACCTTTAGAGTCAAAGAAAAGAAGTGATAAAAAATAGAAGCTGTTGTTTTCTCAACTGGACACAGATGTAAATGTAAAGAATGGAGTTTGATGCCGAAATAACAGCATTTCTTCTACATGGGAGAGTTTTATTTGAGGCTTATGAAGGTATACAGTTATTATGGGATGTTATTATCTCGCTACATTGTCATTTCTTGATCCACGGCTCAGACTAAACTGTGACAGTTCTGACCTTGTTTGTTGGATTCCAAACAGATCTTTAGTTCAGCTATTGACAACACAAACCGAACAGAAAACAGAGGTGATTTGTGGCTTTACTGTGGCTAAAAACAGAGCTAAGCTAACAGAGCTATAATGTAAACTATCAGCTGATGCAGCACGTGAAGATTATAAGACATAGTGTTATGCTGAATGACCGTCAAAATAAGCATCGAAGAGTTTTAGGTTGAAGAAGGAAACATGATGATGCCATAATACAGATGTGAGTAAACAATGAACTTTATACTTTATTAGTGTTAATTTGTTGGTGGTTTTGGTTCTAAGTATGTTCTGGTTCTAGACTACCCCCTGCTGTTGAGAGGTTGGAATACAGAACCCATTTAAGGACAGAGGGGGTTAACACGGATTTAATCACATGACTCATCTTATCCCAAACTGGTTGAATCAGTGCTCAAATTCTCCTCATGTTACAAGCATACCCGGTCTCCCCTACATGATTTTGCGTTTTACTTTATTAACCCATAAAGACCCAGTGCTACTTTTGCATCATTTCCCAAATACATTTTTCTCTATATTTAACCTTTCTTAAGTGATTTATCACCATTTATTATTATTTTATCCTCTATATTTTGCGTTTTTTTTCTGTGAAAATAAGGTTTTTTTTCCTATATTTAATTCACTGATCACGTAGAAGTTGAGGGTTATTGTATCAAAAACAGAGAAAACTGAAGAAAAAAATGACTTTTTCAGTACAATCTATCATTAACTGAACATAAAGCCAGTGTGTCCATTCACTGTCACTGATTCAACTCCACTGGTTTTACTGGTGAGTCAATGTTGTAGAAGATGACGGTGTTTCCATGGTAACTACGGAGCCTCTGAACATCCACATGGGTCATATCTGATGAGCATGTAAAAGATGACAATCTGCATTTTACACCAATTATTTACATGTAATAATAGTAGGTTTAGTGGCTCAGAAGTTCCTAAACATTTTAAATCAGTGGATGGTTTTAGTTGCCAGTGGCTGTTTGGGTCTTTATGGGTTAAATTTTAAGGACTAGTATTTGTTATTTCATTAAAGCCACGGCACTGAGGATGTTTTAAGCAGAGTTTGCACAGTCCATAAGATGCCGTGTATAATATTTGTTTCAAATCCTGTATTTGCTTTGACGGTGCGCGTGCATGTGCGTCAGTTTTGGTGCATTGAAGTGTTTGCACTGCAGAGATGAAATGGGACACGTTTTCCTGCTCTGACAGCGACGCAAAGAGGAGAGAGGCAGAGATCTGCTGCATCATCAGCCTGCGCTTATTGGAAAAGCAAAGGCGTTTTGAGGTCACGGCGGAGCGGCGTTCAATGACTCCTAATGTCCTCCTGAACAGACGCTTAGACAGCAAAGCATCCGCAAACGCCCCCTGGAAGAACCCAACCGCTAAAATACAGATGGAAGCCATTGGAGGCTTTATTCTAGGACGGGATGGCTGAACTCACACTGCATCCAAATTCACACTAAAGCTGCTTTTCATTCTTCTGGATCCTTCTGTTGTGTTTAGGCTGGTGCGCGTTGATCCATTTTAACACAAACGTGGTGAACTAATGCGCATGAACTTGACAAAGCATCCAAAAGTCTAGTCAGTACAAAGGAATCTGCTCAAAGCTGCGTGTATGATGTAAAAGAGGAGCTGGTACTCACATTGTCCACAGTGTCCTTTCCACCTGCCGTGGGGGGAGGATGCGGATGGAGATGATGCCGCTGGATCTGCTGCGGACTGCAGTGAAGACCTGCAGCCCAGGACGCACCGGACAGGGAGGGAGGGGGGGAGGGAGAGGGAGGGGCTCTTCTCATGATTGGATGAATGTGCAGAGTTCAGCTCCAGCTCTGCATTTTACACGTGGACTCCTTAATACACATGAGTATCTACAGCTTTGGAAGTCATTATTTAACCACGTGTTATTTATCTGCAGAAATTCAGTATGAAACCCTTTGATTTATAAAAGGCATGAAAACATGTGTTAATAACATAGTGAATTATAAAACTAATACGTATAAAATGATCAATAAGTTAAAAAAAAATGTAAATGTTCATCAAGGACAGGGGTGGAGTGAATAGGAAACAAAAGGGAAAAAAATCCAAAATAAAATGAAATAAAATATGGAGAAAAAAAAAATCACCAATGTAAAAAGAAAATTACATAGATAAATAAAAATGAAGTAAAAGCCAGAAACAATTCTGAAGCACTGTGATACAGAAATGAAAGTGATTTCTTATCATATTGTCACTGACTTTATTTCCCTTGTCTTTCCACTGATTTGAAAAACTAGATGACCTGGATTAAATCAAATATTTACTGCAGTGATTAATATGTTAAGGGTTAAAATTTCAAACATGTTTTACCTTATTTAAGTCACTGTGGAAAAAGTGTTACCCACCCTGACTCAGGTTTGGATCTATATGAAATAAAACTTGTCCAATCCTGAATGAAATCTGTCATCTTCAAATGGATTCACTTCATTTGTAGTTTGTGTTAATTTATTAAGCATAAGAGACTAAAATCTCATATTTACATACAAATTGAATGCTGTAGTTTTGACATTCAGGCTGGTGTCTCCTCCGTCGTCCTCGAGATGCTTCTGCGCCTTATTATGTGTCGTCATTCAGACTCTGAGCAGTGTGAGGAGGAAACCAGGTACTGAGCATCACCTCATTAATACCATCCTGACAGTCCAACACAGTGGTGGCAGCAGCATGTGAGGATGTTTTTCTCATAGAAGGGGAGATGGATGCAGAAAAAAATAGAGCAGCACAGGGTAAAAAAGACAAAAAAACGAAACCCTTCTCCACAGTGCTCAGGATCTGAGGCTGGGCCAAGAGCCAAAGGTTGGATTTCACGAAGAAAGACCTGAAAGAAAGACCTGGTTTTGCTTTGTCATTGTGCAGACTGATGTGTAGGACACACAGAAACAACTGAATGTGGAAACCCCAAAAGGATCTGACAACTGCCAAAATGAGGTGCATATTATTATTTTATTAAAAAATACAAATATTCATAACCACTGTCTTCAAGAAAAACTACTGAAATCCATTTCAGCCACTGAAATTCCAGTATCTCAAAGTACTGATTATTAATACACATTATTTTGATATACATACTAACATGATTTTCAGATGCTAATTTATTATGAGGTACTAACTTGTGAGTTTTAGATAAAAGTTACTTTCAGATAACATTTGGGTGCTTCTATGAAAATGGGTTCATTATGGTATCTGGCACTTTTCCAGATTTTTAAACCCAATAATTAAAGAGAAATGTAGACATATTTCCCTCCAGGATGTACCTAATGATGACCTCAGATAAATGCAAAAAAAATTATACTCTTCCTCTGAGCCATCCCAAAATTAATGAATTTTTAATCAAATATGGGGGCCAAAAATAGGACCAAAATTGGGGCATGAAAAGCTGCCTAGGTGTCAGTGCATTAGATTTGAAAACATGGCTGGAAATGGTCTTATATAGAAATATATAAAATACTATATATAAAAACACTGTGTTCAATTTGATGATCCTAGTGTTTTTTCCAATCCAGACATGCAGGTTTTTCATGAATCTGTCTCATTCCAGGTTTCGTGTGTAATCCATTGTGTCCACTTCCATTACATGCAGAACCTGCCCATTTAAACACGTATCAATCGCGAATGATTTTGCAACAGAGGTCATTTTTGTGAAACACTCTGCCTTGCATAATTAAATTCCCAAAATGCACCTGAGAGAGAATAAAAAGATATTTTAAAAAAACAGTAGCACATTTTTTTGTGTTTTTTGTAATTTTTGTATTTAATGTAATGTATAATAATATAAAAATGTGTTTTATCTGAAAAATAGTCTCTTTTATCTCAGTAAGTGTTTATTTTTAAAATAGACCCAAAGTGCTTCCAAACTTGCTTCATAACATTAGTCTACATCTGGTTTGAATTCTTAGCCCCTCTGTCCTGGTTTTTGGGACCAGTTTCATAGAAGCACCAACTTAAAAACAAGTGGTGCCAAGCACAACAAACCCCACCCCTTGCACGTATAGCTTATTATGGCATCGATCCAGCTGATGTCATCACGTCTATGCATGTGCCAATGTCAACATATCAATTGCCTCTATCTACGTGCCAAGTTTGAAGTAAATTGAAACAAGATTGATGTTTTTATAGACATTTGAAATGTCACCTATTGTAAGTAAATGGGAGAAGAAAAAGATTTGAAAAAGTCATAAAACATTTGAACATTGACCAACTTTTCCCAAAATATAACAACATCTGTTCTGGGTCACTGGTAATCTATAAACCCAATTTGGTTTGAATTCAACCAATAGTTTTGCTGCTAGTGTTAACAATCAAACAAACAAACCAAACGAAAAACAAATACCCCTTGCCTACTGGTGGGGTAAAAAGTTTGTAACTAGATTTCCTGCTGTTGATGAACTTATAGTTGCTGCACTATGGGTACATGTGTACAGCCTCTTTGGGGGTTCAGAGACACCAAACAAAATATGAATACTGATGTTTTTGTATGTTATTTTTTGTATCAAATATTAATTAAGCGTGTTTCAGATCTGCCTGATTACATTAATTAGAGCCTACTTTAATAAATATTTCAGATTGTGTTGTAGACGTGAATGAAATACTGTGGAAGCATGAAACATTTGATTGCACTCGTAGAGGAGGAGGAGGAAGAGGAGGAGTATAAAGTAACAGGAGTAGTAGTAGTAGTAGTAGTAGTGGTAGTGGTGGTATTAGTAGTAGTAGTGGTGATATTAGTAGTAGTAGTAGTAGTAGTGGTAGTGGTGGTATTATTATTATTATTATTATTATTATTATTAGTAGTAGTAGTAGTAGTAGTGGTAGTAGTAGTGGTGGTGGTATTAGTAGTAGTAGTAGTGGTGGTATTAGTAGTAGTAGTAGTAGTAGTAATAGTGGTATTAGTAGTAGTGGTGGTATTATTATTATTATTATTATTATTATTATTAGTAGTAGTAGTAGTAGTAGTAGTAGTAGTGGTGGTATTAGTAGTA
>JAPQRP010000001.1:28815988-28835220 GCA_037367295.1 Apogon hyalosoma | reverse complement strand
TAGTCATAGTAAGAGTGATAGTAGTTGTAGAAGTAGTAGTAGTAGTAGTAGTAGTGGTAGTATTATTATTATTATTATTATTATTATTAGTAGTAGTAGTAGTAGTAGTAGTAGTGGTAGTAGTAGTAGCAGTCTGACATGTTGGTCCCATATGAACCATTTGGGACCCTGAGAAAGTCAGGGGCTGGTCTTTTGCTGGTGCCCAGAGTCAGGACTAAACAGTTTCAGTTTCACTTCCATGCAGCTAAACTCTGGAACAGTCTTCCTGATGGCGTCAGACAGACTCTACTCTGACAGTGTTTAAGTCCAGGCTGAAAACAGCTCTGTTCAACTGTGCATACAACAACTGAAAGGGTTCTATCTGCACTCTTCTTTTACTTTATTTTAACTGATTATTATTTATGTTTTATTGATTATGTTTTAATCGTAGTTGTGTGTTTTTAACCTGTCTCTTTTCCATTTTTGTAAAGCACTGTGAATTGCTCTGTGTGTGAATTGTTCTCTACAAATAAATCTACCTTTCCTTCCCAGTAATAGTAATAGTAATAGTAGTAGTGGTAGTAGGAGTAATAGTACCAGTAGTGGTAGTGGTAGTAGTAGTAGTAGTAGTAGGTACTAACTTGCTACTCATGGTTTCCAGATACTTATCAGATATGACCCAGTTCTTTTCCGATCCTGCTTCTTTTCGGACTGTGACTCTGGCTGTGGTGGTGGATCAGTGGTCAGCTCTAGGACCGTTCATATGTGTGAATGGGAGTCAGTGGTTGTTTGAACATGTCGGCCCTGTGACGACCTGCTGACACACCCAGAGTGTACCCTACCTCCACTACCCCAAAGACCCTCAGGACCAATAAGATGGATGGCTAATGCATTATGTTCACTGGGGGTGTTTTCCTCTCATCACATGGACTTCTACCTAAGAGTTCACAGATCTGTAAGTGTAAAGGTGCAGAAACAAGGATTCGGTCATATTTGTGCTGGTTCTTGTCATCGGGGGTTACCTCAGTGTGGAGATGACGAAGTGTGTGTAAATTTTGTGTTAGAGGACGCTAATGGGATTTTAGTTTGTATGGGTATTTATCAGGCAGAGGCTGTAGTGCAGGTGTGTCAAACATATGGCCCATGGGCCAAAACTGGCCCGACAAAGGATCCAATCCGGCCTGTGGGATGAATTTGTGAAACATAAAAATTACATTGAAGACATTGACGGTCAAAGGCGTTGAACTCATTTTAGTTCAGGGGTCACACATGCTGATAGGAAGCTAAAGGATAGACTGTTGTGTGGACAAGAGGTGGGATTAAATAAGTTAATACTTCCTCCGACTCCTGTTCAAATGTGCCAGTGAAGTCATATTTTGTTTTTGTGTATATGTATACGTTTTTCATGTTGTCTTGCGATCTGTTTTATTTCTAAGCACTAAGTAGGATTACTTTTGTTTTGTTGTTGTGTATTCAAAATAAACTAAACTGAAACTAAACCTACAGACCAATGTGATCTCAAGTACAATAATAGCAAAATAATCTTTAATGAGAAATTCAAATACCAAACTCTAAAACTGTAACAATATTCTGCCTGTTTGTGTATTTGTAGATGCGCTGTGATCTGTAAGTTGTACTGCACATGTAAATGATAAACTGAGGCATATTATTGTAAAAATTATACTAAATTATAATTAAACTAACTTCAGTTATATTTACAGGCACTTGTTTTCTGAAGGCATTTCAGGTTGTTCATGTTATTCACATTTTGTTGCAAAAGGTTTGTAAATATAAACATTTTTATGATTTAATTTGACTTTTTTCCACTAAGAGGAAATGTTGAAGTTATCGCTATTTATCAGTTATTACCTCCACCAAGGAGGTTATGTTTTCAGGGTTTGTCTGTCTGTCTGTTAGCAACATAACTCAAAAAGTTGTGGAAGGGTTTTGATGAAATTTTCAGAAAATGTTGATACTGGCACAAGGAACAAATGATTACATTTTGGTGCTGATCCAGATCACTGTGGATCCAGATTTTTTTGAAGGATTCTTTATCATTGCGAGATAGGGCCAGTTTTAACATATGCATATATAACTCCACAATATAGATAATATTTATGTGAATCCAATGCTATGTATAGGTTTTTCAGGTCCAGGAATTCATTTTAGGAGTAAATTAATCATGGCACGGGATGGGGGGGTATGATCTGCCTTGGCGGAGGTCTGTGCTCTCTGAGTGCTTTTCTAGTTATGTAGTGTTTTCCTGCTCCAACCGATTTGAGATCATATCAGGCTGAATGCGGCTTTGAACTAAAATGAGTTGGCCGCTCCTGCTGTATAACATCACTGAACCTCATGGAAAACACAGAGCTGGATGGCAGACCTTTCCAGAACACCGGCTTTATTGCGACAGTTTACACATTAAACAGCCTTCAGTGACCAGCACAAAGCTCCAGTGTACTCCTCTGGTACACCGCCTGCCCAGTGGCGTCCTCCCAACAGTCTGTAAACACAGCGTACAGCTCCGCCAGACACTTTCAGGAGCGTGCGGTCAAATCCGAGTAGTCATTGAAACTAAGCCCGTCTCTAAAGCCTCAATGCAGTTTCTTTCAGTGTTAAGTGCCTCCTCTTGCGCCAACGGTCTTTTGTCTTTAACATATTTACAAATGGCCATTGAACACACCTGTCTGCACATGTTCTCCACCTTGTATAATTAATAAGTCAGCAATAATTAATAAAATAAGCTTCACATCAAGAGCAAAAAGGTAAAACCAAAAGCAGACAAATGCAAAACACAATCCGTTATAAGTCACTTCTCTGCCCAGATTGGCGCAGCATGGCCAAAAAGGGTAAAAAAAACAAAACAAAACATAAGGCCGTCTGAACACAAGGAGGGCCATGGGTTTGTTTTACAAAGAAACTGATCCAAAATCTGTTTATTCATCCAGAGGTCCACATATGACCACCAGAGACGTGAGGTGACCTCAACCACTAAAGCACTAAATTACAGCAGCGGTCCATGACTGGGAGGAACACGGAGGCGTCTCCAAATTAAACAGTAATACTGAAATTGAACATTTCAATATAATACAGAGTCATTCCACAGCAGCTCAACGAGGCCTTCATATACCGGATTATCTGTAAAAACAGTCATGAGAAAATGTCTATTAAACACAGGGTTTCACCAAATCCTAGCGCTGTACTCTAAATACTTTATATGAGCCTCAGCTGCTTGTATTTCATTGAACTGAGTTGAAAATTGCGCTGAACATCCAAGAACTTCCACCAGGATCAGACAAAAACCACAATATTTCAGTTACTGCAACATGTTCTTACATGTCAAAAACCTACACTCTTTCCTCTTATATTTATTTCAGTGTTTCTGTTGTTTTTCATGTGCATTATTATTGTTTTGAATGCTCTGCTGTGATGCTTTTTGGTCACAAAGAAAAGTTTCTAACCACAATAATCAAGTTTTTGTTCAGCTTTCAAAAAAACAGCCTTTAAACCTCAAGTACCAATCCTTGTGATTACGACTGATATCACCTGCTATGAAGATTTTAACATTTTTGATGAGATGTAACGTGAAATCAAGTTAATTTCTTTTAATTTTTTGTAAACTATTTCCGTTAGTTTGTTGTGTGAAGCATTAACACAGATTTATGTGGTTAAATAAAAAAAAAAAAAAAACAGCTGCCATTGATTTTAAGTATAACTTCAGATGTGACATTTTGACTGCACACTTTAAAAATCACATTATCTAAATCTCCATTAAACATTCTTTATGGTACAGTGTATATTCATTGTGGATAAATAGCAGTTTTCAAAGTAATGTTACCCTTTCAACAGTTAATGGTTCATTATTGCACTTTTACTTTTGTGATACCTTTGAGCCAACGAGCTTTTTTTTCTTTTTTTATTTAATGAGTCTTCTGTAATGAATGTACTGACTTCAAGGATTTCTTGCAATCACTTCTTTGTGGTAAATAGTGAGTCTCATCAGGTTTGAGAAATGTTTCACGTCTTTGTTTTCATGTGTCTTGAAGTATTCGGAATAAAGCGTTAGGATTCTGTGACGTATCCTGAACTTAATGGAAGTTTTCATGGTTTTTCACACTGATATGAATGAGAAGAGCCTGTCCTGGTCTGTTTGAGCTGCATCAGGAACACTTAAAGACACATGGAACAAGAGCATTTCTCATCTGGGTCTCAAGTGATTTGGATTTATTACTTTGATTCAACATTAACTATTTAAAGCTGCCATGCTCAGGGATGTCACACCTCCCCTGGTTTTATTGTTGCCAGTTCTGTCTGATGTCTTCGCCTCCTTTTGATTAAGTACAAAGGAGTCAAATATCACTTCTTTCACCAGCACAGTAGCAGAAAACACCAAAAACCAGACAAAAGTTGCAAATTCAAAAGCAAAATGGTGAACTTCCTGTTGGGCTTTTGTGACTTGATCCAGTACATGTACCTTACATTAATACCTCTGAAAAAAAAGTCAAACAGTAGAAAAAGAGCAGAACAAGACCCTGTATGGTTTCACCAGGGCCTTAACTCCTGCTTGGTCTCAGGCCTGAATAAGAATTTCTTGGACATTCAGCAGAATTTCAACCTGGTCTAATGAAAAACCACTGAGGCCTCAAATAAATGCACATACTAATGATGATATTTAGCTCTTAGTTACAGAGAAACTTGTGGATTTTGCAAAAGCCAGTGAACTTAATAGAAAATTTCGCAATTATTTCCTTAAGAAAATCCATTAAGTGAACCGGTAAAAGTTCTGGACTCTGCAAGAGCTGACATGGAAAGACCCTACACTGAAATATGCAACTATGTCAATCTATGTATTTCAATATACAAATCAAATACAGAGAAATAAGTAACATATAGTGAACTGTGTGGTGATGACGGTGTAAGACGGCTGATGGGACAACCCCTGAATACTGGAAAGAGAAACAACTGGTTCAAATTGTTGCCTAATTCTTAAATATATACTGATTAGCCTTTTACCTGAGTATGGGCTATGGTCTCCAAAGTGGGGAAAAAAAAAACCAAACTGTCCAAATCTTGTGTTGTTTCACTTTCTCACACACGCTCACACACACGTACTCACACCACACACAAAAAGGTACAGCTAAGAGGCTCACAGGAGTACCATCTTAAATAACCAATATAAACACACCTGGAAGCAAGTCTTCCTCTAAAATGATCATTATCTTTGGAGAGAGAGAGAAGCAGAAAGAAAGAGAAGAGACTGAGAGAGATGAAAACTGTAAAGATCATCAGAGCTCCTTCTTTTCGGTCCTCCACCCTTCCATGTCCTGTCCCCTGAAACTTTTCTGAGTTTCTGGGTGGAGCGTTTCAAGGAAATGAAGAGCGCCCAAAGTTAGTTTGTTTTTTTTTGCATAGCCGGACAGTGAGCTGCACTTCTGCAATCCACTGCAACTACTTAAAGAGTTCGACTAGGAGAGCTGTCACTTGATGGGGGATGGGGTCGATTTGGTCCGTGTGCACCCCTTTGTACACCAGCAGGTCTGGGGGTGGGGGTTTCAGTGGGACCCTCCCGGAGATGCAGCATCCCTGCTCACAAGGTGGATTCTTTCTGGCGGTCGCGTCCGTTCGACGTCTTCTTGACTTTGGAGATGCCCTCCAGTGCACCCGACTCAGTCACTCTGTTCACACGTCAAAAACAGGTGCAGCAGTTTTATTTACACATGTGCAATCCATGTAGCTGGACTAAAAACAAAGAGGCGGGCTCATACATGGGTGCTCGCTTACACTTCATCCATCTCGACGTCCTCCTCGTCCTGGGGGAGCTGGAGGTAGGGGTTATTGGACGCTGGTCGGAAGTTGTAGCCCGTCAACACGAAAAAGATCAGAGTGGAGACCTCCACCAGAAACTGAATACACAGAGGGGTCAGTAAGAGATTATCTGTCTCTTATCTATCCACACAATTCCAAAACAGTTGGGAAACTAGGTTAAATGTAACTGCTCAAGATCTCATAAACCCATTTTACATTAACAATATAACAGAGAAAACATTAAACTGTATAAACTGAGAAATTTTAAGAGAAAACTATGGACATTTTCAACTAGATGGCAACTAAAATCACTTTTTTTTTTTTTTTTCAAACTTGTCAGTTCAGCAAGTTGGCCTCCAGTATGAGTGTGCACGAGTTGCTTGACAGTTTTGATCTACAAGAGGGTTATGAAGTTTAGATCAATTCCACCTATTGGTTTAATTTTATAATCATCACACAGTCTTAACAGGTGAAAACACTGTTGCACATATTGCATCTGATCTTAACGTTAAAACATGTAAACTTCAGAGTTTTGGTCGTTCTTCATGGCTGATCTTGTCTCACCTCGTAGCACCACTGCCACTGGAAAGGCATCGTGATCTTGAGCAGAATGGCTATGATCCTCGTGAAGTAAATGTAACACACAATCTAAGGAGAAACCAAGAGAATATGAAGTCATGACTTTAAAATGATGGAGCTGGATGTGAGATCTGATCATCTTTTTCAGTGTTTAGACTTAATGAAACCTGCTACTGTATATCAACAGGTATTACTTCATTCATTACTGTGTAAAATCACTGCTAAAGCTTGTAACTTGTAGGTGTCACAATGCAGCTTCTGAAAAAACATGAAAAACTATGTGTTCAAGTGGGATTTTCGTGAATCTTGTATAATTAATAGTAAGGGGGAAAAAAAAGGATGATAGAGGGAATTAACAGATTCATACTTATGAGCAACAGGAGAAAATGAAAACATAAAATAATTATTTAGAAAAAAATAAAGAGTAAATGAAGAATTCCACTTCGTATCTTACCATCACATAATAATGCCGAAACAGCTTGAGCTTTTCCAGATTCATTGCAGCTGTAGAAGAGATGGACAAACAAAATTTAATAAACACACCAGAAAATGCATCTCCTATAAAAATGTGATTGCTGGGGGCAATTGAGAAAGATTTGCTGAAGTGCTGCTGAAATGCGGCTGAATTGCTGTAACAGAAGGTACGCGATGTGAAACAATGAAGCTGATTCAAAAAGTGAAACAATGAAGCTGCATCAGAGTCTGAAAGAGATTGGACAGAAAAGCTTAAAGCAGCTTAATGCAGAAAACCACAGCAGTAAACAAACATATGGATATCTTAAAGGTTTGACATTAAAAACTGCACATGCATTATATAATATAACCCTTATGGGATAACTTAGACAAAAATAAAGTGTATAAATGTATGAAACTGTATTACATATTTTATGGATGACAGAACTTAAAAACAACAAAAAAAATTCTGACTGTAAGTACTGACTTTTTAAAGATCCGACAGAATGACTGCATATAGAGCTGATTATAAATAATAATAGTAATATTTACATAAAGATAAGATCTGATTTTAAAGTGTACTAGTGGCTGTCACTGTCATCCATAGATAATATGATCATTTGATAATAGTCAGTGACATGTCTAGCTAGTGCATTACACACCAAGTAATAAACCAATCTGATATATTAGTAGAATGTGCTGAAGAGCAATCAACCAATCAAAATCAACAGTCAGTGTATGTGGGACCTGAAAGCAGTTAAAATTCCCACTAGACAGAATAAAACAGCTGAAGGACACCTTTGTACGAGTCAAAATGTGACAGTATTTTAAAAAAAAAACAAAACAAAACGAGATACGTGGTTTTAGTTGCACTAATCTCAGATCTTATCCTATCGTTTGTTTGAGCCTTCAGCTGAAAACCAGATTTCATCAGTTTTCACTGTCAGTTATTTTTAAATGAATTTCTCCTGAAGCCTTTCTTTTGAAATTCTCCCACCTATTGCAATGTGGATAGACCTTTATTCTGAAGTTCATTTGGAGGGAGGCAACGGGTGTGTGGTTGTGTTAGTGTGTATATGTGAGTGTGGAGACTGGTTTTTGAGCATAGACTGTATATAAAGATGGACATGTTTACAGGTCTTCAACATTGATGCTAAAACATCTCCATCGTCCCCTGATGACAGGCTGCAGTAATCTCATTAACTCCGCCCCTGCATGTTATTCAGTGAGACTTTGGTAAAATGTGCTGGGATGGTGGCAAAGTTATCTGATGACTGACAGCTGTCATCATCCTCACAGTCTAAAGCCTTCATAGTATCGCTGCAGTGACCATCTTTATATACAGTCCATGTTTTCGAGTCAAACGGAGTACCTGCTTTCACTAAATTATTTTCACCGTGACACACAGAAGAGTCTGCTGGACAAGTATCTGTTGTTTCAGTTGGAAACAAAAAAGCTGAAAAATAAGACAGATATCACAATGTTTCTGCTGTGTCTCAGAGGCAAGCTGAAGGGATCAATCTGGGCTCAAAAATTGCATAGAAGTGAAATTTGTGAGAGTTGTAAAGAAGTACAACATATTTTGTGCAAAGTTGAAGGTTAGGGATGAGCTGAACATTCTGTCATAGACCATATCCACACAGGGGAAGCTCTATACAGACTGTGGCGCCCTGTCATAGTGTAGTTTACTCTACCATGCTCTTAAAATGAGCCAAAAATATGACGTGAACGGAGTCTTCCTTATCCATGTAGCTAATGACTAAATTAATATTGGGATGAACTTGAAGTGCGCTGATAACATTCCAATGCATGACAATGAAAATTAAACCACACAAACAGCAATTTAATTGTTTGTTGTTAACACTCTAGCAGCAAAACTATTGGTTGAATTCATACCAAATCGGGTTTATAGTGTCAGTGACCCAGAATAGATGTGGTTACATTTTGGGAAAAGCAGGTCAAAGTTCAAATTTTTTAAAGACTTTTTCAAATCTTTTTCTTCTTCCATTTACTTATAATAGGTGAAATTTCAAATGTCTATAAAAACATCAGTTTTGTTTCAATTTACTTCAAACTTGGCACATATAGAGGCAACTGACATGATGACATCAGCTGGATCCAAGCCAAAATAAACTACAATATGTGCGAAGGGCGAGGTTTGTTGTACCTGGAAGCACTTGTTTAAAAAAAGGAGAAAAAAGGTTCAAATAAAAGAGTTGATACTACCCATAGACTGATAAGCTTAACTAAAATGAGATTTTAGAATTGACTGTGGGACCCCTGTATAATTTGACAAACCATTAGTACTACTGTACTACAGATAACGCCAACATCACTGTTTGATGAGTATAAAGGATATGATAGAAAAGGCATACGTTAATCCTGACGCATAAATGCACATAAATTTAAGCCTAGAAGAAAAATACTGTGATCAAGCTTTCAGTGTAAAGTCTTTTCAAACGACTTCAGCAAAACATTACATTGTGTGACCTTATTTACTGCAACACATCCAACATTTCTGTGTTATTTTCACAATATTTTTCTCAAATCAGTTTGTCGGGTGGAAAGATAGCAAGAGTAACAGATATTTCAGAATTAACTGATGCCTTTCCAGTCGTATCTATTAGTGATAGTGTTGGCTAGGAAATGGTTATATGCTAAAATATGATCCCATTTCTGCACGTCCATTACACGAACACAGATTTACAACATTATGCTTTAGATACGCCCTGAGACATCAGAGGGAGATGGCCACTGTGTGAATATGGGGTCAACATTCTGTATCAGCTCATTTAAAACATTGTGCAACATATCAAAAAGCTCAATACTACAAAATGAAGCTCCTTAGACTGTGATTTGGTGATTGAAACACATGTCTCACCTTTGCCATCAGTGCTGGAGGCTTCTTGTAGGTGACGAATGGACCTGTTGCGACAAAAAGTTGGTTGAGAACACAGGGTTCCTGCAGGTTTCTACAAGTTAGATTTAAGACTTTTTAAGATCTGTCTAAGATGACTTAAAACGGAATTTAATGCCCATTTCACACCCATACTGGCAAAACTTCGAGACTCTTAGAATTTAGGAAAATGCATTTATTTACTTCAACGCCTTTAGTCCCACTGACTGAGTCATTCCTCACTGAGGGCTGCAAAGTTAGCGATCACTGGTTCCTAATTTCAGTATAAATTGTCGGATTGGAACTAGAGGTCGACCAATATGGGTTTTTCTAAGACCGATGCAGATTTTTAAAAAATTTGGTCAGCCAATGGCCGATATCTACAGTCGATTTTTGAGGCAGGTTTTTTTTTTTTTTTTACATTGACTGTAAAATACAATTGAAATACTCAGATAATTAAAATTTTTATGCTGCAATAAAAATGAAATTATTATTACACGTACACATATTACTTTTTTAAGATTTATTGAACTTCAAGTGTTGTGCACACTGGTGCCTGATCAAATATCTTATAACATTTTTACTACTGATCAAATATTGGCTTTCAAAAAAAAAAATTAAGGATGATGGCTGATATTGAAAAGAATAAATAAAATCAGCCAGATATATTGATCTACCTCTAGTTGGAATGGGTGGACCTGAGTTGACTAATGTTACTTTCTTTGCAGCTTGGACTTTTAACAAACACATTTAAACACAACACAGCCAACAAGTTTATGACAACATAACTTAAGACCTAACATAACAAATTTAATACCTTTTAAAAACTTTAAATACAGATTTGTAAATTCAAGACTTTAAAGACTAAGATCCTGGGGGAACCCTGGAACAACACGAGTGTAATTTATCGTGGTTTATGTGGTAATTTATGTGGTAGAAATCTGCATTTAGAATTTTTCTAAACATCCTTTCATTTGGACTAGGCTTTGTGGATGCATTTACCTCCTTATACGACACTTTATAAACTTAATTAAAGTCTGTCGTACTTTTGTTTTTTACAGCACTTAATTTAAAACAGAAAGCACCTTACAACCATGTAATTATAAACAGACATAATATTTTTGCACACTTGTGTATATTTCTTTAATTATCATATTGATAATATAGTGTCTAGTGGATAATGTACAAATTGCTGTTCTAATTTTGTGTCATTCTACAGTGTTTTAATATGTATATTTGGTGTATGTATATATATTCAAAGCTTCATATATGTTTATATTTATATACATTTCTTTTTTTAAAGTATTGATAATTTCTTTCATGCTACTTTGTACTATATTTGAATGGAACGACTGTAACAACCAATAAGTTCCCCCTGGGATAACTGAAGTATCTGATTCTGATAACTGGAGCAAACTACAGTAGAACTTTGCAGTACAAGTGCACCATTGTATGAGTAATTTGCTTTATGAGTCAAGGCTTGCGAGTATTTTTGGGTGGTTTTTGGGGCCTGGAACGGAATTCCAATTCCTTTCAATGGGGAAAATTGGTTTGTAAAATGAGTAAATTGCAAAACGAGCACTGTCATGGGAGGAATTAAACTCATACTGCGAGGTTCTACTGTACAGACAAGCTGCACACACACTGACCAGACAACAGGGAAAAGGATGGCTCCACAGCAAATGAGGTCGACCAGAAACAGGATCTGCTTCCACATGGAGTATTCGCTGGACCCTTCTTCTGTGGACTCAATTATGATGTAGGCCACATTAGCCAGAACCTGCAGGGAACCAGCGAGCACACCAAGATTCACCGAGTGGAAATAATCTCATAAACTAACAGAGCATTTTCGAAGTATATACAAACCTGTAGAGGGATGACAATCATGAAGATCTTCTTTTCTTTGTCAGACAGGATGTATTTAACAAAAGCCCAGCCGGTGCCGATCAGTGCCAAAGTAATGAAGAGTAGAGCCCCCTTCAGCCTGAAGAATATCACAGTATCATGAACAAAACAGCAAAAACTGTACTTTTTTACTCATTTTAAACTTTACATTCCTGGAAAAATCATACGTACAGGTGTGTGATGTAATACATGACAGCCCAACCTTCGATAGGATGTCCCTCAGTGTTGATGAAGTGGTAGTTGATCTAATCAAACCAAAGACGCAATGTACAGATGAAAACAAAGAAAACAGGCGTACAGTGACCACAATAACAAATACAGAGAGAATCCAAAATTACAACTGACATCACAATCTAAGTTGAATACCGACAGTAAATCTAACGGGCTTCATCTGCTCTGATGGGTGAGATGTACTTACACTGTGGAAAACCAGAGAAGTGGACTTGGTAAAAGCCAGCGCCGCCATCAGCCAGTGAATCTTAAAAACACTGTATCTGTACAGAGTAATACACAAAGAACTTCACACAATGACCATTTACATTTATGAAATCCACAAGGTATGGTGTTCAGAGCACAAAACAAAACAAAACCATACCAACAAAATCGGGTTTTTGAGACTTAAGCATTGCTGTTTACCAAATACTAGTGTCAGACTTTACTGTTGTTCAAGAGACAAAGGCAGTTGACTTATTCCAAAATAAACTCAAACCACGTTTCCACATCATCCTTCAACTACATTTACTCTATGGTTATCTAAGCACCAACAGTATTACAGTCTTTATCACCTCCTGCTCACCAGGGTGTGGACATTACATTACATGTAACAGTGACATTTTAGCCGAACAGACCTTGAAACACCATGGGACAGTACTCTGTAAGTTCTGTTTAGAGCTGCATCTGATGATAAAAGTCACATGCATTTTCCCATAATTTTACCACTAATTATTTAATTTTTTCAAAATATTTAAAAACTTTTATTTTTAGGCAAATTAATGTCTTCATTTAATTGCAAACTATTTTAATAACTGACTTTAGTACACGGGCAGCCATGGTTCAGGAGGTAGACCGGGTCATCCAATAACCGAAGGGTTGGTGGTTCAAATCCCGCTCTGTCTCAGTCATGTGCTGTTGTGTCCTTGGGCAAGACACTTCACCCTACTTGCCTCCAGTGCTGCTACTCACACTGGTGTATGAATGCGTATGAATGTTTGGTGGTGGTTGAAGGAGTGAGAATGTGGGAGTGAATGAATAATGGATCCACTGTTGCGTATGCGTTAATAGAAAGTTATATAAATCTAACCCATTATTATTATTTAAGAAACAAAAGTCTAAGACTTCATCTTATTAAATTTCTGTCTTTTTTTTTTTATTTTATTTTCCACATTCTATGACACCAAACTGAAAATATTTGGGTTGCAGACTCAACCATTCAGCTTTTTCAGTCATTTGACAAACTGAACAACTAGTCTGACAGACTGAATGACAATTAAAAGCATTTTTTTAATGTGCAGACCTAATGATGCATTAGACCCCTACAGTAGAGCCACAGTATCCAATGTGGTACCAATACTCAAATGGTGCTGCTGATACGGGAAAGGTCCATTTCAGGCAGGAATTTTATGAACGAAACACACAAAACCTACTTTTTTTTAAACCAGTCTGAGGATGCTGGCCTTAGCAAACAGTTTTACAGTTGCATGGTTGTGCTTCACTTGGGTTGGTGTGGCTTTGGGTCTGAGTTCTAGGTTTGCTAATATTCATTCTTTTATTTAATTTGCAAGTCTGCTGGTAAAACACATGGACTATACAAACATTACTGTAAATGCACAGTTTTTTCTAATCTATACCCATATATGTACAGGGGTTTTATGTGCATGTTTTTAAATTGTTGAATTTAATCACACTGGTTTTCTATTTAAATACTTCAAACATTTTACATTTTATTTTAAATTTATCTTAACATAAATCTTTTTCTATATTACATTTTTACATATATTGCAATTGGTGATCTTCATCATTTCATGTAAAGTCCTTTTTATATTATGAGGCTATAATAAATTCTAAATTGACGCCGACTCTGTTAAGGCTGTGTCATTTTATGGGCAGTGTCATGTTCAGCTATTGTCTGTTTCTCAATACTTGTTCTTGTCTGTTCTCTGTTCTCATGAAACATTATGAGTCGCAGCCCAAGTACTGTTCCAATTGCCAGTTCACACAAACTAAGAATGCACTGAATACCCAGATGTTGTGCTTGTCAGCTAGCTTAAACCAAGGATGCATCGGTTGGTGACTCATGTAGACTTGGCTGGGAAATAATTCCCAAGATGCAGTTTGTGGGTATTGAGAAACAGCCATTGAGTTGTAGATGTTGTAACAGTAAAACAGTATACGAAAGTAAGTTGTGACCACAAATTATCATGCTACCACTGGGGAAGTTTTAAAAAAGTAAGTGTTAAGACTATTACACCACAGAGAATACACTCATATCAGTCCCTGGGCACATGCATACCTGTGCTTCATAAGTGTGTAAACCCACACCAGGGCAGCAGTGAAGAACACTCCAGCCATACCGATGTAAAGACGCGACAGAGGAATTTCTGCTGCAGACAAGTAGCAGTCGCCTGGATTCTTCTCTGTCACTTCCACCTGAAACATGGGCAAGGGTTAACATCAACATGTACAGACAGGCAAACATGAATATGAATGGGGAAGAACATTTTACTTACAGCGAAAGAATAGGGCAAGATGTTTCTAGTTGCCAGGTTCTGGCAGTAGTGGAAGTTGAGGTTGTAAAGACCCTGTGCAACTGAGCCAACCTTCAGGTGGAACTGAAAAAGAGAAAGTTGCCAGAGTTCAACACTCTTCCATATTAATGAGGTAACTGCAAAATCAAATATATCAATAATATTATATTGTGGCAAATGAAGGTGTTCTTACGCTGAAGTTATAGGAGTTGTTCACTTTACCCAATGCCAAGGCAAACGACTTTGTTGTGTTCAGCTGAAAACAAATACAAATGAAATTGACTTCATGTGAACATTACTTGTACACAGTCAGATGCACATGATGCTTACATGGAAAACTGTTTCATCTTCAGCAGGAATTGCTTTTTGAGCCGTCTGACTGTCTTTCTTCAGGTTCCCAGTGTCCCCTTCATTTTTGTCCTGACTGGATGTTTGTTCTGCCTTATTGCCAGGTTGTAATGGTGCGCCACCATCCTGGGAAACAGCCCTGCTTTTCCTCTGATCTGGAGGGAAAAGAAACCACGCAATGCATCATGTTGTGTAGCTGTAACAAATTTAAGTAAACCATAAGCAACACTGACCTTTAGGTATCTCTTTTTGCTTTGCTCTCAAGATGTTGTCTTGGTCTCCTATGACTGTCACATTGACCCTACACAAACACACAACAAACACTATAGTTAAACTGTACATCAGTGATACACACTTGTAAACAGTGGTGCTCAAGCATACACACCAGAGTTTTTTGACGTCAATAAGGAAAATAATTAGAGGCTCGTTGTTGGGAGATGTCTTGGATTTGAGAGGGCACGTATCCGGCTGCTCTGCCTGGAGAAAAATAGTTCCACTGTCATTAAAGTTGAAAAGTTCCCCATTGTTGCAAATTCCCTCATTGTGGGACTAATACCAGATTATCGTAAATCAGTTCAAACACACAAAGTACCACCAAAGCTGTACATTTATTTCAATAATTAGATACACTGATATCTAGCCTTAAAGTGGCCACAGAGTGGAATTTCAGCAATTATGCAACACTATTACATCCGTCAGCATAAAATAGTAAACCTTATTAATGTCTGTGGTCACCGTAGACTTTATTAAATAAGTTGATGGAGCCACTTATGCCACCCTTTGATTTGCCAATTTGAGACCCTGAGTTTATATTTTGACTGTTGCAATCTCAGCTTTCTGAAAATAACACTGCCCATTGTAGACCAAAGGAAAAATGCTGAACTTTATCAAGCACTTGTCTAATTAACTTAACTTATTAAACACACCTACTACTGAGCTATATGCAAGAAAAAAAGTAAAATTTGCATCAAAGCCTTTTATTGGCTGTAAAATTATATTAAGGGAGCAATACTTTAAAGATGGACCACCATAAAACTGATCATAGGATTTAAATGAAGTGAATGACACCATGGCTCCAATAGTTATCAACTTAAGTCTAAGTGACACACTTGCTTCAATATCATGTCCACTTTTTCCAGAACTCGTCACACAATATGCTTAACAAAAGCCCAATTGAAGACATCTGTTAGCCTTTGGTGCTAAATGCACTTCAACCACATACACATTTCATACTTCCTCCATAGGTGAGTCATGCTGCCTTCACTGTAACATAAGCACTCTGCACTCACATCATACTGTACCCAGCACTTCATTCATCCATTAATACATAACCATTCAGATTAAGGGACCGGTTGAGTGTGTTCAACTGCAATAATTGGAATAAAGGTCAGTGCCCTTGATGACGGTGCTGACAAACATCTGGGGTTGGAGTGTCTTCAATGGCAGCTCACTACTCCTACTGTGCTGAATGCTAAGGCTAATCCCTAATGCTAACAGTATGTGTTGTGTGTTAAGATGGATAAAATGCGAAGACCAAAGTTCCTTACAAAGATAACAAAGCAAGCGGACCTTTAATTTAACTTTTTGTATCAAAGTAATGCAAATGTCAACAGCTATAGTGTTTTGAAAAGTGGTCATGACATTAAAACAACTGTGAAAGATCTGTATCACTGATAAGTGTGTCACTTTATGCTGCATTCCTCTTGGTTGTTTAGTAGAAGTAGGTTTTAGTAGCAGTCAACTTGCAAGATGGTCAAGCTAATTTTCTGACAATGTTGGAATATCTTTGGTCACCTGTGAATTTCTGTCATAGTGTAACATAGGAACACTGTTTTGGAGCAAAGATACTACTATGCTTTGTCATTTGTATATTCCCGACTCTTGACGCACACATGATAATTTATTACTTTGGATAAATGTTTTTCTCAAAAGCATAGTTTTTGGGACTTATGACATATCCCAGGATAGTGTTGGCATCATAAATATTCATAAAACATACTCACTGTGTATGATAGGACTCCACTGACACGTGACCGGGAGAGGCTGAAACCAACCTGAAGACAAGTGCATGAAAGTGGTCACCAAGGGCCAAAAACATGACTTCAGTGTGTGTACAGCATAGAAAAGCATGTTTCACTCATGGCATGTTCCAAACTCAGTGTAATATACTGCACTCTCTGTGCAACAACAACTTTGACTCAATGTGTAACTTCTTCTCATTTCAGCTCTCCTTTTTGTTCATGCTGTAACTGACTTTACTTATGTTATAAAGGCTGAATATGTAGCCATTTAGAAATCTTCTGTGAACACAACGACAATGGTATTCTAGTTTTCAGCTTCAGTAGAATCTGTTTTTGTCAGTTAATATTTCATGTATCTTTGTTTTCTTCCACAGTGCAAATTTAGGAAAAGCTTGTTTAACAGAATAAGTAATGAAGGAATAATAGGTCAGTATATCATCATTTCTATGCATTTATTATTAAGGGAATTTAATAGAATAATAATATATTAAGTAACAACATTGTTTTAACAGGAAAGAGCTGATGGCTGATTAATTATTCACCACTGAAAAAGTTAGTTATTAAATACTGGATATATACATAATAGCCTGAATATCAAGATGTAATAATTTTACATAATCTAAACACACACATTATTATCATCATGTGCCAAACAAAACATACTAATGACTGTAACAGTATATGTTATCTTTGTTTGCACTGTGCAAGTACCTTGTTTGCACAAGGTATCAGGAAGTAGTTTATTATTTAGTGCAAAGAAATTAAAATAACCAGCTAAGACTAATGGGACCCTTACAGTCCTACTGTGACATTAGAAAATGCTATCAGAGCAGCTTCCAACTGTTTAATGCCTTCTATAAATGCCCAAGACTCAACAACAATGAAACTTGAAAACATATAAAACATTAAAAAAATAAATAAAAAAGAAAGAAAATGTGAAAAAGTCACAAACTTGACTTAGTGATAGTTGGATATTGAAAGTAAAGCTAAAATGACTATATAATCAACAACTTTAGGGTATTTCCAGTAAAAAATATATTTGCTGTTAAATATTCCAGAATTACCTGCCATTAGCAGATGAGTCAAAAGGTTTATTCTGGAACCTGGACCCGAGACCCATACTTATCAAAACAGAGGACAATGTGTCTTTGACTGTAGTAGATATGGAAGAACTTTTATGGGACTTTAACTAAACGATCTTCTTGTTTGCATCACATTTATTGGCAATTACTCTAACATACAGTATCATCAGTGTATTTTGTTAATGTTCATATAAACCCATTCATTTAATATCCCCCAATGAAGAACACCTTTCTGATAAGTTTCTAGGTGACAAGCAGACTATAGTTTGTATACAATAGTGTAGCTGGAGAGCAAACACTAGACCAAAGTTCTTACAGGAAAGTCGCTGTGGTTGACCAAATCCTGATCGAAGAGGCGCAAAGACAGCAGGTTGACATCCAGAGTCCCATTGGGATAGAAGCCAAAGGAGTTGAGTGGGACCAAAACTCGAGTTTCGTTCTAGACAGAAGAGCAAGTCAGAGAGGATGTATTACAGCTGAAGTCCCTTTGCAACGGAGCCCCAGTTAATACCCCTCTCATTTCCATTTTATTTAGCTGTACCTTGCTTCAGCAGGCTTGGATTATCGTATCACTGAAGCTAATTAAAGCTAGCTAATAAAGCAGCGGCTGGAGAACTGAACTGTAACGTTAGCCCTACAGCTAGCATAATGTTAGCGTCAGACGGTGGCCTTACCTTCAGGGTTAGCTTGTGTATCCTTGCATTGCATTCAGTCAATATCAGCAGGAATAAAAATCCGGCCACAACACCTCCTCTGAGTGCCACAGCCATCACCAGGCAGTAACCAACCTGCTAACGGGAACTTGCTGCTAATGTTAGCGCCTACCTAACAGATGGTTAGATAGCAGAGTAGTTAGCAGTCCTAACGGGAAACGAGGCAAGTTACAGCGATAATAATCTACAAAGACAGCGTATCTGTTCTTTAATTAACGTGTGTCGTCAAATTAAAATGATGTATGTGCTGTTGTATTATTCTTTCGTGCGCTTCATCGCGTAAGGTAACAGCTAGCTTGTAGCAGGAGCTCGCTTCCGGGTCTTGACTCGATATGAAAAACATTTAATAAGGTACGGCCAACAACGTCAGCCACCGTAGGCGCACATCCGTTACACTAAAGCAAATCTAACTCAACAGGCAGCACCGAAGTAAACAGAACAAATGTACACACTAAACGACATTTCTCCTAGGTCTATACGCGTGTCATTTGTGCCAGCTTCTAGAGTAAATTAGTTTTCAAAACCTGTCTCAACCTTGTGTTACTTGTCCCAGATTTTTGGTCACGTGGTTTAACCCAAGGCCAGGAACTTCCGGCTGAAAGTGGTCACATGACGTCCCTCCACGTCAGATGTCGGTATCCCTGTTGACATATCCGCAGACAACAGTGATGCTGGAAATGTGTGACACGTGGGACCATAGGTATTTA
>JAPQRP010000001.1:28787495-28799712 GCA_037367295.1 Apogon hyalosoma | reverse complement strand
TGTGTGTGTGTGTGTGTGTGTGTGTGTGTGTGTGTGTGTGTGTGTGTGTGTGTGTGCGTGTGTGTGTGTGTGTTTGCGTGTGTGTGCGTGCGTGTGTGTGTGTGATCTGCCTTGGTGGAAGTCTGTGCTCTCCAAGTGCTTTTCTAGTTAAACTTGTGTTTGCATACGGATATTCTGTATTATCTCAGGTTCAAAACACATCAAATTTTTATTGATTCAATTTGAGAAGTTTAACTTTTATCAGTTTGGGTCGTGGCTTGTCATTAAGGGGTGATAGTGGGTCCTAAAGCCGGACCAGTGGAGAACCACTGATCTAGATTAATGTTAACATGTAAACATGACTGATTGTGTCTTTCTTCCTCCTTCCTGTTCTACGCCCTCCCATCTGACCTCAGCCATCTCACTCCCTGTTTCCATTTACACACCTCCTCCACCTCTTCCATCTCAAATCTGGCCTCCGTCCTCGTCTTCAGCCCCGTCCCCCTCCCTCAGTGTCCTGCAACCCACCCCTCCCCCCCTCAGGGGTTTGGCTGGCCCCTGCCTCCTGATGATCTCCCCTTCCTCTCTGGTCGTCAGGTGAGTACTGAGCATCACCCCCCGGTACATGCTGGGATAGATTCTAGAAACCTGCTATCACAGTTTACACAGGAAGATGAAAATAAAAAAAGCTATTTCATTAATCCACATTTCTTTTAATGTCCAGAAAGACCACAAAAAGTACAAAACCTGCCATCCGATACAATGTCAATCTTAAAAACTGGACCGCTCTAGCTTCATTTTCAATGTGTTCGTGTTGTTGTCGAAACCATCTGAACCAAGACCAAATCAAGACCAGACCAGAAACACAGAAAAGGTATTGATGATCCTTATGTAACTGACAAAACCACAAAGATGTTCAGTGTTTTCAAAGACCAACCTAATGACGAATACACCCACTCAAAAAGGTTCAGACAGAAACCGAGTGAAATCACCAGAGAAAGTATAGAACTAAAAGAGTGAATGTGCAGAAGTCCATGGTTATTTCAGCAGGATGAAGCCAGACCTCATTCTACGACAGTTGAGGCTCATATGCTTGACCGAGTCCACATCTGTCTCTTATTGAAAATGTATGAAGCATCATGAAGACACTCGTGCACAGGTGATATTTTATATATATATATACAACAAATGGAGCAAAAAATCCACTTGTACATGTGTCAAATGGATCCTTAGCTCAAAAATGATTCAAAAGTGTAAGAAGTGGTGCCAGGCACAACAAACCCCACTCCTTTCAATTTTGCTCTACCTCAGTTTCGTTGTACTTGTACAATGACAATAAAGAGATTCTGATTCCGTCACGCGATATGTAGCTTATTCTGGCATGGATCCAGCTGATGTCATCATATCTATGCGTGTGCTGATGTCAGCATATCAAATGCCTCTATATATGTGACAAGTTTGAAGTAAATTGAAACAAAATTGATGTTTTTATAGACATTTGACATTTTAGCCATTATAAGTAAATGGGAGAAAAAAAAAAGATTTAAAAAATTAATTAAAAATTTGAACTTCGACCTATTTTTCCCAAAATGTAATGACATCTATTATGACTCACTGGCAATCTACAAACCTAATATGGTATGAATTCAACCAATAGTTTTACTGCGACAGACACGTGAAATTTTGTCCATTATAAGTCAATGGAAAAAAAGATTTTAAACATTCATAAAAAATTTGAACTTTGACCTACTGTTCCCAAAATATAACCACATCTATTCTGGGTCACTGGCAATCTATAAACCTAATATGGTATGAATTTAACCAATAGTTTTGCTGCTAGAGTGTTAACTAAGAAACAAAGAAACAAACCGAACCAAAAACAATACCCCTTGCCTCCCCTTTGGAGGGTGGGGTAGTAATAAAAAGGAAAAACAGTGATAAACCCGACCCAGTTTTCAATTGTATGTGCAGATGTTTACAAGATACAGTTAAGTTTGTCAGTGGCAACAAATGAAATCTGTTATTTGTACAGGACTCAAGACTAATCTCAAGTAATAAAAAATTACCTGACACTGTGAATGTGAATACTATGAGCTACATGTTAGAGGGTTTGGGTGTTCAAGGGCTGCTGGTTTGATTCTCCGGACCAGCAGAGAAACTGTCAGCTCATGTGCCCTTGAGCAAGGCACTTAAGCCCCCACTTGCTCCCCTGGTGTCTGACATTGCAGCCCACTGGTCCCAGTCTGCAGCTAGTGATGGGTCAAAAGCAGTGGGTTGATTTCAGTGTGTGTCGCATGTCAGTTTCTATAATTTACTGACAAATAATAAAAATGATTCTTCCCTGAAACGGAGTAGCGTGAACCAAAACTGTACTGATGGCACAAACAGCACTGACTTCGATAGTTTCAGTTCCCATCCACACACTGGTAATAAACTGTGAAGGTCAAGGGAATATTGAGACTTTGAGATACTGGTATTTGTGACTCAGTTGTATTGAAATTCTCTTTTTACAGGTTTGGTGATCCAGTCAAGGCCAACTGCTCGCTATCTCAGATGGGCTTTTCTCTCCTGGGCTGGGAAAACTTACAGGTATAGTTACAGCCATCATTCATTTATGATTTAAACAACCAAGGAAATTGCTAGACATAGACTATTTGGTGTTTAGATGTTTTTATGTGTTTTAGAAATGTTATAAATTAATCTGCCTGTATGTTACACTTGTGTTTCTACTAAACTGTTTAAAAACTAAGGCCATTTTTATGAGTTCATATTTCCCCCATATATACTGTTACCCATAAAGTTGAAATGAAATATTTACTTTTTCTCATGAGATGATTGTGACAGTGTGATCTATTCCTGATCAATACAGTGCAACTGGAACTCAGTAGGTTATCATTACACCAGGTCAAAGGTGATCACTGATGTGAATAAAAAGGAATAAAAAGAGGAGTGTGTCTGGAAACAAAATTATTCCAACTTTATGGGCAACAATATATTTTAGAACAACTTTTCTATCAGAACAAAGGTACAATAATAATCATGTATTATAGGACCTATTATAGCACTTATTCAACTGACACATCCTATTTTAATTATGAAAAACATGAAACATCTATATGCTTCTTCTTTGGGAGAAACTAAAGGCTCTTCTAAATGTATGTCCATTTCTAAATGCAGAGAGCTCCTCCACCTACTATGGATAATTTTCTGGTCTGGAGTGAAGACAGGGTGACTGAGTGGAGCATCACACCCATGTGCTACGCACTATCTGATCACGGAGGTCCATGTCAACTCCACCTCCCTGTGACCGTCTACAGTGAGTCCAGAACTCTGGTTTTAACACTTGTGGATCGCTCTAATTTACTGCCCTCTAGATAAAAATGTACATGCACAAAAAACTGCCATAAAATAATCATATCAAAACATTTTTTGCTTGTTTTCTGCATACATTTTTCAAACCACTTCAGTTCTGTACAAAACTATCAAATGTTCCATCAGTTTCAGGATTTCAACCTTTACATACCAGTTTCAATAAGTGATGCTACTTGATTTATTAATGCCATGCTGACAATGTCTGAATAGGAATACATCAAATAAACATAACATGCTGCACACTTTTAATACCCCTCGGCCAAATATAGTGTAAGGTTGTATTTAAAGTTACTTCCCTATAGTTTAGATTAGATTGTCTTTGTGTCAAAATTTATTACATACATATTTATGTTTGAAAGTACTCAGATATTACAACTGCACAAGACCATTTGACCTTGAAAAAGTAGGTCAAGGTCACCTATATTCAATAGGCTTCTGCTCCATGCCAAGATGCATCCACAGTATAACTTTGGTGCAGAAATCTGAATGCATTCTTTAGATAATGTGATTATGTCATTGAATGGACAGACGGACAGACAGATGACAAACCGATTACAATACCCCTTTGGACAGGAGTTGGCCAAGGAGTAAAAACCAGGAGTTAAGGTAACTGTTGGACATGAACAAAAATCGGCTGTGTATAAGAACTGATGAACCCCTGTTATATAATGTGCATACCAATATGTGCCCGCATATAAATACTGAAGTCACATGACTGACTTACAGATCAACTATTGGCTGTGCCGTCTCAGACAGTGATACAACAGACTGCATGGACTGACGAGGACCCTAGATTACTCCTCTGTCTCACCTGTGAAAAAGACTAAAAAAATCTGGAAATTTGTCGTGACGTCACACGCAGCTTTAAATGTCAAAGGGGTTGAACTTGTTTTGGTTCAGGGGCCACACATGTCCCCATGTGATTTCAAAATTATTAAAATAATAACACAGTAACCTCTAAATTATGACAACTCCAAATTATGTTCTTGGTTTAATGGGAAAAATAAAATGAGAGTATTAAAATATCTCCATTTACAAACTACCTTTTCACAATAAAATGTGAATAGCACAAACAATCTGAAATGTCTTGATAAAAATAAGTGGAATTTTAATAATATTCTGCCTGTTACTAAATGTTCTGTGCATTTGTTGATCCACTGTCATCTGTAAGTCGTGTTAAAAATGAGCTAAGACATAATGTTGGAACTGCACTCATTCTTAAGAAATTTAATGCTGTACGTGATTGTTCAGATTCAGATTTTCATGATGTAATGTCAGTTTTTTCACACTCAAATTAACAAAAAGATTTGGATCGTAAGTTCTAGGTTATTATGCCTTTATTTTACTGGTACTATTATGGTACTGGTACGCTTGAGATCATATTGTGGACCCTGAATTAAATGTTTGACTGCTCTGCTCTACCATGGTCATTAGTCACAAGTGGCCTACAACACCACCTGCTGGTAACAGAACGCAACTAGATTTTTGCAAGTTTTTGATTTGAATTCATCTGACATTTTATGGAAATGCAGCCACTGTCTGATTTCGGTCACTGCAGGTGTGTGTGTTAATGTCTCGTCTGAACTACTTGGCTACATATTTTAATTAAGCATTAATGAAGCATCATCTTAATATTTCAACTGCAATGTGCTGGTCCTGGAGATCCTGTAGGTCTGGTTCAACGCACCATCATTCTGGATAAATGGTAAAGACTCTTTGTTTAGTTAGCCTACGTTGTAATTCACACTTTTAGCTCAGGCTGCAGTAACAGTATCAACTTGTTTTAGTGGAACATTTGCAGTCGTGGTATTAAAATGAATATACTGTTTAAAAAAAAAAAAAAACATGAAAAGAGGTGGCTTTGTCAAAACCTGTCAGATTGAGGGCATAATTGCAGCTCAGAGGTTGTGGTTCTTTCATATAGTGAAGGGAACTTTGAAAAACAGATAGATAACAGAGGGGAGGAGAATATGGACTGAAATAATGGCCTCATGGCAGGATTATTCCAGCAGATTACATCCTGTGAGCCAAATGAATGGAGGTTTACTGTCAACTGAACTGAATGTAAAACAGTAGTAATGAGGTGTTGAGTTTGTACAAAGTGAATAATGCATTAATTTTACCAGGTCCAGATCAATACTAAATTTGATTATGCTTCTGATTATTCTTTTTAAACAGAAATAACAGCCTGCTTCAGATACCTGCTATCCTCTGCTGCTGAGCTAAATAAATGTTCCAGTATACATAATTTAATAAGATATTTCTGTGTAGTGACTCCTCAGTGTCGTTTCTGTTTCTTTCTCTTCAGAGCCTCCAGAAAATGTTTCCATCAGCTTTGTAAATCATACCGGGCCGATGTTTGAGGACCATCAGTACACTCTGCAGTGTACGGTTTGGGATGTTGCTCCGGTTAAAAACCTTATTGTGAGGTTTTTCAGAGGAGAAACAGAACTGGTTCAGCTTCAGTCCAGTAACAACACAGGGGAGAAACCAGCGACTGAGACCTTCACCCTGGACATCAGTCCCAGTAAAGATGATAATGGAGCACAGTACTGGTGTGAGGCCAAACTAGACCTGGGACCTGGAGGACCAGAGAGTCCTCCGGTGGTGAAGTCAGAAAACATCACTGCAACACTCCTCTGTGAGTAAAACAATATGCACATTTTTGGTTTCATCTTTACTGTCTTCTCTTTTCCACTGGAGCAGTTTCAAGGCCACATCTCGGACCAGTTCTTTGTGTTTTGAAGGTCAAAAAACCCAAGTCTGGTCCTGGTTACAGAATGGCACCAACACTTTACTTAGCTCTAACCAAGAACCACTTACACCAGGGGATAGCGGTGGGATTACTGTCACAAACCAGCAGCTAAAACTATGTGATGGTTGTTTTAAAATAGACTGAACTAGAGCCTCGTGGTTACCATGGCAGTTACATCCATAGCTTTCCACTATGAAGGAATTAAATAAAAACTAGGGCTGCACGATATTGGAAAAAACTGACATTGCGATTTTTTTTTTTTACCCTGCGATTTATTGCGATATGAAATAGCTGTGGTGCTGACGTAAATGGTCAAACAAATTAGTTTCCTCTCATTGTGGCAACAATTGCAAGGCACTACTGACACAAAACATGTTTCAATATCATCCTTCTTGTAGTTGAAATAATTCCAGATAACCGATGTTGCTTTTCTGTTTGGCACCTAGTCTTTGTTTTCGGTGAGTTCCTCTTGTTTGTTGCTCATTTTTCAATGTTACCAGCGACTTGCTCCATGTGCAGGTCTGCTTCGGCAAATTGATTAATAACAATTGCGATTGGTGGATCGCTGTGTACAGTGTGTCAGGTACCCTTGAAACACATCGAGCTCATTTGCCTCCTACATTGCAGGTCTTGCAATGTGACCATTGTGCACACGTACAGACGGTATATTGTGCAGCTCTATTACTCTATTCTCTACAACCATACTCTACTATTAGGTGCATTTTTAGCTGAAATGGAAGTATTCATTATATTGACTTGTATGATTCTAGTGAATCTTTTACAGTCCTAAACATTGTTTGAACAGACCGTTTTCACAGAACAATGGTGTTGAATAACGGAGAGAAAATGTTTTAACAGACTACAATGACGTTACAGTCAAGTTGAGCTTTTGGATATAAAATGCCATCATTTCATTTTATTCAACATAGGTGCAATTTTTTCATGGTTAACATTTAAAGTGACTTTAAACTGAATTCTAGGACTTAATTTTCACTTTGCCACAGAGTATTATTAAATATGATCGGAAAACTGTGTTCTTGTATAAGGATATGTAGCATTGTTTCTGCCTATATTAAAATAATCCTAAAACAACTCAGATGGAAATACTTTGATCCTGTAGGTCCTGTGCACATACTATCTGTGATCAGTAAAATGTATCAAAGGGCTATAAACCAATCAGCTGTTGTCTTATTAATAGAGTATCCAACACAACACACTGCAAGAGCTTTCCACCAATCACAACACTGCATTATACCCTCAAAACCAGACAAATTGGATTTTCAGCTGTTTTCTGTCATTTTATTTTTGGAATCACAGATTTTATTTCAATGAGCTGCTTCCTGTTGAATGCACCATACAATCTGTCTCCAAGTGCATCACATAACAGACAAAACAGGAAAGCTAATATTTTTTTTCTTAGTATCCAGTTCTTTTCCAAAATGCAAACTATATATATTATTATTGAACGTCATCCCCAAGTACCTCTGATCATTTTGCCAAGAATACTGAAGTAGTATAAATTATTACATACTAAAATCATGTATATTTGTTGTATATTCTAATGGAAGTTGCTGGTAGGAGCAAATATTCATGTTGTTGCTGTATTGCTAAAATGAAAACAGATCAGAAGTTGAATTTCATGACCAACTGTAGTATTTTGAACAGATTATCTTAGTACCATCAGTTTGCTTCTATCCAACATTACCATCTGGCATAATGATATGGGTCTGGGCTGGTTTCACAGCCAATGGAGGTTGTTTCTTGTAAGATCGCCAAGTTGAACTGAGGTTCATTTTGGATGAAAAGAGGTTCTTGAAATCTGATTCTACCTCTTCTTCCTCTCGCTCCTCTTCCTCTGTCCACAGTCGGTCCACAAATCCTTTGTCCTGCTAAACTTCAGGTGAGAGAGGGGGAGAGGCTGAGCTGTGAGGTGAGAGGAAACCCTCCACCACTGGTCACCTGGTTCAGAGACGGCATCGAGACTGCCCTGCCCACCCACTTAACCACTAAGCATGCTGGGAAATACACAGTGTTGGCAAAAGGACATGTTGGACAGAAATACCATACAGTAGAGGTGGAGGTCATCACTGGCAGTGGTACGTTTGTCATTTTTTCATAAATAAATGAAGGAAACTCATTGTATTTTATTTCATAAACGTATTTGGATTTCATCTGTGAATGAACCACAAAAAAGAGATGAGTTCTGAATGTTTTATTGATGTGAATGGGTTTTGATGGCAGATGTTACCATTTCTGCAGATAGGGACTAAAATGAGCTAATGAAGACTTTGCGCAGAATGTTTAAGTGTTAATATAAGTATCAAATGTGGCAGAGGTACACAGTTTAACTCTGGTAGAAGTATAATGTGTAAGACTATGGTAAATGTAGAGGCACTGACTCAATGTCTTTTTTGCAGTAAAAGTGAAAAGTACAGGCTCTGAATTGTTAAAAAAAAAAACTTCCAATTTTCCCCATATATGTGTGCAAAACATAGTGTAACGCCAAATTAATATGGGATGATTAAACCTCTGAATATCAAATTCACCCTGATGTTTAAATCAGTTTTTGATGTCAGGCGGAACTTGAAACACTGTCCCTTTCATGACTCTTTTCTTATGCCATTTTCATCTTACTAAAGAAGAAATGGCTTAAAAGATGCAACAAAACATGGGATGAAAATTATGTAACAGGGAAAATGACATAAATGACAAAAACAATGGAACAAGACGCAGCAGGATGAACATGACAAAGATACAAATCATGTGAAAGATGAAATGAGGCAGAAGGCGTAACAGATGAAAACAAAACCCTTTCACTGGGGCATTAACATTACTTCACATTTAAATTACATGTTAATGCTCCATGGAAATGGAAAGAACATTAACCCTTTAACCCCTGACGTGTCTCTGGTGAGCATTTTGAATGTATGATTTAAATATTCATTAAAATTCAACTGTTTGTTCAAAAGGAAAAATTTCAAAATGTGCTGATGGAACAGACCTTATTCTTTCCATAGACATCTGAGCATGCTCAGTGCACCCCCTGCTGCCTGAAGAATAAAAGACAGAGCAGAGAGCAAGACTGACTTGCTATAAACTTTACTTGCTTTTTTTTTTTTGCATTGTTTTCCTTGTGGTTTTTTGTTTTGTTTTGATTGTTTGCAGTGTTGTGATTTTCCTTTTTTTTTAACCAATTTTTTTAATTAATTAATTTTAACCAATTTTTTTTGTTGTTTTGTTTTTACTTAGTTTTGACCATGTAGCTGCTTTTTGGAGTTCAACCAGGTGTCAAAAAGCAGCTGGACTGATTTAGAAAAAAAAAAAGCCCCAAAAGAAGAACTACTGGGATAAAAATTCAAATCATTGTTGTTGTTCAGTGTGTTCCAGTTCACAGTTCATGTTCAACATCCTAAATCTCTTATTGATGTAAAACCTATCAAATTTCAATTCCCCTCTGTCTTTTTCTCTTATTCGACCTTGCATTGACACTAAAACACAGAGTAAAGCAAAACCACTGAAGAAAAATAAGCACATACTCACAGCAGCTTTTATGACACTGAAACAGACATTCACAGCAACACATTTACATGGAATAATGTCTCAGGGGTTAAAGGGTGTTAAACATCAAGTAAGAACATCATCCTGTACCTAATTTGTCCTCGGTCTTTGCAGGGACTTCACACTGCTCCAGTAGATCCGTCATCCTGATTCTTCTGTTTATTCAGATGAAGACTTGGCTGTAAAAACATCGACCGTCAGAGTCCGATCCATCTCATCTCGATGACTCCTGTTGTGAGAAACGATCATTAGAGGGAATGTTATTAGATCTCACTAGAACAAGATTCATTTCCTGTTTTGAGATATTGTGTCCAGGTACATTTTGATACTTTCAGTCTCCAAGTTAACTACTAAAGATACAATTATCAGTCTTCAACATATTGTCTCCGGTCTGTACTTTCTTAAATGCTTGTGTTTTGTTAAAATAAGATTTCTATAAATTGCTAAACAGTGTTACGGTGTCTTGTCTTTACTTTGTCCAACATGCTCAAAATATACTTGAGAATGAGTAAGAAATAAGACACTACTCATAAACAAATAGCGTTTTAACATGCAATAACCTTTATTAACAATTCAGATGAAGTCATTTACATTCCAACCAAAAGGTTTCAAAAGTCAGCACAATATCTAGTAATATACAGTTTGTAATAATTGCTGTTTATTTTTAAATCAGAAACATTTCAGTTTAAGAGGTGGGTTCAAAGTACTGTAGATTACAGAAAGCACATCTTCCACCATGTACCTATGGTCGATTCTTTAGAATAATATTGTGTCCTGGTCCATCTCCACAGATCCAACCTGTAGAAAAAAAAAAAATCAGATATAAAAAGGTTCAGCATTTTCTACCCACTGTGAAAAAATGTGTGCACTTCGAAGTAACAATTCTGCTTTCTTAACCCTTTAAAGAGGAACAACTATTTTTGTTGCACCTTTCAAATACATTTCTCTACATTTAACTTTTCCCAAGTGATTTGTCACCATTTATTATAATACCCTCAGCACCTTTCAGTAAAAATCTAGTATTTTCCTCCATTTAATTCACTTATGTTCATGTAAGATGAGATAATTCAAAGGACATTATATCAGAAGGGAGAAAAATTAAGCAAAGGGGATTTTTCAGCTAAATATATCATTCAATGAATGTAGACAGATGATTTTCAGAAACATCCTGATGTGACTACAACAGATTAACAACACTACTGTGGCGTTTTCAGATTGAAGGCAGGAAGTTCACTCTGAGTCATTAAAACCACAGGAGGTGTTTTTACTTTAGAAGTGTAATATTTAGATTTGATGCATATGATCAACAACAGGTAAGGCACTGTTCAGCCTACAGGTTTGACTAATGATGTCACATTAGTAAAAATAAAAGTAAACATGATGTGCCTGCACTTGCAAACCCTCAGCCTTCAGTCCACACCAAAGTTTTTGCACATATGGACAAACAGATGGACGGACAGATAGACGGACGACGAACTGATAATACCTTGTGGTGAGGGCCAAGGGTAAAAAGGCCAATAAACGTAAAACAGACACATTAACATAAATATACATTTAACACAAACCCTCCCTTGAACCCCTGCGCATAAAACAGAACAATGCGTAAAATGTCTAGTACCCACAATACAATGCAGCAAATATGCCACAGTATCATTGCATGAGTCCTGTGTGCATGTTTTTTTTTTTTTATGTTTCAGTACTGTGTTAAAATTAAGTTTGTAAAGACTGTAAAGATACTCTGCCCCTAACTATTGACACTATCCTAAATATAGTAAATACCTCATTAGTAACTGGCTACGTACAACAGTCTTTTAAATATGCAATTATTAAACCGCTTCTGAAAAAATTTACTTGAGCTTGACAGTCTAGCCAATTCCAGGCCTATATCTAATGTGCCCTTCCTCTCAAAAGTCTTAGAGTGGTAGTTAAACAGGTATGTCAGCACCTACAGGACAATAGTCTATTTGAACATTTCTAGTCTGGCTTTCGAGGTCATCATAGCACTGAAACTGTACTAGTCAAAATTACTAATGATTTGTTACTAGTTGCTGATGATGGATTGGTCTCGATCCTGGTTCTGTTGGACCCGAGTGCAGCCTTGGACACAATCGACCACAATATCTTACTGCAGAGATTAGAATTGGACATAGGCATTAGAGGAGCAGCCCTCTACTGGTTTCAAGACTATTCATCCAATAGGTACCAGTTTGTTTACACTGTATATGCTGCCTTTAGGTATCATCATTAGAAAACATGGCATTAATTTTCACTGTTACACAGACGACACAGAACTGTATTTATCAATTAAACCTGATCAGACCAGGCAAGTGGATAAACTAAGTGCCTGTATCCGAGACATAAAAACCTGGATGAGCACTAATTATCTTTTACTTAACCCTGGAAAAACAGAAGTCATTATAATAGGCCCTAAAAGTGTCTCGAGGATAGTTAGGGTCGTGAGTTTAAAAGTTTGGGAACCCCTGTTGTAGAAGATGACGGTGTTTCCACGTTCACTACAGAGCCTCTGAACGTCCAAATGGGTCATATCTGATG
>JAPQRP010000001.1:28772822-28787395 GCA_037367295.1 Apogon hyalosoma | reverse complement strand
GAGTCTGGTTCCGACTGGCTCTATGTGTAAAGTGTCATGAGATAACTTCTGTTATGATTTGGCGCTATATAAATAAATTTGATTTGATTTGTAACATGAAACAAACTGAAGCGCTTACTGCGTGCAGTGCATGGGTGTGATCACTGAATGGTGCCGTCAGTGTAAGAGTTCATCTTCATCTGGCCTGGATCTGAAATGCGCAGCAGCCGAGGCCCAACAACCTGACACGCTGAGTTCACTGGGAACGGGAAGTTCACCGGACTGGACTGAGGAGGAGGAGGAGGAAAGGGAGGACTTCTGGTGTCCATGGGAACGCTCCAGGGCTTGGCTGAATGTTTGTACTTCGCTACGGCTGCTGCTAGGAGATCCTGGGAAACTAGGACAGGATGCTCCTGAGCCAGAGCATGATCAGCGAGATGATCCAGAGGTGAATGTGTCGAGGTGGTCCAGACCAGAGGCTTGTCCGTCTCAGTGGGTGTAGGAGAGCCCGTGGAACCTTCTACAGCTTTTGAATCCATCTTTAGGGTCTCCTTTATCACGGTGCTAAGTGACGGGGTGGGGCATACAATGGAGACCTCTGCTTCATGGGAGAGTCCTCCTTTTGATGGCGGGTTTCCCTGGAGGACATCAGATGTTGAAGGAGAACCAGAGGGCTGCTTTTTCTCAGACTTCTTCACCCTATATGTAACAGAGTTTTGATGAGATGCACCAATAAACTGTAGTTCCATTTTTTAATAGATGTTAAAATAGAGACTCACGGTACTGAAGTGGAAAGACCTAGTATCTTCCTGGTCTCCTTTATCAGGACCCTAAAAACAAGGTAAGAGCCATGTCACATGCAGGTCATTCCTACATCACTGTTGAAAAACATGGAAAACTCAACTTCTTACCCAGACTGCATCCATCCTTTAGGCCACAGTGGTTTTATCTCATTGTCTAACAAGGTTTTGAGATACTCCTCTATGTCCTGACTCCCCTTCCTTTCCTTTTTATACTCGTCCATTTTTACTCTTAAAAGATTAGACAAACACTCTCTGCAAGAAAAAAATACAACAAAGGCACAAAAAAAAAAAAGGAAATGACTTTTAATCTTCTATGGATGAAAATCATTAATTTTAAAGCTATACCAACTGATCTGCTGTTTCGCTTAGCACTTAAAAATTTTAACATGAACAACCTCCCTCCATCCAAAGCCCACCTGCTTCCCCCTGCCTGAGGTCTGACGCGCCCCTCCTCACCTGACATACGGTTTTTCTATTTGTTCCCCTTGGTTGTTGTTTCCGTTAAATCAGTTTTTTCCTTTCAGTACTGTGCATTCACACCCCTAGACAGGAGGAGCAACACCAGTGAAACCAGTCACTGGAGTCAGATTCAGAGGCATGGGGAACTGATGTGGGATGTGGATAACAGACAGGAGGCTCAGCCAATCATTTCATTCGGACCAAATAAAATGATTGGTCAGACTTTTATTGGAAATACATGACAAAGATTTTTGAGTTTTGAGTTTGAGTTTACATTTTAGTTTGACATATGCTTATTAGGAGCATTTTAAGATTAAAAAAGTGTGAAAATGCCAGATTATACAGTATACCTTTAAACGTTAAATTGCTATCCTCCTCAGATGTAATTAGAACTTCAGAACAGTCTAGTGATGCTTATATCCCACCTGATCTCTTCATTCCACTTGAACAACTTCCTCGGTACTCTGGCTTTTTTACCACCTTTCTCCTCAAAGTCATCACCTTCATTTACTCTAATATGGACAAAAACAGAGTTCAAGGTGGGACAGAATTAGAAAATGATCTCAAATTGAATTTTTAGATCATAAATGAACCTGAATAACTCCCATCTCGTGCAGACACCTCGTCACCTAATCAGCATTTCCCAGAACCGTGCAGAACATGACATTGGGCTCTTCAGATGGACTCACTTTGGGACTTTTACTTGTTCGTACACCTGACAGTTTTCCTGGTAACATGCGATCTGCTTGGGCATAACTTTGCCAATGGCCTCCTTGAGTTTCTGCATGGGAGCGTCTGCGTCGGGGGGTTCCTGCTTTTCAGCGTCATAATTTAGAAATTCACTCGATGCACAAGCAGCACTGTCGTACACAAAGAGTCAATAATTAAACACTCACCAGATGTGTGAGTAACAGTTTCTTGACATGTTTGTGCAGTGGTTCTCTGTTGCAGGGCAGGAAAGATGACAGACGTGTGTAGACTTTGGACTGCAGCTGATCACCCAGATCCCGACACTGCAGCTCAATACTGGACAAGTCAAGTCAGAACAATGGACTGAAGGCACCGAGGGTGGCACCAGGCAAAGAAAACTAAACCGTTCTAAAGACGTATTAACAAACACACTGAAGATGGAAAAAAAGTCATAATTTGTCAAGAAAGTTGGAATATTTTGTGAACAGTATCATGAAAATCAAGTCAATATTTCATCATTTTTCCTTGATATATTTTATGCTTTTGAGAACTTTCATACAGAAAACTTAACTCATTCATTCATTTTCTGAACCCTCTTTATCCTCACTAGGGTCACGGGGGCCTCTGGAGCCGATCCCAGCTACTTATGGGTGAAGGCGGGGTACACCCTGGACATGTCACCAGTTCATCACAGGGCTGACATATAGAGACAAACAATCACTCTCACACCCATGTGCAATTTAGATTAACCTATTAACCTATCAGTGCATGTGTTTGGATGGTGGGAGGAAACTGGAGTACCCGGAGAGAACCCACGCAGACACGGGGAGAACATGCAAACTCCACACAGAAAGGTCATTCTTTTGCTATATTAGATTTTTTAAATCCTCATTCTGGCCCAAATGCTCACATACTATATAATACCAATAATTCACCTTCTTCCAGAAACCTTAATTGGTTTATTAAAGATAAGCCTCCTTTTTCTAAAGCTGCGATTTGCAGCATTCAGACTGTTTGCTTTCCATTTTACATTGTACTGTGCACTCCAGACTTAATACAGTGGAGACATTAAAATACATAAATAATTTATAAAGCACTTTTCATTTAGAAAATCTCAAAGTGCAAGAGAAATGGAAATCCACAATTAAGGAAACCGATGATTATGGACAGTTAAGATCTTAGAATAAAACAGTAAGTGCAGTAAAATCAACTTGTTTGTGTTTGGACATGACTCACTCGAGCAGCATCGAGCTGATTTCTGGTGTGTAGAACATTACTTTCGATTCCCCCTCTGAGGTCTTGGTCGCCTGTAAAATTACAAGTATACGTCATCTCTGCTTGTGTCGTACTATTAGGGCTGAGTGATGGGGGCAAAATCCTCTTCCACAGAATGATACATCATTAACAGTATCTTACATTTATTCTGTAAAATCAATTACAATACGGTATTTCATCACATTTAGAACATCCAGTTGAGGTATTGTTCTTTAAGTGTAATGGGGCCTAACAGAGATGTATGTGGACACACTGAAACTGAGCTGAGTCAACAGTAATGGGTCAGGTCAAGGGAATACGCACATTTAAGATAAAAATTAAAGTTTCTCTTATCCTATTCTGTATGCACTCATTTGTTAGCTTATTACTGGGATGTAGAATACATGCTTGTAATGAACATTTTGGACTTGTTTTCAAGACACATTGGTCCTTACATCATAATAGGATCAAGAATTGAAACTGTTACTTTAAATCTGTGTCAGTAAGTCCAAAAGTTTCCAATATATTTTCCTAATTTTTGACATCAGCGTAGCTTAATATATTATTTAATACATCATAAAAAAATTAAGTGAATTTCCTGTGGGACCCACATGTTTAGCACTTTGGCATAAACCTTGTCAAAATCAATGATGTTTTGATGAAACCGTGTTACCAAGCACATTTTAAAATATTTTTTGTCAAAATTTTTTATTGTATGCAATCATCATCCTTACTTTACTCAAGTACTTACAATTACCTACTGAAATATGTAACACATATTGATATGGATTTTACATGTACAAAAGTAGAGCCCACTGAACATGTAACTGTGTCACCGATTGACCTGACCCTGATGTAAACTAGGGGCTGATGCAACATGTGAACATTAAAATAGGGATTTTTCACATATAATGCAATCTACACAGAGTCACTGGATCCCATGCACTATTCACAGAGCAAGGAGCAAAAAAGGTGGATTTTGCTTTGATAAAATAGGATGACTGGACTACATTTTAAAAAAGACCATTCTGTATAAAAACCATGTCTTCACCTCCATTTATGAACTTTAATTGACTTACATATGCAGGCAGCTTGTTGAACATAGGCTAAGAGTTAAAACATGTCCCACTTTCCTCTCATGAAAATGCAAACTTAGGAAATCACTCTAGTCGCATCCATGGAATTATAATGACTAGATGAGAGTACCGAGTGACACTTCCAATATCAGTCTTCACATCCACGTCCTTGAGTTCATTCGAGCTTGACCACAGTGAGACAGTGACCTGGCAGTGCAGGTTGTCTCTGTCCATTGCAAACCCTTAAAAGGAGTGATATTTTGCTCTTTTAAATGGAATTATGCATTTTCAAACATTTCCCTGTGGTCTACATAAACCGTAAATGCTCTGCTTGGGTCTGAATTCTTCATTAATTTGACTCCACAGGTCCATCTTCAACCCTATTTCTGAGTAATGACACCAGAAATGTCGTTTTGAGCGCTGGCCCTTTAAATGCAAATGAGCCACTTCACACCCCACCCCCTCCAGGTTATTGCCCGTGCTTTCTGTCCCGTTCAACCAACAACTGAACATTTTAGGTAATTGCCTCAAAGTTTGGACATATTTTCAGTATGGACTACAACCGCTGCTGCTGACAAACAGTTATGTCATATTCGGAGAAATGTTCGTTGAAGTCTTGACCTCATATGTGCAAATGCTGTGATGTGACTAGTTATAAAATGTAGCAAAATAAGCAGGAATTAAAACAGGTTGTAGAAATCTACTAAATTTTTGCCAAAATGAATATAAAGATAGCTTTGCAGCATCTGGAGGGTTAAAATTCTGACTTTATGAACCATTAGGGTCCAAATACACAAATAAATGAACCAAGACTAATAAAAATGGGTTTAGCAAAATATGAGCCCTTTAAAAATAGTCAGAGAGTCGTCGTGCTGTAGGTGAAAAGGCCAAGAGGCTAGTGTTTTATCTGTGGGTGTTTAATGAGACCAATGCGACGTAATTTTGTTTTGCAGGGCATCTATGATGTAATGTTTAAATGACAATAAAGAAATGTGAATCTCAAGAGTGTTGTGTTATTTTGATTAGATGTCTGGGTTTTAGAAAAGTCAATGCTACAAACACATGAGCATCACTTTCTTCATTGATGGATAGGCCTAATTCTGAGAGAAGCAGTGGTGAGGGATGATGCTGTGGTTCCTTCTGGTTCACTACTGCCCCCTGCAGTTGATAGTTGAGGTAATATTTGAATCTCAAAATGACAAAAAAAAAAAAAAAACTCCTTTAGCTTCATGTTTACCAGTACAGATTTGCCAATAAGTTTAGACATTTCAACCGTCACAGATCTATGCTCTGTTATTATTGAACACAGCCTTACCGCCATGAGTTTCCTGATGCTTTCTTCCAGTCCTGGGGTCAAACCCTCTGGAAACAGGTCACACTGGTGAGACGTCAAACTGGATTCCAGCTCCTGCATTTTCTCTGAATTGGACTTCTGCTGCAAGCTGGTCTTTGTGTGTGGCTGAGGCTGAGCAGGAGCCACCTTCACCTCGGCCTGGTCCTCTGTTTTGGATCGGAGAGGCTGCATGTCTGACGTCTGAGGAGCCGAACTAGATGATGAATTGTCTTCACTGACGGCTAACAACGAATCCAAATCGATGTCAAAGTCGGCGGCGCTGGCGGCCTGAATCAGAGCGTGGTCACTGGTTGATCCAATCAAATGTTGAAGGGGATCAGTAAATCCTAAACCCCCCACGCCAGCTGCATCTGCCGGACCCAGGGGGATTGTGGGTACTCCCAGTACCCTTTGATTTGCTTTCTCCATCTTCTCCCTTTCACGCCTCTTCTCTCTCTGAAACTTCTTCAGCATGCTGGTGACACTCAGGGTGCTCGCTGCCTTTTTCTTCTTTTTCTTCCTCATCTCATTATTCACAGCAATTTCAGACAAACCACTGAAAAACATAACATGTCTTAAAGAACAGTATTTACGAAAGCAACTTGCGTTAACACATTTTATGTAATTTATGTTGCTTTGTGTCTCAAATATAGAAACTGCAAAATAAACCAATAGCAGCACATTAGACATTACATCCGTTTCTACATTTCACAATAAAAACCCTTAAAGACCTACAGCTACTTTTGTGACGACGTTGAAATTATTTTGTGTCTACATTTACACCTCTACATCCTCTGTATACTTTCCTGCATTTAATGTACTGCTCATTTAGATGTTCATAAAAGTAAAATTTAAAGGTTATTACATCAAAAAAGAGGAAACTGAAGAAAAGTGAATTTCAGCAAATAAAACATTAACTGAACATAAAAACTCAGTGACTCCATCCACTGTCATTGATCCAGCTCCATGGGTTTTACTGGTGAATCAATGTTGTAGAAGATGATGATGGTGTTTCCATGGTAACTACAGAGCCTCTGAACGTCCAAATGGGTCAAATCTGATGACCATGAAAAGATGACAAATTGTATTTTACACAAATTTACATATATTGATGGGATTAATGGATCAAAAGTAATTAAACATATTCAATCAGTAGTGGATCAACACGTATTAAACATTACATCAGTAGATACGATCAGTAGTCTGTGACTTCAGGTTTTTAAGGGCTAACATATACAACGTGATTGAACTGTCAGTAAGTGTGAAAACCTTCAGCTCTACTGAGTTATCCTTCGTGGCTTCTGTAGATTGTGGGATTTCAGCAGCTTTATGAGTTTGTTTCCATCTACACTGTGCAACATGGATTTAATAAAGTTGGTATGACAGACATGAATGCAGACTCGGAAAAAAAAAACAAACAAAAAAAAAATTACACGTCAGGCTATGATACATGTTAGAGTAAAAGAATTAAATTTCATCAACGCTGTCTTCCACAGCCACAACTAAAGATACTGTAAAAAAGCGCACACTGGATACTCTGAAATCCTATGGGAAATGACATAATGTGAACATACATGCCATACTTGACTGCACCACTTTTGGTTTTAATTCCAGGAGACATTCACGGTCACATTTTTGCCACATAATGCTTATATAGTGTCACAATAAGGTTCATAGTATTTTTTCTATCTATAGTTGCATTAATGTCTGATTACTGATGATGGAGAATCAGACCGCTGCATTAAGTCTTCATCACATCCCAAATTAAGAGTCTGGACTTCATGGAGGCTAATCCATGTGTGGAAATGATGTCTCATTCTCCCTGAACCATTCTGTCACAAGCCTGATGATCCTGATCAGTCCTGACATTGTCCAATCATTTAGACGTTAAAGACATAAGAGGACACTTACTGCATCAGTTAGAATTAAATAAACAGCCTGGAAAAAAAAAAAGAAACTGCTTGGATTTGACTAAGTAAATAGTTCAGAGCCTTCCATGGGTAAGTACTGCAGTGGTTAATAATGTTTCAGCTGGAACAGGTTATTTAAACATAAAATCCAAACTCTAATTTGGGATGTGATGAAGACTTGATGCAGCGGTCTGATTCTCCATCATCAGTAATCAAACATTAATGCAACATGACATTTCACATATAGACATAAGTATTGTTAAATATTAATGTTTGTGGAGATATGATGCCAATGACACAAAGAGCTAATGAAACTGACATTACAAACAAATGTAAAGCAACAGGAAATTACACAGCATAGGCCTTGTCATGTTTTATGTTTAAAATTCATGTTTAACAGCAGATATTAACTCTTCAGTGACTGAAGACCTTGAACTTGTATCAAACTAGTTTTCAACACAGAATGAGATTTATTTATTTATTTAACCTCACCTTGCCTTAAAATCCACATCAGTTTTCATCCCTCCTTCGCTGCGGTGTTTCTTCTTTGGCTTCTCCTGCCTGTCATTGAGTTTACGCTTCTAAAACAAAAAAAAAAAGAGGTGGATTTGTTTTTGTCAGTTGTGGTGATTGGAAATCCAATGAAAGTGAGTAGTTCATTTTACAGGTAGGAACCAAGTTCAAGATCAGTTTTAGTATTATGTTAGGCACAATTTTGCCATGAAAAGGTATCAAACTATTACCTTTGAGGGCTCCAGGGTTTTCCCCCCTCTTGACTGGTTGTCCGTTTCAGTGTCAGACGCCTGACGAAACTGCAGGACGCCACAATTCACATAGAAACCGCCATATTTGGTTGTGATTGAAGCTGGAACAAACTCATCGTACTACAGAGAGAACAGCAGCAGGAGACGGTTCAAAGTATTTTTATATTTAGATGAGAACATACACTCATAAAGCCCTAGGCCTTCACAGTTTAAAAATGGAGAGGGTGTATTTCTAAATATATAACAATATAATTTTACTTTGTGATAATGAGTACTTATAGCAATGTTTTTTCGTTTGTCTTTTGGGTATTAACCTTTTATAGGGCACTCATAGAAATACTCTGAAATTCAAAATTTCAACCTTAGTGTGTTATTGGAGGACATGACAAAACTATTACTTTTGTGATTTTTTTTTCAATTTACTGTGATGTAGAAAATCAAGGTTAATGAAGTTACCATATTTGGTTCCTTACCCATAAGTGGTAAAACTAAATATGCACTCATTCACACACGCACACACATGTAATGTGAAAAGAACATGTATTTTAGAACATTACAATAACATAAGTGCTGATCCAGACCCCTGTCCACATCCACATTATCCTTTTGAACATCATTCCTTACATTAGTACCATTACTTCATGGTACTGAACAAAGCAGGTACACCCACTGCTCATGCAGAGGTGGACCTTACAGACCCTGTAGACCACATTGGACCTGAGATTGGTGACTCACTGTCCTCACTGGTACGGTTGCAGTGACTCTCTTGTTATGTATGTGAAAATGACCAAAAAGAGTCCCTTACCTGATAAAGGGTTAATTTTATTATCAACTAGAAAACATTTGAAATGTTTGGTTGCACTTAATTATAATATTTATTGTTAAAGATGTGAATGTTCAACATCCAGATTTGTGAGGTGTTTGTCATGTTCTGAACATAAAGAAGAACTTAAAACGATGAATAACTCCTGTTTAATGCCGCCATCTTGTTTAATAAGGACTCAGATTGTCCACATATTTTGATTTAGCCTGTTTTAATACCAGGAGCATTATGTCTTTTATATTAGTTTCAATTTATGACATTTTTTATGATTAATACCAATTAATATAAATAAAAATAATAATAAATATCAAAAAGAAGTAATAGCTTGGCAATAATCAGCCAAATCACATGTCGGTCCTTCTTAAAAAGTAAACAAATCTAAACTACTGTGAAAACCAGAGTATGATGGTGGTTCAGGAGTGCACATCTGCCCTATTATTCACTCACTGGAAGAGCCACATGTGTAAATAAATAAAGCTCACTGCTTCAGAGTTGTCGATGAAAGAATCCTCCTCATCATAACCATATCCGATGTCGATCAGGTCCTGAATACGATCCCTTTTCTTATGTTTTCCATCCTGTAACAGTGGGAACATAAGAACATCGTCTTATTCAATGAAATTCTGTCCAATAATAAACATCTCACACTTACATATTTTTCTTCCAGGTTTTGTGCGATGGCAGCCAACTCAGCGTTCTCCCTCTGTTCTTCTTCAAAGTGACTAAGAGGAACATCTTTAACCTTCTGCTTGATCTAAAATATTTGACATCAACATAGTTAAAGTTAAATGACTCCAACAGGAGGGTTTGTCACAGGAAAAAAAACTACCATTTCAGGATTTAAGGAAACCCATACAAACTCCTCCAGAGTTTCAGCACAGCATCACACACCTTCAACGAGTAATTATCAATATCAGAAAACTACAAGCCAACTTTTCCTAAGGTTACTTTAATGTTTTTCCCCACTTATTCCAATCAAAAGGCAAATGTTACTTCATGTGATTTGCCTCAGTTACAGTTTACGGCACAAATATTGCATTCCTATGCTATGTTAAAAAAAAAAAAAAAAAGAATTATTTTCAGTGAACTCCAGTACACACTTATACATCAGGGAAGTTTATCTGTGTGTTAGGAGGTTAATTTCAGACACTGGAATACACTGATCAGCCATGACATTATAACGTCTGACAGGTGAAGTGGAAATAATGCTGATCATCTCCTTACACCGTCACATTTCAGTGTGTGGTGTATATGACGCAGAAAGGTGACATTTAATCCACGGGTGTCAAACACACAGCCCGGGGACCAAAACTGGCCTGTGGGATGAATTTGTGAAATGCAAAAATTACACTCAAGATATGAACAGCCAATCATTTTACTTGAAGAACCATATAAAGCCCTACTTTACGCCATGTTTCCACTATGTGGTACCGCCTCAACTCAACTCGGGTACCTGGTACTATTCCTGGAGACCGTTTCTATTACGGGATACTATAAACTTTAGAGTATCTGGTTGTCATAGCAACGCTGCACGCAATTTCCGTGACATCTGCTCAGAGAGTTGCTGAAACTCGCTCGTTGTGTGTTGCCTCATCAAGCTCATGCTGAATCTTTGCATCGGCCTCCAAAGACAGAAATGTCTGAACCTCCTCGACTGACCACGGTGTTGTTTTGCAGGCTGCCATCATGGATTAGCCTACCGCTATATTTACTGTAAAGTGCCAAATCTCTTTTTTTTTCTTTTTTTTTTTTTTTTTTAATTGGCGTGTCTTGCATTGATGATGCAATCACACAGAGGAGACAACTGACCAATCAGTGGTGTGCAGTGTTTACATGTCACATTTTAGTATCTCTTCACCCGTTTTGGAACCTCAGCTGAGCAAGTACTAAAAAAATAAATAAAATCTATCTATCTCTAGAGATAGAGATAGATATATATAACACCACCGGGTACCAGATTCCAGGTTCTTTTACGTAATGAAAACGTAAAAAGGCAGAGTCGAGTTGAGTCAGTACCATGTAGTGGAAACGCAACATTAGTCTCAAGTAGGTCAGATCAGTAAAATACTACCATAATAACCTGCAAATAATGATCCTGTATGGTGTAAGGAGATGACCCCCCCCAAAGGGGGCAAGGTTAATGTTTTTGGTTCTTTTTTGTTTGTTTGTTTGTCAGCAACTTTACAGAAATACTACCAGACCAATTTCCATGAAACTTTCTGGAAAGGCGCAAGGTGGTCCAGAATAGATCCATTAAATTTTGGTGAATGTAGGTCAAAGGTCAAGGTTAAAGTCACCAAAACTGTGTTTTCAAAATGGTAAGAGATAGGGCAAATCAGGTAAAATGTTTGCGAGGGGCGGGGTTTGTTGTGCCTGGCACCACTTGTTCCTCTTTGTTATAGTGTAAAAAAAAAAGTGAACTTACATGAAAATGAGTAAATTTACAAACAAGTCTTTCACAAAAAATATGAAAAGCCTGAAATGTCCTAGGACAACTAAGTGCAGTTTTACCAATATTCTGCTTGTCACAATGTTTTGTATATTTGTGGATCCACTGTGATCTCTAAGTAGTAATGCACATATGTATATCATAAACTGAGGCATTGCACTTATTTTTCTTAATAAATTACAGTGTTTTCATGGTTGTTCAACTTAGTCACATTTTTTAAAAGGATAGTTTGTGGATGTAAACATTTCTATAATTTCACTTTTTTCACTATAAAACACATGGAAAAGATTGGAGTTGGCATTATAGCCTATATTATTATATTATTAATTTACTGGTCCGGCCCACTTCAGATCATATTAGAAGAATGTGGCCCCTGAACTAAAATGAGTTTGACAACCCTGGTTTAATCTGTGCTGCTGATGTGTTGGAAGCAGGAAAATGAGCAGTGTAAGGATTTGTCAAGGAAGAAATTGCATCTGTGCTTCGAAGAGTATGAGTGTTCAGTGTCAGATACCAACTTATTTAGTTTGAATCACAGCCATAGATGACGCTAGAATGAATCTACTGCGATTGGCTGTTACTATGCCTCTGATTTATTCATTAGACAGAACTTGTTGAAGTGTTCACGAATACAGTTTGCGTTTTTCTTTTAACATACTATGAGCTGATGAAGCTTTAGAAAAACAGAGAACGTCACTCCATTGTTAGTTTTTAATCCCATTTGTCTTAAATTGATATTTTAATCACTCAGCTTTTACCCCATCTTTAAATTCACATGCAGTTTCACCATCTCCATTTATTTCAGTATGTTACTGTGTCACCTCAAACATTCATAGACTTAAATACTTTGGATATATTCACACTGAAGGGAAAAGTGGCTCAAAAAAACATTTCATTCATATGGGATGGAGATTTATTTTGTCCTGATCAGAATTGATCTAACTTTTATATCACGTCACAACTTTGCCCTGGAGGAGTCAGTCACGTACAATAAAGTTAATAAATGAGCTCTGCCGTAGCAATAAAATGTACGACACATTAATGCATCTGTAGAATCAATCCAAAACATCATGTATGATAGATAACGCTGACGAGGACCCTTCTCCTGCACAATGAATATTGATAATAGTTGCATATTTTAACTTAAAAGCAAGGTTTTTAATGCACATTTGGAATATTTTCACTGAAGGGAATAATGTGATCACTGCTAACTCTGGTTTTGTGAGTGTGAACAACCAGACAATCTGATAAAATAATACCACATGATGCATTGTAAGTGGTAAAATGGGCAGTGTAAGGATCTGAGAGAGCTGTCAGAGTGGAAATTGTTGTCCTTAGTAGTAAAATGTACTATGCATTTGATGTAGATCACACATGCTTTTTAGAAATGTGATTAAATAATTGTGTTTTGGGAGATGGTGTGTGGAGTATTACAACACATAATGGGATATGACATTCCAATGTGCTGTGATGGACTGCATTTGTGTAACTTGTCTGATGGAAATGTAACGGGAAACAACATATACTTGGTTAAGGTACTTTTAGTAGCTTGCAAAAAAGTTATTACAAGAAACTAGGGAAAGACAGAACCACCGACACGACCAGTGGATCGCAATTATTGAAGGAATATATACAATGGAAAGGGTGACTTATAGACAGGAAGCACAAAGGGACAAAAAGTGGAATAAATGGACCGTTTACAGAACTCAGAATGGTGGAAAGACTGGATAAAGCAAATGTAATGTAATGTGTTGAATGTATCCAAGCAAGGTTGGTTTGTTCGGTTGTTTTTGGCTAACTATGTGTGAAGAAAATTCCAATAAAAACTCGAGGGAAAAAAGTACTACACATAATACAGCAGTAAAAAAAATTAATTCCAAAACATCATGTATAACAGAAACACTGACAAAAAAAAAAAACAAAAAAACATTAGCTGCACAATGAATATTGATATGTTGCATATTTTAACTTAAAAGCAAGGTTTTGGAAGCACATTTGGAATATTTTTTACTTAAGGGGTTGATATGTGATCATGCCTAACTCTTGTTTTGTGGATTTGAACAGTTAAAAAAAATAATAATAATAATTTTGAGTAAATCATGGGTGTACTTTTAGTAAACGCTGCCCTTCATCTGTTTGGGGTTTTATGAAGTTCTACCTGGACTTTGAGGCTTTTCTCATCAGGAGATCAGATCCCACCTGGTCTTCCATGAGCTGACTGTAGCTGAACTCCGGGAAGCTCCGTTCATCTGGATCAAACAAGGTGAGGACCAGCCGGACTGTGTCCTGGTCCGGGCCCGGTGTTTGAAAGGAAAGGGGGGCTTCGGAGCTCAGGGTGGTCACCTGGACTCTGCGGGACTCCGCCATCTCTGGCCTCTGCGGGTCTGAAGACCAGGGCCACGGTTCATTAAGTAGAACCAGATCCAGGTGTGGCAGCCGGTCCACCTCACACACATTCTACTGTCATTTACATTTTCAGCCTAACTGTTATTTTTCTCTCTCTATTTAGGTTTTCTTCATCACATTAAACAAAATATACCTCAGATTCACCAGTTTAATTCATGTTTTGTTTTGTTTTGTTTTTTTTAAATGACTCCACAATAGTGTTCATATCACAGATCCCAGAATTTAACAGCTGAAAAGAAATAAAATAATTCAGTAACAGTATGAAAATAGATTACAATTCATTGTTTTGTGAAAATGGGCAATATTAAAATATACTACACTACATTGAATACTACTTCTGCTACTACTACTAGAATATTTTGTGACAATAAGCCTCACTAAATTCAGATATCCAAAATTAATCTGGCTTAACTCTTAAATAATTAATTAAACACCTAAATAACGGGTAAAATGCTGAAGTACGAACTACAGTATTTTAGTATTTAAAGGGTTTTTCAGTGTTCATCAACTTATTCGACCATTAGGACAAAAAAAAACAAAAAACAAAAACTTAAATATAAAAATACTCAAATACAGATAAATAATACTAAATTCGCTTCTTTTGTGTTTTCTTTGTCTATATATATA
>JAPQRP010000001.1:28740927-28758968 GCA_037367295.1 Apogon hyalosoma | reverse complement strand
TCAGAGGGGCTTGAATAACCCACCAAACCTGACATTTTGACATATGGTACAGCCTGATTGCTGATATTACCGCACGATGCCTTTAAGAGTCGCATTCATTAGTGCATAGACCTGCCCTGTAAGACCGCAGGTTCACGATGGTTTAAAGCCAATTTCGGCGTCTGACTGTATGAAGCCTGTCCTGATGTGACAGTGGCTGGTAGACGACTCCCAACAGGACCTAGAAATAATCTGAAAACTGACACAGCAAAGACAAGGTGGACTAGAACTGCAGACCCCTCACCACATCAGCCACAGTGACCTAGTCTGTCAAGCATTTATGAGCTGGTGGGAAAAATGGATTTAGAATATGCTGCCGTTTTTGTGAAGTGCGCATACAGTAACCTCACATGAGCAGATACAGATGTACAACAAGCATGTAATCGGCTCAGATGCATTCAGAGTAATGCTAATGACTATCATCTGTTACACTGACAGTGGATCTGCAGATCTCTCTGCAGATCTTCAACAATAAATAATTTCAAAGTAATTCTGTGGATCTTTCATTGAATCCAGTCCATATAACTTGGAATCCCCAGATTAACGTCATCCCACTCCACCATGCAAAGACGTCTGTCAAGTGATGATTTGAGTCTCCGGACGATGTGAGTCATGCATGCGTAGAAACATTTATCTCTGTTGGCCATCTTTTACGACTCTCTACGGCAACCTCGCTAGGACAAATCGCTGTTGTATGAGACAAATTATGTAAAAGTCTAGAGACTTTACCTTCAAGGAGTATCTTTCTAGCAATCAGAAACGATTTTGAGAGTCAATTTATATGCCTACTTTCGGTTTTCTTTCACAGGTGAAAGCCTATCCAGCTGACATACGGTTTTGATCTACATCTGGGGGAAACTGAGCAGTGGAGGGTAATCGCGGCTCTGCGAGGTTGCTGTAGTGAGTTGTTTGTCCTAGTGAGGTTACCGTAGTGAGTTGTAAAAGATGGCCGGCAGAAATAAATTCTTCCACACATGCCCAACTCACATTGTCACTGAGACTAAAATCATTCCTTGACAATCTTTTTTTCTATTATCTAGATCCACTACAAAGTCCTCACAAATAGAATATAATAATAGAATAAGCTTTATTGTCATTGCGAAAATTTGTATTTATATACTGTAAGGTGCTCAGAGTAGAATAAACACGCACATCAATTATAAAAACAGTCAAGAATAAAAATATAAATATAAAAACAGTCATGTAAAAAGATACACACACAGACACACAAGCAAGTCCTCTGTCAATAAAATCACAGGTGACAGTAACAACCATAATGTCAAGTCTTTTCAAGTTAACTAAAGTGAGTAGCGCAGCATTTGTTGACAGAGTATAGAGCCGCTGTGTGTGTTTGCACTGCCGTCTTGGCATGTTATTAGATGGTTATCCGATAGATGGTTTTACTTTCACAATAATCACACGAGTGAGAAAAGCCTGAGTAAAAACATTAATGTGCAGACACTGTTGGTGGTTGGACGACTAACTGAAGGCAGCCTGATGATTTACAAGCCACCCCTCATGCTCATGATGACCCGGCGAAGCAGGTGAGATGTACACCAAGCCTACAATGAAAATTCAGATTAGTTTTCATCAAACTCAGCCTAGAGGTAGTTTCCAGTTGATTATTTACTCAGCTAGACATTCCAGGTCTACTTCCTGTATGATTACCCATTAGCTAAAACTCAGCTAAACTGTGGAGTTAAGTTAAGACAGCAGCCCAACAGAGGCAGCTGGTCGATCGCGCCTTATAAGCATCAGTCGATAAACTCAAGAACTACTGCAATCAAAGTTTCAAGACCAATGAAGGTAAAGATTGCACGTGACAGTTATCTACATTGTCAACTTAACAGCCACATTATGAAACTCAGTGAGGGAAGAAGAGGGACAACGAGCGACATCTGTCACATCTTTAACGTCTGGACCCACATAGACCTGTGGTTGAACCAGTACGGGGGTTGGACCCAGATCTGTTTGATTAATATTTTCCAGAACCATAACACACACTTTACATTCTCTACAGCATCACATGTAACTCTTTAACCCTCGAAGACCCACAACTATTTCTGCCACAACTTCCAAATGTGTTTTTTTCTCTTTCCCAAGTAATTTATCACCATTTACTACAATATTATCCTCTGCATTTTTCTGTGTGCATCAGTTATTTGCCTACATTTAATTCACTGATTATGTTGATATTTATTAAAGCTCAGAGTAAGTTTTAAGTAAGTAAGTACATTTTATTAACAGAGCTCTTTTCACAGACAAGGAGTCACAAAGTGCTTCACAGTACAAAATGCAATTAAAATACAATACAATACAATAAATACATTCAATGCAATCAGCTGTAGCAGCCCTGAGGTACATTTGAATCTAAAATGCCTGCTTGAACAGGAATGCCTTCAGTTGTTCTTTTAAAGAACTTAACAAAGTCCATGGATAGTAAGTACAAAGGAAGATCTTCCAGAGACGCGGCGCAACAGCTTTAAAAGATCTGCCACCTTGTGTATTAAAACAAGTGACCATCAGCAGGTGCTGCCCTGAGGACCTCAGGCTGCGAGCCGAGCTGCAGGGCTGGATCAGGGCAGCAATATAGTCAGGAGCCTGGCCATGTAAAGATCAGAAAGTGAGCACCAGAATTTTAATATGAAAGTGATATAGAACAGGCAGCCAATAGAGAGATTTTAGAATCGGTGTAAATGGGTTCTCCTGTTAGTGCGGGTCAGACGCCTCGCAGCAGAGTTTTGGACAAGTTGCAAGTGAGCCAGCTCCTTCTTGTTTAAACATATGAATAAGCTGTTGCAATAGTTTAAGCACAAAGAGATAAAAATGTGAATGATCATCTTTAACTCGTTATTGGACACCATGGATCTAAGTTTGGAGATGTTGAAAGAAACAGTTCTTCACTAGTTGTTTGGAATAGTGTTTTAAAGACATTGCCTGGTCAAATATGACACCTAGATAGATTCATCGGCTTAGTCGTCACCGAAAGACTCAGGTCACCGAGGTGCTGTTTAATCCCTGGGATGGCAGTACTGTCTGGGGCAATGACAAGGGTCTCAGTTTTACTGAAGTTCAGCTGGAGGCTGTTATCAAAGCTTTATCTGTGACAAGCAGTTAGTTAGGGAACTTTTACTGGTGAATTAATGTTGTAGAAGATGACAGTGTTTCCATGTTCACTACGGAGCCTCTGAACATCCAAATGGGTCATATCTGATGACCAAGAAAGAATGACAAACTGTATTTTACTTCAGTTCTTTATATGTATTGATAAGATTAGTGGATCAACAGGTATTAAACATTTTAGATCAGCAGATGCTTTTGATCGCCGGTGGGCATTTAGGGCTTTATGGGTTAAATGTTGTATTTTTAATGGTGATGCAGTTCTTTCTGACAGGGAATTGAAGCTGTGTCCTTGTGAAGATCTCTCTGCAAATCTTCATGATATAACCCCCTTTTCCACGGTAGGTATTTTTATCATTTACCTGGGATTTTGAAAAACTTTGATGTGTTTCCACTTAAATAACCCATGAAAAATCTTTCCTTCAAGCCTAAACTTTCCCTGATAAAAGTTCTTAGTGCAGGGGTTGGGACCTCTCAAATTCCTGGAATTCTTGGGGGTGGGGCTATGTGCTGAAGAACACCAGTGGAACAAACTTGCAGCGTTCTGTACTTCTCTCCATGTTTCATCCAGTGATGTCAGCATCTTTTCCGTGCAGATCACATGATTTTATTTGCGATGCAGTAAAACACAAGGGAACGTAGATAATGATCGCTGTTTATGGCATCATTGTGCTTGTTTGGCCTTAAGCTTTTTCTTACCACCACCGTCTGGACTGGAGGTGTACTGCAGTTTCTTTTACCACTCCCTCATATGTCATCACACCAAATTGAATACATTTTCCAGAACTTTGAGGTGGAAATGAAAACAACACCGATTAACGGGGATTCTTTTACCCACGCGAATAAATTCCTGGAAATAAAGGTTCCTCCAGAAAATGTGCTATAATGTACCTGCAGCATTAGCACATAAGCTAACAAAGAAGTTAATGAACAAATCCCCGTAAAAACATTTAATTACATCAGGACAGAGCGCATCATGATACAGCAGCGCTACATCTTCTTTTTCTTCTGTCCAGTGTTGTAAAGTTGTATTAAAAGACTCGTCATTCACAGAACAACACAGTAACGTTCAACATCAACTGTTCCGATGAGGATCATTAAGGTAATTTTTTAACCCAAAAAGACCCAGTGTTACTAAAATATTTTTTCTCCATATTCAACATTTCCTAAGTGATTTATCAACATTTATTATAATATTATCTATCAGTGGAAATCATGTATTTTCTTATATTTAATTCACTGATCGTGTAGATGTTCATAAAAGCTCAGATTAAAGTTGAGGAACATTATATCAGAAACAGAGAAAACTGAAGAAAAGGTGACTTTTCAGCAAAGATATTAATAATTGAACATAAAAACAAGCATCTCCATCCACTGTCATTTATCAAACTCCATGGGTTTTACTGGTCAAAAAATGTTGCCGAAGACGACGGTGTTTCCACGGTAACTACGGAGCCTCTGAACGTTCAAATGGGTCATATCTAATGACCATGAAAAGATGACAAACTGCATTTTACACCTATTATTTACCTGTATTGATAGGATAAGTGGTGCAGAAATAATTAAACATTTTAGCTCAATAGATGCCTTTGGTTACTGGTTGGTGTTTGGGTCTTTATGGGTTAATGTTTCAAAATATGAAAAATAGTAGCTTTAAATGCATCACGTCTGTCTTTGCCCCACCATTCAAAGGTTTGTTTACTTAGATCCCTGTTAGCTTTAGCAGAGCAGCAGCTTTTCTTCCTGAGGTCATTTAATTTATATGATGACAATACTGAATACGCACCCATTACAATACACTAACGTAAGAGTAGCACAGTTAACACAGCACAAACACAAAAGACACAAGACAAACTCCAATTGACTCTTCATAAAAAGATAAATAACATTTATGGCAAACACATGTAAGGCATACACACCCACAGAATACATAGGAATTACTGAAATTTCCTCTCAGTCAATGGTGTTTTAGAGTTTTCTTCAAAATACATATGAATGTTATTTTGTTTTGCTATTAGGTTTGGCAATAAATTCTTCTCATGCATTGTTCTACATATTACTGTATGTTGGAATAATGTATTTTTACCTGGAGTTTATCCTTAACCCTTTAAATCCTAAGCCTAAAATGGTCCCCCTGGAATTTTTTAAAAAATTTTGTCTAACTAAAAGGTTTGAAAATATGCTGTGTCTGTCTGCCCATTTTTCCAGAGCACTTTTTTCTCCAGATCTTTCAAAATCTAGCAATCATTTACAATTTACTGCACATCGTAATACTACTAAAACAGTTTCTTCTTCAGCTTCTAGTACAGGCATGAAGGAAATTACTGTAGTAAGCCAATAAAGCCTATAAAACACAACATCTTAGATGTCAGAAACTGTTGGAATTTTTCCAGTTGCACAAACAGTGAAAGAGTTACAGCCATCCAAACAACGTATGTCAGCGATGACACGTCAGGTTTTAAAGAGTTAAAAAAAAAAACTGGATGCGATTATTTTGGCCATATTAAATGTAATAAAGCCAATAATATATAATAACTTGCCAATAATGTAAAAAGTTATCTACACTGTAAAAAAAATCCTGTTGTTTTTACGGAAAAAAAACGGCATCTGTGGTTGCCACAACAATACTGCAAAAAATACATCAAACCGTAAATATATTTACAGAGTAACATGAATGTAAACAGTAAATGGACTGCACCTTACGTAGACCTGCATGGGGCCCACAGCATTTTATAAACCCACCAGGCCCTACTGGGAGCAATTTAGGGTTCAGTGTTTTCAGAGTTTTGCAAGGACACTTCGATATGTGAACAGTCGGAGCTAAGATCTGAACTGCTGACCCTTCGGTCACTGGATGACCCGCTCTACCAGCTGAACCACAGCCACCCATTATTTTACATGTTTAAAATCTTGAATTGTTAAATGTTACTTCTTTATTACTTTTTTATATATATATAAAAAAAAGGCTGTTATTTCAACGTTGTGGTCTTGCAGTATAAATGGCACCACATTGTTTTTCAGTTTACAGTTTTATTTTCTCAAAACAATAGAAATACATAATTTCTACACACAAATCTGGTTTTGTTAACATACTCTTCCTGTAAAAACTATAGCTACATTTGATTTAATCATTAGCACAAAAATCTTCTCAAATAAACAACTTTGCATATCATAATACCTTATTGCATTATTGGCTGGTTATTGCCTTTTATTCCATTTAAAATAGCCAAAATTATTACATTATTGGCATGCTTTACTTATTCATTCATTTAACCAAGTCCCATTGAGATCAGACATTTCTTTTGGTAGGGAGACCTTATCTGCTCTTGCCTTTCCAAAATTGTATTCACACAGGTGGGGATTTCTTTATTATCTCTTATAGCTTTTCCTAATTACATGATGATACTATGATGATGATAATAATAGTTGGAAATTCTCAGGAGGACCCCCAACCCCCCACCTGTGAGTCTTATAAAAACACTATAATGGGCTACTATTATGTAACAACGAAAGCACTATTTTAGTCCAACATCATCATATTTTCTTGGCAGAGGACCCCCTAATCCCACAAACACCACAAGCCCCAACCCACTACAACAACAGCCACTAAGCCCTCCAGAAACCTGGGGAAAACCCTGCATATGGCCACAGGATTCTGCATGTCCTACAAGGGACAGATTCTCACACTTACTTGATACTGAACATCAATATCACACAGAGTAATACAAAAATGAACTGTGGCTTCTTAAAACTGTACTTAATATCCGCTGTGATGCAGGAACATGGTGACAGGGACCAGGATTTCCAATGTAGACCTCATCATCATGTCATCACAAGTAAAACAAGGGAAGTCCATGAGCACAGGCAGCGCTTTGTATCATATTCTGATGCAGTGACACATGATTTCTTTTTTTATTGAATTTCCTGGCGACTGGCCAGCCCTCAGTATTGCTGCCTGATAGATTTTTGTTTTTTACTTGAGTGCCCCTTCAGGCTGTTTGGACCATAACTGTGCATTTTATCCCATGACCACTGGGCATTTAGGGGTCTGGGGTATTACTCTGTACTACAGGACCCTCACATTCTCTATGAATATTTCACACTGTGCATGTAGGATGATCATCATGTTCCTTTTCTTTTTTTTTTACAGTCAGTACAAATTTCAGTTATGTCTTGTACAGTAATGAGATGGTTGTTGGTTTAGTTGAACTTTAGCATCAAAAAGTGTCCTGTTCTCTACACTGCAGAGGTCCTGACATCACTTTGAACCAAATTTAAAAAATAATTTAAGTATCTATTTTCCAGATTAGCTACATGATGACATGACGCAGCCACCTCAGCAGGGACTGATGTTTTGTTTTTTGGCCTTTTTTTCTTTTTAACTGAAGCTGAGCTGCCTACACAGACAGAGAGAGGAGGAAGAGGAGGGGGAGGAGGAGGAGGAGGAGGAGGGTGCTGGAGGCGAAGCGAGCCGAACCCTGGCCTATATGCGAGTCGCCCATCTTATTATCAAGTTAATTAAAGCTAGCATCTGACAATGTCACTCGTGCCCAGCAAAAAAAAAAAAAAAAAAAAAGGAGGAGGAAGGAAGAAAAGCGAATTTAAATGCTGCAGTCTCTTAGGACCACATGTCAAGGGCTGCTTTTCATCGAGCGCTGCATGTGTTTGGCTCACACAGTCACTGGAAAAGTGGAGGGTGGGGAGGGGGCTTTAAAAAAAAAGACCTTTTATAAGCAAATGACAAGAAGGCATTGGTTTTTGATGTTCAAAAATTGCAGCAGGAAAATAAATACACATCACAAAGAGGAGCGAAAAAATAGAAAGGAAAGGGAACGAGTAAAAGAGGGAGATAGAGACGGGGTGACATCAAAAGGGCCTCTCAAGCCGTTCAAAGTTGCACTAAGATGGAGAAAGGAGGTTTAGAAGAGCCCAACAACCAGGCAACATTAAAGAGTCCATTTAAAAACTAGACATTGAAATGCAGAAAGCCTGCTCGTGTGTAGAGTCGGGGTCAAGTAACGGAGGGATTATATGGTTCTTCATAATAATATTAATTAAACAATTTACATGCTAATAAGGTAACAATTATCGCAGCTTCTGGTGAAAGATTCAGGTTATTACAACACGCCAATCCCAGGGCTACGGGTCACAGGCAGAACAGCAGAGAGAAATCTCAACTCAAATTAACATTCTGTCAGCTCCAGAAATTGGATAAATAAAGTCGAATTAATTCACAGTAATGGAAGAGGGAGGGGGAGGCACTTATTCAACCAGCTCTGATTACCATTCTGTATTCACCAGCACGCGGGTGGCTTTCTGTCAAGAAATTTAACACAAAATGAAGCAGTCACTGCCTCGGGCAAGATTTGGCCCCTGCGACACCGTTTACAATTTATATGTATAATCTTTCTTCTCCCGCTCTCCCCTTCTCTATTCTCCTCTGCTTCCCCACAGATGTCCACCTGGACACCCGGTGGCTCGTGGCCCATGCGCCGTGATTGTAAATTTCCAAACCTTTCATATTCCAATGCACACTTCAGTTCGAGCACCATTTCCCCTACGATAGAAAAGACCCTTGACTGGATAGGATAACTTGAAATTTTAATTGCAGTTATCTGTCCTTTTTTTTTTTTTTTTTTTTTTAACCTCTCCCTGACAGACACATTGCTCAAAAATCCTAATGGTTATTGAAAGAAGTGTCCGTGTTTTTTATGCAAATAAGACCCAACATTCATACATTTTTGTTTTTCATGATCTGCTTTAGGGTAGAGACAAAAAATAAAATAAATACCATTAATGATAATCGTTGCCATAAACCTTTATGGTATATTGTGAGATATATATATATATATATATATATATATGTATATATAATTTTCTGTCTGGGACTTTTTCTTAAACATTATCAGCTATAACACTTAGAGTTTTTTTTTTTTTTTTTTAAATATATCACTCTTTGTAGATGTATTGATGACATATTGCTCAAAAAGTTTATCACTGAAAGCAGTGAAATAACAAAAGAAAGACCCAAAATTTGCAAATTTTTTGGAAGAAAACCCACTTGGTTTTACATTAGATCTGCTCCATGGGGTGGCAAATGAGATAATACTGATAATTTTCGTGAAATTAAATTATATTGCAACAATTGTCATGATTGTTTTATCATTATCACAATATAATGCCATTATTCCTGGGGTTTATTTGATTTCTATTGCATGTTTTGTATAATTCTATTTGTTTTCCCCATCCATGTTTTATCTAATCTCTAAACATGAAGAACAATTTAAACCCTTAAATAAATGTCTGATTCATGTGTTTAAATCACCCTTTAAGCATGAAATAATGATGTTACGTTTATCAATGTGATGCCTGATATGAAAACTTTTGACATGATACATATTTACATATTCTCTTTACCAGTGTAGTATTTTGTGCACTGTTTTATTTTTTATTTTTTATTTTTTTTTATCAGCTGATTACTCTAATTCCAACAGGAGCAGTGATTTGTGTCAAGCCGTGATATAAAAAGGATTAACCATGAAGTGTTTTTTCAGCAGCATCTATGATTCATTTGAAAGCAGTATCTTCAGGTTCTCTCCTGTAACTCTAGAGCCGCAGGTTTCAAGATGACTTCTTTTTGTAATCCAGATATTTTGACACATCTCAAGGATTCTTTCAGTTTTCTTTAGCTCAGTCCTGTTTGATTTGGTTAAATCCGAGGCTAATAGCAATAAGACTGGAGTACTTTCCCTATAGCGTCGGTAAAATATTAAGAAACAATGAAAAGACAGTAAGCTTTGGATTTTTTGTTTGTTTTCTAGGTAATCATATTATTTATCGGTAGCTCAAATGTGCATACATCTGTATTTATGCGAAATCTATAACCTTCTGTGCTTGTATGAATAAGTACATATGTGAAAAAAAATGACCGAGGTGACAGTTAAAAAAGAGTATGGATATGGAAAACACTCCAACATAGGAGACCAGTGTTCACATCCAGCTTTAAACCAAAGGAAGAAGCTTCATTTACTTTTGTCATACAACTGTCCTATTCTAGCCCCAATCAGGATCTTTTCCTACCCCTGACTGGCAAGTTTTTAAGTCAGTAAATCTTGATATAAAAACTTTTTTTTCTCCATATATTTGTCTTATTGTAGCCTTATGCTCTTTTCTTGACTGTAAACCTAAGCAAAGGTTGACAATGACACTGACATCCTCAATGCAAGTATCATTTAATGTTATCAACAGTATTTTGAGTCTGCAAATTTTCATCCCGTTTTGGAATGTTAATCAAGCCATTCTATCATTAAGATGCAAGTATGTGTTTATAAAAGGAACGTGGCATGCTAAACTTTACTTAGACATATAGTTATCTGCAATGTCTCGTTTTTAGATGCATTTTATAGACACATACACTTAGACACGGTACTGTACTGCATAGTCCACAATTACCTTCACGTATGTCCCATGTTTCTAACCCAGGTTGGTGGTCAACCTGCTGTCCATTCCCGCCTGCTCCACCTCCCCTGGGGCCTTAGTATAGGTTTGTTCTTCGTTGTGGCCTCTGCTTATGGGAAGCCAGACCAAACACTGCTGTGAGGCCTGTTTGGGTCAACGTCACACTGACATTTCACTGTTTTAACCCTCCTTTACTCCTTATGTTGGTGGAGTGATGGCAGCTCTTTCACTTGATGTTAGGTGTTTTGTTAACGGGAGAATTGTGGGTTTCACAGACACAGTAAATAAGTTTGTGCACTTAAAATATACATTTTATAACAGATTGAAATGGATGCTAACATTAGCATGCTAATATTCTCACAATGAAAAAAATGTGTCATTTTTCCTCAGAAACTGGGGTTCACGAGTGACTACTATACATTTAGGAAATAATTTAGGGTTATTTTTTTTTTATAAAGCTTTTGTACTTTTTTTCTGTATCAAAGCAGATTTTAGTATCTTTTCTTAAGTGCTGTAAGGGTCTAAAGCAAAAAATACATTTTGACGTTCATGTTAATGTAAGTGTCATGTGGACCCAAAATGTGTATTTTCAGTTTCAGCTAAAAAAAAAAAAAAAAAAAGTCTCACGTTGTTCCTTGTGCTATATGTGTTTACTGTTGGATTTGGGGATTTTTCAGCGTCTGTTGCTTTCATTGTAAATAAGTTGCAATACAACATTGATACATGTAGAAATGTGGATATGAAACTTTCTGAGTTCAGAAATGTTGAGATTAGACAGATTGATGGTTTACAGACATGTAAAGGGGCACATTTTTTTCCTAGAGAATGCATTGTTTTACCATGTTCAATATCATATTACATGTGTTTCATCCTCTGGGCATCACTGATATCGCCAGGCCACTCAATTTCATGTCAGTCGAACCCAAAGTTGCCCAGACATTTCACTGAAAGCAAAAAGATTCATTGAACTATAGAAATGTCAGGCAGCCACCATTGTCTGCAGAATTTATTGCCTATTCAGTGGCAATCCATCTGATTGTGTTTGGGTTATTTCAGTCTGCACAAAGCGGTGAACAGATCTACTGCAATCTGCAAAGAAAAGCTCACAGACCTACATACAAATATCTAAACACACAGGTCGGCTACACAATTAGCTGCATCATGCAATTCTATTACTGCAAAAAGCTGCCAATCAGTGGCCCAGTGTGTAAGATTTAGGAGGATTTAGGGTGATTAATTGCATAAATGAAAAAAAAAAAAAAAAATTCTGCAAAACACAAAATGAAATTCGCTACTTATTGGCTTTTTTTCTGCTAGTTTTAAATTGTTTATATAATTTGGTTCATATCTACACACATTTCAGAAAAAGTAATCTGTGCTTTTTCTTTTATAACCATGCAACTGCAGTCAAATTACATTTTCTTTAATATCTCAATATGACTGTTCACCAATTTGTGTAGTCCTATTGTATGTTTGTATTTCAACACTAGGGTTGTTTCAATCAAAACAAAGGAAGAATTATAGATGATATTGTGAAGCAGTGTGGGATTGTGACAGTATTTAATGATGATCTGACCTGACTCATGCAGAAATATTTCATATATCAGTTAATGTAATACACTGTGGCTCATAAAGTTTAAATAAGTTAGATTTCAGACACATTTGTCTTTTAATTCTGATTTCTACACATCAGTAATCCCCCTTGACCAGGTGCAATGATGACATACTGAGTCCCAGTTACACTTTAACTATCAACAATAAATCCCATTATCAAAATAATTTCAAAAGAAGAGGGAAAAATATTTAACTCCAACTTTATGGGCAACAGTGTACGTTACAATTGCATGTTATGTCATTTAGTTCTGATAAAATAGTCACAGTTAATTTCAACATAACACTGACAAATGATACAATGCAGTAAGATTAAGATTTTTTTTTTTTAATGTCAACATTAATGGAAACATTTTGGTGTGGATAATGTAAGTAAACAAATCATTAGAAATGACAGAGGAATGGTTGATTTTACATATTTTGTTACTGTAATTTTACATATTGCACCTTTAAATTCGGTGTTGGTTTGATTAATTTGTCGATCAGTGAGAGAGCAGCAACGCATTTATTAAATTTGTTAAATTGCTTTGTACTCTACTCCCACACATAGGTTAAAAAAAATATTCCATTTTTTTACCCACACCTTTTAAAAGTAAGGTCACAGTTGTAAATTATACATCACATTATTCAGTAAATCTGTCTGCTGTCATGGCTTTTATAAAATATAGTAACAGAATTATCTTTAAATGTATTGGGTCAAATGCATGTTGTGTCTAGTGCCGCCTTAAAGCACTACACAGAGGTGAATCTGAATTAAATCAGTAGGAATATTGAATTCTGGAACTTCACACTACAATCTTCTTTCTCCATCATTTTACAAGTAAACATGGTGTAATCTGTTCAAGTAAAAAAAATGGAAATCTCGATGCAGAGTTTGTGAGGGTGGTGAGGAGGGTGGGGGGCTCTGGAGATGGAGGAGGGCTTGTAGTTTAAAATGCGATGTGACAGCTGAGGAAAAAGGGGGGTGGGGGATAAAAGCACTGTTATTGGATCAATCTGGCCCTGAATCCCCCTGTAAAACATTCAGCCTACACAGACATGCAGCCTCGTGTACGAGCGATGACTGAGCATCAGTGGACAGAGACAGGGAATGGAAGTCAATGGTTTTTAAAGTTGGAGGCATGGGTGTAGTTTTTGGGGGAGGTTGAGGGATGTGTCCAATTTAATAAACCATAGGTGAAGCAGAGGACTTTTATTGTGAAAAACTGTCATTGCATTAGGTCCAGCAATGCATCTGAGAGGGTCTTTATCTATTTTTATTTCTAAAATACAAAACATGAGCTCATCCAAATACTGAAATCTTTATGTGAAATGTAAATATCTTTAACCAAGTCTTGATTGGGTAGACTAGTTGCTTTTCCTTTGGACATCTGCACAAACCTTTACTGATATTTGCTAAATGTCAAACAAAACAGAAGTGTGTAATGTCGGTTTTTCCATTAAATCACAAATGCAATGATTTGTTTAAGATAAGATATACCTTTATTAGTCCCACAAGGGGAAATTCCAGTTTATTGTCGTTGTTGTTTATTTATTATCACGAGATGACACGAGAAGTCATTCCATAAACATGGCAACAAACGTAAATATTGTGTTGATTCACAGATATATTCATTATTATTATATATTACCCCTCTATCTCGTACTAAAATAAAAAATGATTCGGTTTCCTGGTGTGTCCACACATACTACGCCATGTTTCTTTTAAAACTCTTCTTCTTTGCTTGTTGTAACATCCGTCAACATCTGGTTTTTTTTTTGTTTTTTTTTTTCATTCATGTGACTGTAATTGTGGAAAAAGGTCTTTCCACTACAGTTTTGCGTGATATACCAATTGCACTATGTCCGAAAAACCACCTCTTGTCAGCGTGAAAACTTTTGATGGAAAAAACGAGAGTTTGGGCGAAATTGTTGTTTTTCCATTAGGCAAATTTTTATGCACAAGTTATATTTGCACAGTTTGAGGGTCAATGGAAAAGTGACTATTGATCTATGATTTTTAAGAAATTAGCTGCCTCGGAGATTAAATGTGCTAAATCTTAAATACTATGAACTGGAAACAAAATGACCAAAGTGCTGGTTATCTGCTGTTTTCAGTGTATATGATAAAGTGTTATTACACATATATATTGGTTCATGTCCATTTATTCAATAGATTTATAGACGATCCAGTCTAAAGAACCTGTACAGTGAATATATTGTAATGTCAGACAGTGTTTTGAAGTAGCTCTGGTAGCTCTGACACAAACATTCCTTTGGACTAAAACCCACTCTATCATTAATTCTCACTATTTGACAGTTTTGACCCAAGACTGTATCTGTGAAACTTAATTTTTCTTTGTTAGTGACTCAAACTCAGTAAAGGTTCACTACTTTTATTCTGGAGGCATTCTACTTGTAGACCAGTGTTACCATCCTGTAGTTTTCAGTCACCTTCTACTGTATCTATAGCTCGTATATTCCTAAAATCATTGAAAAATAACATGCCATTTAAGACATTAGTGGACTTCTTCTAAGCAGGTTTGTGATGAGAAGATGATATTGCATGAATTTAATTGTTGCTGTAATTTACTTTTATAATGAAATACATTACATATAACCTGTTTTCACCAGCCATTTGTAAATACGGGTGTAATGACAATACATGATGTATATTTGTAAATTTGGGTCCTGGAACACACAGGCAGATAATTTTTCGAGAAACCTGTGAATTATGGGATTTGTTTTGCTATTTATCGACACTTGTCAAGACAGAACTGGTCATAGGCGGAAACAATAATATAAAATACATTTTTAAATATATGATTATGAAATTCTAATATATTTCAAGGCTGTAACTTGAAGTACAGTGAAATAATCATGTATTATTATATAAAAAAAGACTTCATTTGGAATTAATACACCTAAAAATTGCCAATATTATGAAATGCAAGTTGCCATAGGTATCAGAAAAGCAAACTACATCTCATCTTTAAAAATAAAAATTATAGGTCAGAAGTGTTTATGAGACACTGCCCCTGGTTAGAGCATTTCCACTACTATCACTGATGCAAAAAGACACAAATTTCTGCATAAAATTTAATCTGAAGTGTTTGCTGTTCACATTTTCCAGGAGAAACCCCACACCAACTCAGTTTTTCCACATATTTAGGTGATATTTAACATTAATCATTTTTGTGCAGTACTTTTTCATCAACACAAGTTCAGAATTTTACAGTGCAAATTAACTGTAAGGTGGAAAGAAACATCACATTACACCCCGGAAAAATATGAAGGTCTGATGTACTTTTAGAACAGAATACACTTCATTTTGAAATAAATGGTTTGCTGTGTTTTTTTTTTTTTGTTTTGTTTTTTTTTTTTATAATATGTTGAATGACATGTTTTTGGAAGGTTGAGTTGCAGTAACACCAAATGTATCTTTTGGGTCTCAAACTGAAAATGTTTGGTCGTACTGGTTCATACAAATGAAAATTTCCACATGAACTGACACTGAAACAGATATAAATAGATGCCTAGAATTAATGAGAATGTAGGAAATTAAGTGTTTGATGGACAAAATTGTGACGTCATAAATATATTGAAATCTAACCAGTTTGTTTCATGGTCTAATTTTTTAAAAAGGAGCAGTCTTTATGTCTGCACAAAGTTATTTGATAAGTTAGTATTTTTTATAGTCTTAAGTCTTGCTTAGTGATGGAAAAATAAGCAAATCCCTTATTTTTACCTCCGCAAATGAGGGTATGTTTTCATCAGGGTTTGTTTGTTTGTCTGTCTGTTAGCAAGATAACTCAAAAAGTTATGGAAGGATTCTGATGAAATTTTCAGGAAATGTTGATACTGGCACAAGGCACAAATGATAACATTTTGATGGTGATCTGGGGGGCTAATCTGCCTTGGTGGAGGTCTGCACTCTAAATGCTTTTCTATTTAATCATATGTCCTAATTAAAACTACGCAACTTTTGTCACATATCTAAAAATGTGGATATGAAATATGTTTGTTATGTTTGGTTTGCAAAAATGAAAAATAAATTAATTGTTTTGCATGTTCAGCATTGTTTTATCCTCTGGGCACCATAATCATCTCAAAGCTATTAAACTTCATGTCAGTCAAGCGGAAAAAGTTTATACTTTCCAATATAAATTGACACAGAAGAGATTTAAAAGATGTAGACTCCAACAGAATGTAAGAAATGATGTGTCTGATGCACAAAACAGCAACATCGCAAATATCCAAACAGGTTGTTTCATTCAGTTCAAGTTTATTTATGTGGTACATTCAAAAACAACTTCTGCTGCTTTCTGGAAATGCATCAATACACATCAGCATATCAAATAGGTAAACCATAACACACTAGTATACAAACTAATACAGTAAGTGAACCAAGACATACTGCCTTACTTGTTTTTGAATGGCAGGGTGAAGAAGTGGGTTTTCATTCTCAACTTAAATTGTTCTACAGACTGAGAGGACTTAACAGACGGAGGGAGGCTATTCCACAGTCTGGGCACTGCCACAGTAAAGGCTCTGTCTCCTCTAGATATTAGCCTGGCTTTAGGCACAGCCAGCAAGAGCTAGTCAGCTGATCTCAGGGCCCTGGACGGGGTAAAAGGCTGCAACAGCTCAGTCAAATAGGATGGGCCTATATGGTGCAGACACTTAAAACGATCAACAACATCGCACACAAGCGCCAACAGGAAGCCAGTGTAGGATGCACAGAACAGGAGTGATGTGCTCACAACGTTTTGTTTTTGTCAGGAAACAGGCTACAGCGCTTTGGACACTCTGTAGTCTCTGAAGAGAGCCCTGGTCTAACCCCATGTACAAAGAACTACAGTAGTCCAAGCGTGAGGTCACAAATGCATGTATTGCCCTTAAAAAATTAACACGAGGAAGATATGATTTTATTTCGGCCAAAAGTCTAAAATGATAAAAGCTGGACTTTGTGACAGTGCTGATCTGTTTATTATCAAAGGATCTACAGTCATTCCAAGATTTTTCAGGGGGTGGCATAGAAGGACAAAGGACCAATCACACTGTCCTGTCCATGCAGGGGGTTAGTTCGTCCAAAGACCATAAACTCAGTTTTATCTTTATTTAAGCTCAGGAAGTTAGCACACATCTCTGAGACAGTCCTGCAGTATTTTTACTGTGGATAGGCTGCCTCTGATATACCTGAACCTCATCTGCAAAGCAAAGAAAAGCAACATTGTGGTTTTTTTTAAAAACACACCCCAGTGGAAGCAAAAAGAACAGGTGCTAAAATGGAACCCTGGGGAACGCCGTAGTTCAGGGGAGACACAAAGGAGGAGTACTGGCCAAGATTTACAGAAACTTCTATTTGACAAATAAGATTTGAACCACTGAAGTGCAGTATCCTTAGTAGTAGTTTCATGGAACCGTTTTCTTAGAAGGGCCAGTGTGTGTTTCTAAATCAAGTCATTTGATAGTTTATTATTAGTTTTAGTGGCTTAAGTGTTGTTTTATAATAGAAAAGTAAGCAAAACCTTATACATATACACACCTAGAAATGTGGATATGAAACATGTTTGTGGTTGAGAAATACTGACACTAGGGGTATGTGTGGTTTGCAAATATGTAAAATGAATTGTGGATGAATTATTTTATCCACTGGGCAACATGAACACCTGAAGGCAACGCACATTTCATTTCAGGTGGAATGAAAGTTTGCACTTTCTACCATAAACTGATACAGAATAGAGTTGAATGGATACACCAAAATCACCAGAATGTGGGAAACTATGTGTCTGATGCACAAACATTTCCTGACGCAGCCCCAGCCCCCCCCC
>JAPQRP010000001.1:28680536-28690567 GCA_037367295.1 Apogon hyalosoma | reverse complement strand
GCACACGCACACACACACACGCACACACACACACGCACACTAACCTGTCAGTTGTCAAGAGGAAACAACAGCCAACAGAGACATGGAAGTGCAGCAAAACATTTCATCCTTATTACCCTGTTATTCTCTCTCTCACACTCACTCTGGATTTCTGTATTTAGGCATTATCATTCTCACCTTTTCACATATTTCTTTCTCACGAGGGGCTTCTTCCCGCACCCCCCTCCCCCCACCACCTCAACTTAATCTCTCTCTCAGTCTCTCCCGTTTCTCATCCTCAGTCTTTTCCCCCTCAAGGTGTCTAAGCTGTGAGACATTTAATCGCCGCGGTAACGGTTTCATATCTGGAACAGAAATCAAATAATGCCAGATGATTTACTCCCCCTAGCAACCAGGGAGCACAGCCCTAGCAACCGACCCAGCCAGCAGGCCAGACCTAATCAGGTTGAAAATATTTCAATTATTGTGTTGATTCTAGGAAGTGTGTGCGGGCAAGAGCACGTGTGTGTGTGTGTGTGTGTGTGTGTGTGTGTGTGTGTGTGTGTGTGTGCGCGTGTGTGCGTAAAGACGGTCCTGGTACATTCTGGTAATGCCAGACGCTACCGATGTGAATACCATGAGAAACGAAAAGCTACTGTGTTGTGTCATAGAAGTGATCAAGCGCTATTTGAAGCACTGCTGTTATGATGGAGTCATTAGGAAGATACAACAACACATGGTCATTCTGGCTTGGATAGTGTAACAGTTGGCATGCTCTGTGTGTGTGTATATGTGTGTATGTGTGTGTAAAAAAGAAGTTGGCACAGCAGAAATGACAGAGGATAGCCAAAGAGCGAGGACAGGATCCAAAACGCAAGGTGCCAAAGGACCAAATCGAGCTTTACTCCTCGATTTATCTCTGCTTGTTTGTGCTTGTGTTGGAGCTTTAGAAAAAGTGTTAGTGTGTCTGTGTGTAACAATTTGTGAGTCTGTGTGTTGGTTGGAGTTGTTGTGTGAAGGGATGTGAAAGGCAGGGGGGGTATTGAAGGCTTGCCCAAGCAATCAATAAAAGTGTGTGCACCAGAGTTTCTAAACTCCGACCAGATAGACATGTTTGAACTCTACGGACCTTTAACAGTGTGTGGTCTTTATTTTGTGATTTCACACCTACTGTCTTCAGGGTTTTTCAAAGGCTCAGTATGTAAGTGTTGTTTTGCAAAACAACATTTGGTCAGTATTTCTTCTCAGTTAAAGGTGCTCGGATCTGGAATACCTTACCACCAGAATTAGAAACATCAGCTAATGTCAAAGGTTTCAACCAAAAGGCAAAACAACAAATCTGTGAACATCGAATCCCATCCAGTATTGATCAGGTCTGATATGAAGCTCTTGTTATTTTATTTAACCCTCTGGTATCCCAGGGACGCCTTCCTAATCACCAAAACTGCATCATCTGTGCAGTGCCATAGTACTGTCAAAATGTTTTTCATACAGTTTGTTTTTAACTTTTTTACTTTTTTGAGGGGATTTCATTAACTTGAGTTGTAAACAAAAATACCAAATACTCAATAATTGTCATATTTTTTAACCCTTTAAATGCCATGTTTTTTATGGCAACAAACCATATTTTGTAATGCAAAAAACAGAAAAAAACTTTTTTTAAAAAATTTTTTACCTATTTTTTTTATTTTCACAGCCTGGCATATGTGAATGATTAACAGCAACATTGATGAATATGCTTTATTATTTTTTGTGCTAGGTTAAATGTTAAATGCTAAAATGTGTCAATGCACATTTTTTTACTCACTTCGGAAAAGGGTGCTTGTGTAGTAATTTTCCATCGTTTACAATGAGTTGATTTTAATGGCTGGGTCACAATTTTTAAAATTGTGCAAAAATTAACAACTTTTGAATTCTGACCTAATACAAATTGTGAAAATTAAAATGACCTTTTATAACATAAAGTGCAAAGTGTGCATAATATGCTCACCTGGATACTGGAACGGTAATTGCATTTTCTTAACTTGCAGTGCTGTTTGATTGTTTCTAGATCTGTGTCAACATGTATGTATCTTGTCAAAAGTTTAGTCTTTATTGATTTTTAGTGTTGTTTTGTTATGGTGTTGTTTCTTAAAAGCTGAATCCAGAAACACGGTCTGCACATTAGGTACAATAGCTTTTTTATTTTTTTCAACCCATAAAGACCCAGTGGTAATTTTGTGGCAGTTCCCAAATGATTTTTTTCCTCTAGATTCAACCTTTCTTAAATGATTTATCGCCATTTGTTACAATATTATCCTCTGTGTTTTGCTTTTTTCCAGTGAAAATCATGTATTTTACTATATTTAATTCACTGATCATGTAGATGTTCATTAAAGCACATGAGTAAAGCTGAGGGTAATTGCATCAAAACAGAGAAAACTGCAGAAAAAGTGATTTTTTTCTGTAAAATCTATCATTAACTGAACATAAACCAAGTGTCTCCATCCACTGCTATTGATCCAACTCCAGGGGTTTTACTGGTGAATCCATGTTGCCGAAGATGACAATGTTTCCATGTTCACAACGGAGCCTCTGAACGTCCAAATGGGTCATATCTGATGACCATGAAAAGACGACAAACTGTATTTTACACCAATTATTTACATGGATTGATACAATTAGTGGACCAACAGGTATTAAACAGTTTACATCAGTAGATGATTTTAGTCGCTGGTTGCTGTTTGGGTCTTTATGGGTTAATATCACTTGTCTTCATTTCTATTTTCCAGCATCCATAGTACCAGCCCATTCACCGATTTCTGTTTAGAGGACGCACTTGTGTTTTTTCATGAGGTCATCAGAACCTCTTCTCCATCCAGCTGTTTTGCTTCACATTTTAAATTTGTGCATAAAACTGTTGGAATCACCAAAAATTCAAAGACAACTTGAAATACTGCAAAAAAGAGTTTATTTCTCGCTGACTGACATGGAAAAGTCAGTGTATTGATGCAAGGTAAATGAACCTCCCAGTCTGAAGCAACGGGTGGATGTACTTAAAAGGATATTTGTGATGGAAAAGATGACATTTTTCAGAGGCAGATTTTACAATGAAATTGAGGAAATGGACTACTTACATTGGAGGTGGACAATGCTACTGTCTCTTAAAAAGACACCCAATGTAAGTTACCGTGGATATTTATAATGTGTGAGCACTGTAATGTTCTGAGTTGTAAAGTACTAAACTCTAAGTAATAAGTAAGAGGGAAATAATGTGATGGTTGCGTGAAACACTGATCTACAGTTGTTTTTATAAATTATCTGCCTCAGAGATTAAATGTGCTAAATCTTACATATTTTAATAAGATGAACTGGAAAACAAATGACCTAAGTGATGGTTATCTGATGTTTTCAATGTATATAATAAAGAAATTATTACACACATATATTGTTTTTTTTGTCCATTTATACAAAAAAATCATAAATGTTCCAGTAAAAAGCGAATGCATTGTAATGTACAGTGTTTTGAGGTAGATCTGGTTGCTCTGACACAAACATTCCTTTGGAGTTAAACACATTCTATCATTAATTCACACAATTTTACATTTCGACCCAAGACTGTTTCTGTGAAACTACAGCCAACCAGTAATTTTGACTTCATTTTTCTTTGTTAGTGACTTAAACTTGGTAAAGTTTCAGTACTTTTATTGTGGAAGTTTTTTGTTTTTTTTTTTACTTGTAGACCAGTGTAAGGGAACCTAGACTTGCATTAATACAAGAAACAGAAATACAATATTGGATAGAAAACAGCACTGAAATGTCACCATGTATGCAGAGTTGTAGAGAGAAATGTTAAAGTCTTCGACAAACTGTGGAGGAGTCCGAAACATCCAGATCAGCGGTTCGGTTCAGTTCAGTCCAGGAGGCAACAGCTGTTAGTGCTCAGTCAACAGCTCAGGTAGGACGGACGTCACTGTGTGAAATTCTGCTTCTAAAAAGCAAGAACCAGCTCTGAATCCTTTATCAGGCAAGAGACTATTTTTGGTAATTTCCAAACACATTACAAGACAGTGACAGCAGACTTACAGTGAAGACAGTATTTTTATTCTATTTTTTATATTTACTTGGATTTTTTTTTTTTTTTTGCCACCTTTGGGTAAGGAACCAAATATGGTAACTTCATTGACCTTGATTTTCTATATGACAATAAAAAAAATTTAAATATTTCACAAAGGTAAGTCTTGTTAACTCCTCAAATAACACAGTAAGGTTGAAATTTAGAATTTCAGAGTATTTCTGAGTGCCTTATAAAGGGTTTATCTTTGTATAACAGCAACAGATAGAAATTATTTCACACGTTGGATGGACAACAACTTTACATACTCAACTGCAACAATTTATTTCACCTCATCACATTTTAAGGTCTTGACATTTACCTGTAGGCCACATTTATAGCTATAGTTCAATTTGTTTTTAGTGAGAAAATATGATAAAATATTTAACAACAGTGAAATAGAGCATCGATGTTTGAAGACATGATATCAAAGGTGTTCATCATTAAGGGTTTCTGTTTTTGTCTTTAAGAGTTTCCTGTTCTACACTGAAAACAATGGTCAAGGTCGGTGCATGTCATGCCTCCCCACTGTGTAACATTTACACACACATGAGCGTCACACAAACACTGATGCTAAATATTGTCTTCTTTTTCCACTGTTTTTGTCTGTATTGTCTAAATGTGTGATACTTTTTCATGGGAACATTGCAGTGGCAAAAAATTCAAACCCCTATAATCCAATCTGTATTTTCACCCTCTAATTCTTGGTAATCATGTCCTGATAATTGACCTTTCCTTTTGGGATGAGACGTCTCCTTCGCTGGTGTTTGCTGCTCTGGTGTTCAGGTCGAGGCAGGGGTGGGGGAGTGGAAACACAGATATACAATCCACAAGACGGAAGCAGAGAAGGGGAAAAAGGCTTGACTGATGGAAAGAATGGAGACTTGTTTGAATGACAGATTGAAATGGATGTAAAAATGGGCTTTTGAGAGATTACGAATTTACATATCTTAATAGAGAAATGCATTCTACGGCTCTACACTAAAAAAGCTGTGCAGCTCATCTTCAGAATTACAAAATGTAGGTGATGTGGTTTTGTGTGTCTGAGTGAGTGTTGGTTCGGTCGCTGAGCTTATTTGAAGCATAACAGGTTTGTTTTTTGTTGCTGACCTCTCAGGTTGTTATCTATGATCCACATTGTTTGAGTGAATTCACACTAAATGTCATATTTTTTGTTACTGTTGTGAAGAGCTCTGCACTCAAAACTCACCAATGCCTCAGTGGAGGCTCAGTTATCCCCAAACTGAAGAGTTTGAATCAAAAATATTCACAATTAACATTTAAAAGGTGACATGCAGACTGAAATGTAACAAAATGGTGTAACAATGGTGCTTTTGGAGAGAGCTGGAAGATACCTGTAGCCTCGACCTCTTAGCCGACGCCCACGTTGAAACTGTTGTCAGTGATTGGCTGATGGAGAGCTGTTGAGTATCAATTCACAAAACAGCACATATAATATTAGTGTTTACACAGAAGTGACAAGATGTGAGAGGCAATGGTTTGTTCAATGCAGTAGTGACACTTGGCCGAAGAGCCACTGAGCTTCTTTACTCTGTTAATATTTACTAATTAAAAGCTTTTATGGTAACTGAAGGATAGTTTACGCAGATCAGTGACAGTGAAAAATGATTTATGTCCAAGCAGTAGATGAAACCTGGCTCAGATGAGGAATTTTAAGGACAACGTTTAGCGATGATCTCCTCTTTGGTCAAAAATAAACTACAAGATTCAGAAATAATGGAATGATCTTATGGGGGTGTTTCTCAGTGTTTCTCAACCTTTTTTGAGCAAACGTCCCTTCATGTTATCATGTCCCTCATCATTGGGGGGGTTACCACCTGTTGAGAAACACTGATCTAGACCTTCACCTGGACAAGGGACAAGTATCATACAACACCAGCTCAGATCGAACATCAAGGCTAGCTGTTGTGTCAGTCGCTATTCAGATGAAACAAATTAGACATGGGTCATATAATGAACCATGCATCTCACAAAAACTAGACTGAACTGACAAAATTCTGTGGCTAGTAATAAACATAATTTGTGTGCACTTGAAAACCCTCAGCTATCAGGTGCACTACTGCCCCCAGTGGCCTGAGTGATCAGTGCAGGGCAAAGTTTTTGGACGGATGGATGACCAACTGATGACGATACCCTGCAGCCAGTGTGGCCGAGGGTAAAAACGCACTCTTGAGGCAGACAAAGGGCAATCTAGTAAACTGAAGAAACATACGTCTACATGACATAAACAACCGTGATTACTAGTGAGTATGCTAACATCTCTGCTAGCAAGCAAGCATCCAGGCATCGTTCACAAAATGAGTTCATAAATGACCAATATCAATCATCAAGAGCCACTGAAATGCATTGTGTATAGAGAATTTATCTCAGCGATACTTACAAGTGCAGCAGTAACAACTCCAAGTCTGCAACTGTTTGGATGCTTCTTTTTCTTTCAGCTCTCACCATTTTGTAAAAGCTGGACCGAGGCAGACTGTTGTCTTGTTCCTGGTTTGGTCACTCACTCTTTTCCTCTTTCTCCATCCTCTGACAACAGCCACCTCTTCCTTTTCTCTGCCGGCTCTGCTGGTAAATGTCTGTGAAATGAAGGCGTGACTGGCCTGTGTTTACAGCTAGCCGGCAGTACCTGGTTGGAGGCGTGTTTGTGTCATAGTGCCGTAAACCGTGATGTTTCTCGCGAGAGATGAGATCTAGGCCACCTGGATGAGATCTAGGCCACTGGGATGGTGGCAGAGAAGTTGCAAGTGGCCCTAGAGACCCTAGTGGGAAGGGGAGGGCTTCCACCCCCCCAACAAGCCATTTAACCATCACGATTACTTTGAAGCTGTTTAATTCCGGTAGGAATGTTGATTTTGCTTTAAATCTCTCCATTCCCACCAGATCACCGGCGATCCAGTGGCCATTTTGTATTAAATACATTAAAGTTTCAACTATAAAACTTTTGCCAATAAAAGAATGATATACTTGTTAGAAAGCTTTGATTTTCCACAGTTGAATCGCTAAGTTTCTCTTCCAGTATTACTGAGCACCAAAACATAATTGGTTAAAGAATCCTCTGGATAGTAATTGAAGCTATATATAGGGTTATTATATCAGAACAGAGAAAACTGAACAAAAACCTACTTTTGAAACAACATATATAATTAAGCGAGCATAAAAACGAGCTTCAACAACCACCAACATTGTCTTATAAATAAAAAGCACAAACACAATAAGAGTTCACAGTAAAAACACCTTTAAAAATGTGTTTTTAGAAAGTTCACTAAAATAGTCCATTTTCAGACAACGACCATTTAAAATGTGGACTTCCGTAACTTTTACATCAGTTGTGAAATGACCTTTTAGTTTGATCTCACTGACCAAGTCTCATCAGTATCCCACCCCGGTTTGTCGAGCTCCTGTCATGAGCTTTTCCAGAAAAAAACACATCTCAGTCACACGGTTAAATGTTTCACAACAGACAAACTTTTATTCAAGCAGTTTTATACCCAATCTCCAGTCAGCTGTGGTCTGTGATATGTATTTAATGCTCTTCAGAGGTTATTTCTGAATGTATGGACGAAGATTATTTAAAATGCTGTTTGACAGTAACAACTTGTTTGTCTGAATATAACATGAATCAATTGTTTGAAACCAAAATAGATAATACACTGCACAAACCTTTTTTTTTTTTAAGTTTTTTTTTTTTTTTTTTACCTTCTTTTATTTCAGTGCCCTTTTTTATCCTGTTAATTTGGCAAATAGCACCATTGATTTGGAAAAGTGTTGGACTATGAAGTGTAAGAAAAAGAGGTCGAGATCTGTGAAGAGACAGAGTTGTACATCTGGGGTTTTTCTTTGGATAATGGAAAGGTCAAAAGGAGAATATAGTGTTGATGAGAAGACAGAGAAGACTCTTCCGCCAATCAGTCACATAATCACACTTTTCCAGTTTCCTCTTTATGTTACAAAGACTACCACCCGTCTATGGGTAAGTCTGCCTGGGTGCTTAAGTGTACGTGTGAAGAGCGATAGACGGTGTGTGTGTATATGTGTGTGTGTGTGTGTGTGTATATATATATGTGTGTGTGTGTGTCATTTGGAAGGGCAGCTAGGCGTAAAATTGAGTCCAGATTCATTAGGTTCTGTGAGCTGAGCTGCAGTTGGTTTAAGTGATACATTTCCTGTGGAAGTGGAGATGTGGAGGTGTGTGTGTGTGTGCGGGGGGGGGTCAGCCCTACGTTCCGGGTCTCTTTCTCCAGTCTCACACCTGTGCAAAGACACACACATGACTATCGGACGATTTAGAGGCCTTTATTCTATTTTCTCCCTCCTCTGTCTTTGTGGTGAGTGACACTGTAAATCTGAGCCAATTTCCTCCTCCAATCATCATTAAAAAGCGCAAATTACTCCACTCTCCATTAAGCACTCCCACACGCCTGCCGCTATTACCAGCTCTGCAGCCGTTTCCACACAGCACACACAGGCCAGGCGTTCACGTAGCATTAACGTAACCTCGCTTTATTCAAGAGATAAACACAGACGGTGGACGTCAAACAGAAAACAGAACACTGTGCTGTTTTACCAGAAGGCACATCCTACTAGAGCAGTGGTTCTCAAACTTTTTACAGAGGAGTACCCCCCCAAAAAACATACTTTTTTAGCCAAGTACCCCCAACTCTCGCCTCAGCGTTTTTGATTGAAAAAAATTAGGCAAAATTTGTTCCTGTCCCAAAGGTAAGTAAAACATTTTTTAAAGTAAATATTGTGAACAAAATATAAACTGAAAAGTTGGTCAAAAATTGGTCATGAATGAATAAATGAACCTTTCATCAACAAAATGAATTACTTAGCTACTCAAACTCATTTTGAATAATATAGAGTAGAAATGTTCTTAAAATGTTACCAAAGCTTAAACAAGATGACTGACTATAAAACTATTATATCAATGTATTTATTGTGTTTTCTATTTCAGCATTAATTCTCATTATTTATTTTGTATTCAGTGCATGATGACTTTTTTAATTTATTTATTTTAAATTCATGTACCTCCTGGACTTCTTCCAAGTACCCCTGGGGGTACTTGTGTAACAGAACACACTTAGGACTAAAACCACCAATGAATCAACATTATTCATCCAGGCTGGATCACTCACTGAATGAAGTATAAAGCTCACTGTTTCCACACATCTGTATTATGGTATCATCAAGTTTTCGTCTTCAAACTAAAACTCAGATGCTTCTTTTGACAGTCGCTCACAATAACTAATAATTAATTATAACTTTAACTTTATTAAAAACTATTTGAAATAATAAGAATACTACTCTGTAGACGTAAAAACAGGCAAATTAGATCCATTTTAATGCATTCATTTGCACCTTCCAAACATTAACACCAGTGTCGTTCACAATGTTGTTAATCTTGTTACTTCTTGAAAATAACATACAAACTCTCAGCTTTATATTTTTATTGCTTTTTGAGAAATTGGGTCTTTGAGAATGGAGTGTGACAGTGATATTACTGTAAAAACTACAAATACAGAACAAGTCAGGATGCAGTTCTAAGGTACAAGATGTATTTAACTTCTGTAAAAGAAGATCTGTAGTTACATATTTAGATAAATGAATAATAAATACATAAATAAATACATACATACAGTGCTCAGCATAAATGAGTACACCCCCTTTGAAAAGAAGTAAGATTTTAATCAGTATCTCAAAGAACACAACAACAATTTCAGAAATCTGGACAAAACTGAGGTTCATAGAACATTTCCTTAACTCAGAACATGATAGTAATGCTGATAGTATAACTTCGGTGACAAAATCTACAGTTTTACTCAGTGTCTGTTGGACACATGTTTGATGAATAACTGCACTCGCCTGTGATTGAATTCCTGTTCATTATAATTTTGGAGCTTAAAATCTAGCTTTGCTCCTCAGACTTTCATTGGGGTGT
>JAPQRP010000001.1:28664836-28679832 GCA_037367295.1 Apogon hyalosoma | reverse complement strand
TTTGTTGTATAGTGTCCCATAGAAAATGTTGATTCTCAAAGAAAACTAAAGGTTTTGTGACAAATCTGTTAGGGTGTGCTCACTTATGCTGAGCACTGTACATACATGTTTATGCTCTCTGTGCTAATACATAAATAAATGAAAGAAAGAAATAATTTTACCCCTATATTTGAAATACATACTACTCATGTATGATAAGTTATACAGTAAAACAATTATATAACTGGAAAAAGCATGTCTGTATCAGTATAAGCACAAAATAGGAAGTTGGTGTCTTCATTCTGTATTTATTAAGTTATCAGACTCAGAATCAGAAAAGCTTTATTGTCTATTGTGACAGAAAATCGTCTTAGACGTTGCTCATACAACAAACAGCACAACACAGGAACACACAATTTCTAAAAACCTAGTGAGATAAAGAATACTGAAACATAAATAATTTATACAGAGTTCAAGAAAAACTCTAAAATGTGCAACGTGGTAAAGTGCATGGGCTGGAGATCATATATGAGCTATTGTTTGTTTAAAATATTTTTGGCAGTGGAGATAAAAGAGTTGCGGTAAGTGTTCCTCTTGGTCAGGGGGACTTGATAGCAGTGACCTGATGGTAGAAGCTGGAAGGACTTGTTCAGGGGGTGAGTGGGATCTGCTGGGATGAGGTTGGCTTTCCTTGTGAACAGATAATGGAGTAATGGAGTCTGCGTTTTGCCAGTTATTTTATTTGCTTGATTGATGATCCAGGAAAGCTTTGATTTGTTCTTGACAGAGATGGAGCTGTACCAGGATGTGAAACTGATCAGAGTACTGGATCTGGGCTGGTTTCTGGGTATTGAGTCCTTGCCAAGCCTCCTTTGCTTTGCAATTTGTGACTTTTTCCTCCAGTTTGTTTTTATAGCAGAGTTTGGCCAGCCTGGTTATCCTTTTCACCTCACTATTTAATTCTCTGACTGTGGGCGCTTTCACACTGTGTACTCGAGTCCGTATCCGAGTATGTTAGGCCCCAAAGTCCGCTTAATTTTATCAATGTGAATGCAAACATTCCATGCGAGAGTACCATACCCAAGTACAGCTGAGAAGGTAGTCCTGGGTATGGACCACATGGACTCCAGTACAGTACATTGCAGTATGAAAGCAATCTGTACCCAAGACCGGACGCGACCTAATCACCACTCCAACAACGGAAGTGACTCAATCACCACGAGACCATAGTCTGCGCTCATGTTGTCTCCTGAAAAAGCCTTGGATCTGCGCAGCACAGGCTCGCCTTATCGACAACGAAGGTCGCTCTTCTTCTCTTTGCCTCAAACGGACTAACAGATAGAAAAGTATTCACTGTGAACAGAACAGTTGCTTGGTTGATGACGTAAAGGTTTGTCAGTTCCGTGTTTGTTGGACAGACAGAATTCCCTCCACAGCGCCACCTACTGTTTAAGCCCTGTAACAATTACTCGTTCTCAGGCACGGGCCGCAGTACGTGCTTGTGAACGCAACATCTGTGGGAAAGGTGTGAGCATATCCAAGTACAGCACAGATCCAGATACCCAGTGGGACAACACCCTCTGTGTGTTTCTCCCTGTAGGAATGCTGCTTTTTTAGTTATTCAGTGTTTCATGTCTTTTGTGACCCAAGGTTTGTGTTTTGGGTACAGCTTGACCTGTTTCGATGGTATGACAGTATCCACGCAGAAAGTTAAATAGGAGGAGTTAGAGTGTGTCAGCAGGTTTAGGTCCCCATCACAGCCCTCAAAAAATAAATCCCAATCTGTGATCTCCACGCAGGCCTTTAACGTCTCAGTGGTGTCATTGTTCCAAACCTTAATGTGTTTTATTTGTATACTGTCTGTCTTCAGTTTTTGGGAGTAAGGTAGTGACATCACATCTGTTAAAATCCTCTAGCAGGAACACAGGCTGATCACTGCTGCGATTTACAGCTTTGCTGTAACAATCTGCAATGCGTTCTGCTGCAAATGCATTATCAGGGCCAGGGAGATACGTTAAAATAACAGTAATTTGTGTAAACTCCTGTTGTAGGTAGTGTGGTCTGAATGACACAGTCATGATGATATCAAATCATGAACTGTTAAGAATTAAATGTTTCCCCTTTGTACAAATATTAACTTTTTGGCAAGCTATACTTTGGCAAATATGCAACTGTTTTTATACAAAATCAACATCATGTCCCAAAAACTTTCAGGCTGAAATTTTTGTTGTTCACCAGAGGGAATGATATTCTTTTCTGAAAGTATGAAGCAAATCAGAGATGGTCAGTGAGGATTTCACATGGACTGACTCAACAGTCTTGTCTCACATGTATCTATCTGTTCTTCTAGACTAAAAACATCGTGGATGTTTTTGCTCTTGGTCAAACATTTTCCACCTTGGATGGTTTTGAGTGTTATGTAGTTTTGAGTGACGACTGTTGTGCTGTGTCAAAGATAAAATAAAGGGTCACTGCAGGTATTTCTTCAAAAAGAGGAGAAAACTTGACCATCAATGAATCTGAGATGAAAAACTCACCACGGTGCTGGAGGTTTGAGTCTTTGTTTAAAAGTGTTTTTAACGTCACAAAACTGTCTCTGCTGCGTCTGTATTTTCCAACCTGTCTCGAACAAATTCACTTCATGACGCTACAACTAAATTGCAACATGGCTTCTGACAAACACAGTGACTGCTTTGGTTAAATTTGAGCTGATATTTTTCAGGTTGAAAGAAGAGCTACATTTTAACCAGTGTTGTAGTCCAGGGTATACGGCGTATACCTACTTATTTTTCAGTCAGCATTGAGTATACCCACTTCTAAATCCCCCTGATACGCACCATTCAGTAGTATCTGAGCCAAATTGCCCATTTTTTCCAGTAGGATGATGAAGCCATGACCCGCCCTACTTTGCCTTTAATTGGCTAGTTGTCACTGCCTTCACTGAATAGATTGGTTCATTTTAGGCACGAGGACTGATGAGCCAATCAGAGGCAGAGTAGGTCGGGTCATGCCCAAGAAAATATTGCTAACTAGTGGTGGCCACCTCTGGAACCTGATTGGACGCCTCAGGTGCCAGTGCCACCCCAGCTGATTGACAGGTCACTGCACGTCTTGTTGAAAGATGCGCCATTATTGGAAATGTGAACAAGAAAGGCAGAAAAAACATCTATCAAGTGAGTGGCGCATACTGATAGAACCTACTTTCATGGAATACAGAATTCTGAGATAAGTTTTAAGGTGGTTTCCAAATGAGTCACTGTTAAACTACTGGCCACATGACTGAACATTTACAGAAGAGATTTTGTCGCCAATAGTAACTGTGTGACTAGGCTAAGGTTATGAAAGGCTAACGTTATGAAAGGCTAACGTTATGAAAGGCTAACATTATCCTATGTTTGCCTCATGTTAAATACATTTACATTCATGCAGCTGCTTGTGTGACCAGTAACACCTACAAACTGCTCCTCATCAAGTCATAATAATTTTAGAATGGTGAGCAAATACTACTGATGGATTTTTGGGTAAACTAAACAGAGTAGTCTTACATAGCACTTTCTAAAACAGGGTGTTTTTCTGGACTACTTAGGCAAAAATTGAGTGTATACCCTCTTCTCCAGGGACTACTACACCACTGATTTTAACTGTTTTAAGACTGCCATTATAACAGACCACCTGGGTGTCCTCATGGTTTCTATGCAATAAAATTTGTTACTATTTTACATCTGCTCAAACATGCTTTTTGGTCTTGAATGTTCAGTATCCATATTATGGCTTCATATTTTTGTTATTTCCAGGTGTTTTTTTGCCTTTGTGGAAGTCTCTGAAATAGTTCCTTTCTACTTGTAATACAGTCCCATATTGCTGCTGTAAAGTGTTATATATTGTCGGAAAGCTCAGGACCTCAGCCTTCCGATGCCATTTTGTGGAAATATAAATATAAATGTACTTGTTATTTTATGACAAGCAAGACACAAAAGATGTGGAACATTTCATTTCAGGCTTTGGCCAGTCACAGGTCCTAAAGTATTATAAAAGTGGAGACCTCGTCAGATGCATCTTTAGGACAGAAAACCTGATCATTTGGGAAAAACAAAACCTACTGCAATCTGTTAGCTTCAACTGGTTGGAGAGTAGAGAAAAGAGGAGAGGCCATGCAGAGAAATGCTGGTAAAAAAGTATATCATTAACTTAAATTAATTACCAAAAAATAACCAAAACAAAGGGGTGTGGAGGTAAGAGAGTAATCCGATACGTTTGCAGTGTCTAGATGAGTGAAATATGACTCACATGGATACAGGAACACAATCAATATTTTTCACATGTGGTTAAAAATAGAGAGTTATGGAGCCGAGGTGAGATGAAATAATCTCAGGTCACACTCTTGGGAAGTGGAAGGGATAGAATAAAATGATTACGTGTCTTACTTTCATTCTTCTTAAGGAAGTTCTGTGGAAGCCAAGTTTTAACTTCTCTTAAACAGTAAAGTATATGAGGATTCAGCAGAGTTAGTACCAGGTCTCAAAGGAAGATGCTGTATATGTGAGCATAACTGGCAAAAAGTGAATAGTTGCTGTTGTGTTTTTTTTTGTTTTTTTTTTGTTAAACATGGACCCTAGAGAGAACAAATACAGCAATAGCAAAAACAAAACAGTATTGGGCCTAGGATGGACCCTTGGGGTACACGACTGGTCAGAGGGGCTGATTGTAAACAGCTGAGCAGCATAATGGAAAAGCACTGTACAGACAATAATGGAAACACTACAAACCACAGATACATGCCCTATAATGTCATTGTTTGTGAACCAGAACATTGCTACATGCATAATACAAACATGATAACACACAGTGATGTTTTACCTGCTCAGTAAGTTGTTTTGGTTTTTTTGGCTTTTTTGTTTTTTTTACTTTCCTCAAAGAGTTGGAGATGTTTGTGATTGATAACAAATTTACAAAATCCAGGACTGGAGACCACATCCCAGATACTACCACAACTAAGTTTTCACATTTAGCCAATAAATACATTTTGGACACAAACAGAAAAAATATTATGCTTTAGTTTAAAACCTGTTACCATCTATCAGGGCACAATTGACCCATTCAATACATATATATATTAAAGAAGATGTTCATTTTCAAATGCGATCTAATACTTACATTTGGCATTACACTTCTTCTGTTAAAAACCTAACCCCACACTAAAGTTCCCTCAATTCCCCCTCAGTGTTTGGATTTTACAGTATTTTGAAGGAGGATGCTGAAAAGTTAAATGTCGCTAAATAAACCGTTCGAACAAATGTTAAGGCTGGCATTGAATTCATGTTGAGAATTTTGGAAACTTCACAAAATTTGATGTGAATATAATTCAGTTTTGTTGTTGATGCTCACCAATGCAGTCTTTCTCAAATGGAGGTATGCATAACCCCCAGGTAGGGCTGAGCGATATGGAAAAAATCATATCATGATAATTTGTTTCATATCAGACGATATCGATATATATCACGATATAAATCAAATCACTATTTTTTGTCAAGCTTAAATTTTCCATTACTCATAAGTTAGTTGTGAAGACATCAGAGAGAGAAAGAGAAAGAAGTGCATATGTTGTGGTACTCCCTCCGCTCTTAGAATTACCCCCCCCCTCCGCTGTTATGTATTATTTCCCCCTCTTTATTCGTTTGTCTGTGCTGTGTGCATCAACCTAACTTGACGTGGCTCTAGTGTGATTGGTTTGGTGCAGTGCTACTTAATTATGATTGGCTGTTCTTACGTCTGTCAAAACATGAATGAATGAATTCTATTGAAATTGTATCGAGCATGTCTCATATTTATATTGAAGAAAAGTTATATTGCGATATATATCGTTATTGTTTTATTGCTCAGCCCTACCCCCAGGGGTACTTGGAAGAAGCCCAGGTAGCACTTGAAATCTTTGGAGAAAATACATTAAATAAGTCACCAGGCACTGAATACAAAATAAATAATGAGAACTAATGCTGAAATATAAAACACAATAAATACATTCCTATATTAAACTGATACTCCTAGTTTTATCATCAACCATCTTGTTCAAGCTTTGGTAACATTTTAAGAATATTTCTATTTTATATTATTCAATATGAGTATATTTGAGCAATTCAGTAATTATTTTTTTGTTGATGAAAGGTTCATTTAGTCATTAATGACCAATTAGTTTACTTTTCTTATCAATGAAAGAGGGCACTTTTCAGTTTATATTTTTCACACAAAATATACTTCTGAAGATTTTTTTTTTTTTTTAAATATATTAAAGTGAAATATATGTTGTTTGTTTACAAAGTCTTGAAAATAAAAACAGACACCTTTGGCACAGGAGCAAATTTTGCCAAATTTTTTTCAATCAAAAATGCTGAAGGAATTAGCTGAATTAGGAGTACTTGGCTAAAAAAGTATATTGCAATGGGTACTCCACTGGAAAAAGTTTGAGAACCACTGTACTAATGTATTCATTGATGTCTTTTTAAAACCAAATGTAACACTGAGATCAACTCAAGATTCTGTTTCCTTCTTCTCATAACGTTTAACAAACACATTTTTAGGCCAAATAGTCTTTTACTGTCTGATCAGTGACCAAGAAACATCCAATTTGGAGAAGAAAGGTTTACTGTCAAGAGCGATAGAATGGTTTGGAGGCAGATTTTTTTCACTATTGCTATTGAATATATCGTGGGTAACATTTTATCTAATCTTTGCTGATTTTTATAAGTAAACCAAACCCCTTAAAACCAAAATTACACCAATTAACCCACTGTTTTCCTGAATGAAGTCCCTAAATCTCATCACTGAATAATATATGAATGTGATGAAAGGCCTGACAGACCTGAGCAGAACTATATAATATACTACAGTAAACATATACATGATGATATTTTTGGTTAATATTATGTTGTTGTTTTTTTTTTCTTTTGTTTGTTTTTTTACACCTATTGAAAGTTTATCTGCTAATCCCTCACAGATCTGTTCTTACATAATTAATTAACTGAATCCTTGGTTTTGTGCTTATTCACATACATGTCCACACGGAACATACTCTTTGTAACTTTTATCAGACTCCACTTTATTGTCATTCAATCAATGGTACATGATAGAATGAAATATATTTACCCAGGTCTTGGTTTTGTATCTTAAGAAAGATAAAGAATAAAATACAAAAAAATAATATATAAAATATAAGTAGGGTAGAATTAAAACTACCATAAAATAATGTAAAAAAAAAAAAAGAAATAATAATAAAATAAATTCTTAATATGTACAAAATGACACAGTATGTAGTGACAGTACAGTTAAAATGATGGTGCATGTATCAGCAGCAACAGTGAATTATATCTATTACTCTGCAGAAATTTTTAACTGTGAATATTCATTTCTTAAAACAATGTACGGGGCGTTTTTTTGTCAGCACAAAGAACGGTTTCCCAGTATAAAAAATTTAGCGTCAAAAAAATTTTCAAATGAAACATATGGCATCGTATAAAGAATAGAGTCTGACAACACCACATGAGTTTAAGGATTTCACATCCCTGAAAATCATTTATTCAACTTCAGGAAGTTCAATAGCTGACTGGCACAGTTTTAGGAATGGCCTGCAGTAAAGGATGATGGGATTTCGTTATTGAATATTGTACGTGTGACAGTCTCATTTCTTGCCCCTGGCCTGAGTAAAGCGCACCAATATTCTCACCCACAAAATTCATTTCAGACTGACGATTTAGCCTCAAATATAGCCCCAGTATTTTATTGTTGATCCCAGACTGAAATATTAATGTCCTAAAGGGTGGAGGGTGTTTCAGCCGTTAATAGAGGAAACATCGAAACAGTGCTAGGGCTCTGCTTTACAAACCACTATTTAACAACTTTGCCCTCATCAGATCATTTCTACTCTTTAACGGAGCTCAGGGCTCATCTGTTCTTCTACTGGAACTGGAATATGAAGAGATTTATCACTGCATACTTCTCAAAAATAATTTCATCCACATTCATTTATGATCTTCATTAATGCTCACTTTATATATTTATCTGCTTCAATATGGGATTATTGTTATTTTATTATTATTAGTTTAAATGCAGGAACATTAACTGACATTAGTTGATGCCGTAAAAATAATTAAAGCTGCAAACAGTGAGGATCAGGCCAATGCAGACACATCATTAGGCCTCATTTTGGATTTTGGGCAAAAAAAAAATTACTTTTACCTATAAATAGAATACAATAGAAGAGAATAACTCTTCATTGTCACTGTTACAGTTACAGGAACAATGAAAAACAGTTTAGCAGCTCTGTTCTGAGAGACTGTATAGAAATCTGTCATACAAAAGTTATTAATAATTTTAACAATTAATAATTATTAGGCCAAATCTATATAACAGAATATCATTATTATTATTATTATTATTATTAACTATTTTGTTTTAGGTTATGCAGTTTTTTGTATGTGGGATATAGTATGTATGAAGAAACTGAGATGGGTGCTCTGAATATCATTGTAATATGAATACAGTGACAGTAAAGGCATCTTATCTTATCTTATCTCATCTTATCAGACATTATATATTCCATCCTGTTTTGGTCCAGTGATACACATGGCCTACGTCCATGTAAAAACCTTATGAGAGGCTTGTTTTTTGAGATGCTCCAGGTGGCGTTTGTTCCACTCTGTTGAATAAAACCCATAAAATACAACATGACTACTGATGTGTGTATTCAAGCCTGTTTAGCTCCTCAACCATGCATTTTATTCAGAATAATAAACACTAAATCTTTATAAGCTGAAGACTGATTATTAGACACATTAATCAAATATTATGTAATTAATTCAGTCCTGAACGCTGACTGACATACGGCATGGCTTAACTGTGAACTTTATGGGATGTGTGTTGATAAATGTCTCTATCAACCAGTAATAGTAGGTGGTTAGAATATTAGCTTGCATCTTAGTTAACTGTAGACACTCAATCTACTTTTGCTACCAACTACTTAATGCTTCTTATTGTATTTATCAACTAATATTAATTGACAAACAATTTAAGACTTTTCGAAAGGGGATCAGTGGTAAATAATTACTAGATATATGAATTCAGTGTTAGCTGATGCTTATTACTGTTATTAACTAATGTAATTAAGGTACCTGTGTGGTTATCTTTTATAAGTAGAATTTTTTTTTTTCTACACCATTTAGTTACCTGTCAGTTAACTTCAGTGCAACTTAGTGTACATTCATTACTGTGAATTAAAGTAAACAATATATATATTAATACTTATAGTTCACATAAAAATCATTAGTAAATCATTACAAGATATATTACAAGATATATATTTGTTTGTGAATGAAGAAATGCAGAATGGGCTTTTATTTAACAAAGCCGTAAAATCTGTCAAAACAGAAAACACAAAATGCTCTAATGTTTACGTGCACAATACATTAATTAATGCTAAACTTTCTGTAATGTTTTCAGTTCCTATGACAAAATAACAGATACAATAAATAATGATAAATATAAATATAAATGTAAATATAAACATTAACATATACTAAACATCTTGGTTTTCACACACATACACACACACACAAACAACAAAGATATACTGAGAATTTCTATGATGAGGTGAAGCTCAAGGAAACAATGATTTTTGTTAAATTCACTGAAAATTTGCAGTGGTTTGATATGATAACAAACATGTTATGGTGCAACTCTATGAGTTATTATCAACATTGCATATATTTACTGTTACATGTTACTGTATTGCACTTCTGTTGCCATTGTAAATAGATTGACATATGCACTTAATATTCTATTATAGATTATTCTTTGCACCACTTATTTATTCTTATTGTATATTTACCTCTTTTTTTTAAATGCATGGCATTTAACACAGTAAGAGAGAAACAGTATCTCAATTCTCCTTGTGAATCTGATAAATTAACAATAAAAAAATCTTTCGAATCTTGAAATCTTTGAAATATTTATTGGGATGTCCAGTTGTTTAATTAAAGTATTGTAGGTATTTTTAAGAAATTGCGTCTGTGTGTTTGACTGTCTCTTATTACATTTTGCCTTCTTCATTAAGCCAAGAGTCACCAATTGGAATTTTGTTATGTGTGCATGTATGATGACATTAAGGAATTCTTATGTCTTATGTCAGAGTCGTGCAGAATTCTCAGGGATTGGTTGAATTTACCAAAGTCAAATAACCTGTACATAAATCAAACAAAAAGCCAATATAAAAGAAGCAGATTCAATATGGGATTGCACTTTATTATTATTTATTATTTTTGCTTCTGAATTTGCTTTACTGTGCCAGCTTGAAAGACTGAACTGAATATTGGTTATAAAAAAGTCCATAAATGGCAACTGTGCCTGAGCGTTTTCCTTCTACACACATGGAGAACTGACTGGTGACACAGTCAACAAAGAGGTGTTAAAGACACACCTCGACTCTCAACCACCGACACATTAACTCCTCCAGGGAGAGTCGTAAAGGCTGTTTGACTCTTTAATGGACAGAACCCTGGTGTGCAGAGAGCAGCTGTCCCGCCATTAGTCTGCGTTTGTTTTCACACTTTGTTTGTTTGTTTGTTCATCTGAGTGTTTTTGCACCTGCATCACAGACACAGAGGGTCATGAGAAAGGCTCAGACATGAGACGGTCAATTTAACCCATCAACGCCTAGAACTGTTTTTTTTGTGGTAAATTACAAGTAATTTTTTCTCTGCATTTAACCATTACCAAAGGATTTGTCACCACTAATATCATCTTTTGTATTTTTCCTGTGAAAATCAGGTATTCTCCTATATTTAATTTACTGATCATGCAGATGTTCATAAGACCTCAGAGTAAATTCAAAGGTTATTCGATCAAAATGGGAAAAAAAAATAGGAAAAAGTGACCTTTTCAACAAAATATAACGTAAAACAAGGGTCTCCAACCACTGTCATCTGTCAAACTCCATGGGTTTTACTGGTAAATCCATTTTTCAGAAGATGACAGTGTTTCCACGTTAACTACGGAGCCTCTGAATGTCCAAATGGGTCATATCTGATGACCATGAAAAGATGACAAACTGCATTTTACACCAATTATTTACATAGATTGATAGGATTAATGGATCAACAGGTATTAAAGAGAATATGTCATAAAATACAATAGCTTATTTTCAGCATCACATCATCTATCCAGCAATTATGTATGAAATAATCAACAAAAGTCCTGTGGAAAATTGTCTGACAACCCCGATGGTCATGTGACCTTTTGCCTTATAGGCTTTAACAGATGGGGACGGGGGAAGTGAATAGTTCGTAAGATGGGGGGGGTGTCTCCATAAGTACTGTGATGTACCTTACCTACTTCTCTCTCTCTCAAATTTCACTTGGTACGCTCAGGCTGTACAGATGTATGTAAAATCATTTACTGATTTAAAATGTTTAAGGGTACGCCACCACAAACAGTCCATTTGTTTACATAGCAAAATGAAACCTAAACAAATCCATCACTCGGGTTTTTTCGGGATTCCACACAGCCGCAGTACGGCCGTCGTGGCAACAAACACTAAATGGCTTCAACTGCTTCTTGCTACTGCGGCTATGTGGAGTCCTGAAAAAACCTGAGTGATGGATTCATTTAGGTTTTGTTTTGCTGTGTAAACAAGTGGACTGTTTGTGGTGGAGTACCCTTCGAAGGTCTCCACCATGAGGGAAGTGATTCACATGTGTAATCATGGGAAGACTAAGGAATTCATGATACATAGGCTATCACTCGGGTTTTACAGATTTAATGAAAAATTGGTGATGAACGTCATACGCAGCTTTAATTCAGCAAATGAAGCAATAATTTGGCACAACAAATATAGGTTTATGATCTGCACAATTTCTCATTCTATCTGTAAATAGGCAAATTAGCATAACTGCCAAATATTAACCCACTGACCCCTTGTCATCACCACCTGTCATGAAACCAACGCCGCCTCAGAGTTTCCTGTTCACAGTGTGTTTGTGCATGTTGTCTCTGCAACACAAGTAGGTAGAAAAGAAGATTAAGAAGTTCTAATCTCCCCAGGTAGGTTGCGGGGCTCAGTGTGTTTGTATGTGTGCTCTGAGTGCGGCGATAACAGCAACTACTAGATAAGCATTGGCTCGTCCCTCTGGTGAGACTAGATGAGCAGTGTTAAAGCAGTGTTGTGGCTCATTTCACTGTGTGAGCATGTATGACAGCAAACAGCGGTCACAGCAGTCGGAGCAAAGCACCGTGGGCTGCGAACGCCAGCTGATCACGTGACACATGACACATGGCAATAAGTAATGGGAGATGAATGAGTCACTTCTCCCCGTCTTCCCTGTCTTTTTCACCATCTTCCTGTGTAAATTCTCACCCTCTCCATCCTGTAATCACTCCCCTCTGAATCCTCCGTACATAATTCAGGAGCAATTCTGTTCCTCTGTTCCCTCTGTCCCCCCACCTCACGAGGAGACACAATGAGATATGACATTTCATTTGAGTTTCTCACCACCCGGCCCCCTCGCTCCGAGAAATAAATAAATATTTCATTAGCAGGCTGAAAGGGAGTAGGAATAAAGGTGCACACATGCACAGAAATGCACAAACATAGACAGGCAGCAAAGGCAAAAGCAATATAAACACATTTACACATTTCAGGCTCACGTACAGACTCCAATGTTCACCACAGACTGTAGGAAACAAGTGGACGTGGCCTCCCTGACGTCACATGCTGATGTGTTGACTGATGTTTTAGAAGTTTCAAGTCTGGCTTTTGGTTGTTGCCATCTTGCTTTTTGGATGCAATAGTGACAACATTTGGACAAAAGGGTGAGGCCAAGATGAAAACAGACCACGAGCCGGTTCTACATAGTGGAAATTTTAAGTGTGCATTTTAACAAAATGCACACTCCAAACATCACGGAACCCCACACAAGCAGACATAAATGTTATCAAATTGTTCCCTCAAGGCATAAAGCTGTGTTTGTTAATAATTTTAAGTATTAACCTAGGTTTTGCCAGGAAGCTAAATGACAGATCTTAATACGATGATGCTAACATTGCATCACATAAACACTGTAATAAAGTATGAAAGAAGTTTTTTTTTTTTGTGATATGATGATTTTATTTTATAAAAATAGTCAGTCTGCCCTGGGGCAGCTGTGGCTACATATGTAGTTTACCACCACCAGAGGGAGAATATGAGAGCGAATGAATAATGGCTCCACTGTACACGCTTTGAGTATGCGTTCATAGAAAAGCGCTATATAAATCTAATTCAGTATTATAATCTAAAACTACAGTAGATCTGTCTGTCAAGAAAAAGAAAACCCTTCATGCAGTTAACACAAGTTCCTAAAGTCTGACTCGGCATTCACAGCCCAGCACTGACCTGTCACTCAAAATGACTACTCCCTTAATTATCCATAATTTTACATTGTAACTCATAAGGACCCAAACCTCCACCAGTGACCAAAAGCATCTACTGATCTAAAATGTTAAATAACTTCCAAACCACTAATCTTATCAATAAATGTTTTTGTAAAATACAGTTCTTCATCTTTTCATGGTCATCTGATATGACCCATTTGGACGTTCAAAGACTCCTTAGTTAGTTACCATGGAAACACCGTCATCTTCTACAACATTGATTCACCAGTATGGAGTTTGATGAATGACAGTGGATGAAAACATTGGGTTTATGTTTAGCTCCTGATAGATTTGCTGCAAAACTCACCTTTTCTTCATTTTTTTCTGTTTTTATGTAACCTTTGAATTAACTCTGACTGCTCATGAATATCTAAATCAAATACTGGAAACTAAATATAGGAAAATATATGATTTACAGTGAAAAATGCAAACTATGGAGAATAATATTCTAAAAAAAATGGTGATAAATCACTTAAGAAAGCTTAAATAGCAAGAAAAAGTAATTTGGCAACTGCCACAAAAGTAGCACTGGATCTTTATGGGTTAATGTCTTCGTAAGGTTAAATACGTTTGTGTAATTAACTCATTTGAGACAACATTAAATTGAAATTAAGCTGCAGGAACCAAAATCAGGGTAAAAAAAATATCCAACTTTGAGAATATTCACCTTCTGCAGCTTTCTCCTCTCTGTCCAAACCAAAAGACTAAATATAAAGACACTGTATTTGACCTGAGTTCGTTTCATACTGTTCTGAAAAGCGAAGACATTTTTCCAAGTGTACACCGAGGCACAGTCTAGAGTAGTAGAATCACATTAAGACATGACTGGTCTGATAGAATCAGATCTGTATTTCACCATCTGTCTATCTAAAGACAAAAAGAGCATCATGAAATACATTTTTTATACAGGCTGTAAACAGAGGCAAGAAGCTGAACCTGTGTTAAAATAAAATAAATTCAGTGACAACATGCTGAAGGGTAATTATGGATTATTCTGCACGATGATGATAAAAACTCATTAAAGTGCAAAGATATACTTAAAATGTTAGTTATTTTTACAGCTTATTATTACAGCTATAAAAAAAAAACACAAACTACTGGTTTCAACTTTGAAATTTCTAAAAATCAGTGAGTCATGTCATGATAGCTTTGTTAGATACAGTAGGTACAGTCTGTGTTGGATATTCACAGAAATCTGAACAGGAAGCATTAGAATATTTAAAGCTGCTCAGTAAAGATGTGCTGTGCAAACATTACCAAGTAAGTTACATAATTTAAACAAGTGAGTTAAAATATATAAAATGTCACTTCCAATGGTTATAGCAGTGTTTTCAACCTTGGGGTCGGAACCTCACATGGGGTCGCCTGGAATTCAAATGGGGTCGCATGAAATTTGTCGTAATTGATAAAAATAAAAATGAAAACTTCCTAAAAAATATATCTGGTGAGTTGACAGAGACAATCCCAATCCATAGAAGACATAAGAAACTGTGAAGCTGAAACTGAAGCACTGTGGTACTGTTTATCTGTCAAATGTTCAAACTGAAGCACTGTGGTACTGT
>JAPQRP010000001.1:28632905-28644946 GCA_037367295.1 Apogon hyalosoma | reverse complement strand
AAAGGATATCTCTGATGTGCTATTTCCAAGAACATTTGAAGATTGGCTCCACAGTTTACACCCTCTATACTTTATACAAAACTGAGCTCTTGATGTGACACATTTAGGCAAATGAAAATGTTGATTTTGATGAGTATTGTATCTGTGAACTGCAGCATTAGTTGCAAAATGAAATGCTCAGGCAACGTACTTTGATTATACTGAATTTTTTACATAAAAATACAAATTTGGTAGATATTAATATTAAAACTATTAAGCAAATTTAGTTTGAAGAATAAATTAGCAGAAGAGGTCAGTGGCTTAGAGTGGGTTGCAATTCGAACGAAGCGCTTTTGCAAGATCAATATTTTATTTAAAGTTGATGGGAAACTGCTTGCCCACACTATATTGCAGTGCGACAGGTAGTTTAATTTTAAATTAAACTGTAATATAAAGCATGTGCACATTTTAAATCAACATGATGACTAACTCTTATAATGCCATGTGATTTATTTATTTTTCCAGTCACCCAGTCAACATACTCTTTCCAATTTAGGTTCTCATCTACAACAACATCCAGGAACCTGGTGGATGAGACACGAGCTACTTCAACTGAAGCAATGTTGAGCTTAGGAATAGTTGAAAATGTGTTTTTTCCACTAAAAATCATAATTTTTTTTTTTTATATTCAAAGCTAGTTTGTTACTCTTGAACCATTTGTTATATGCAGATAATCCCACATTGGCTTGGTTTATAAATGCATTAATATTTGAATGAGACATAACTAAAGTGGTATCATCAGCAAATATTACTGGAGTAAGAACATAAGAAACTATACACAAATCATTTATTTAAATTAAAAATAATAATGGACCTAATATGGACCCCTGAGGGACTCTATAATGTATGTATATGCTGTTTGAATTGCAACCATTAATACAGACCTACTGAGATCCATTGCCAATATAATTTTATAATTCATGTGATTGTTATTAGCTTATGTGCAGTTTATGTACTTTATGTGATGATGGTAAGTAATCATTAGTTGTTTTTTTTTGTAATTTAATGACTGACCTTTTTTATTGACTGTATACATTAGCTGATTAGCCAAGTCATGTAAAATTGGGGTAGGACAACATAAACTCGGCTTCTTCCTACTCCTTTTCAGACAAAAGTAAAAGTAAGTAAAGTATTGTTAAAGAGCCACAATGAAATTGTTACACATTTGTGTGATATTTGTTTTCTTGTTGGTTGATTTATTTCCATATATTGGAGTGTCCTTTTAAATCTGGAATTTCTTTTGCCTACTTATGTTTGAAATAAAGTCCATCTCCATCTATGTAGAATAAGGCCCCATTTACACAACAATGTTTCAACCTGAAACAGAAAAGTATTCCCTAAACTCCAAAAATCCTATGTTTTTAGTCCTAAAAAAGTTATGTAAATGGGTCCCACCTCCTTTGCTGTGCATCATGTGACATGAGTTTGGAAAAAATATGGACGATGTCAACTTTGAGAGGAAAATAATTTTATACTCCCATTTGTCATATCGTTAGCCTCATAGCATAACTGTGTAAGTCATATTTTTAAAAACAATGGGACTACAGTCTCGGTAGAGGATGGGGCTTTTATTTTCTCTCAGCTGAGGAAAGAACCAGGCGTTTGTTGACATATTTCCTCTAATTCCCTGTTTGAGAAATAGAATTGGTGGTATTTAGAACCACTATTTCTGACGCTCCTCTGTTTGTGCTGTTAAAAGGACTAGGCTGCACTGTTAATGCAATATTTCCTGTAATGCTTTCAAATTAAAAGTCTGCCTGAATTTCAATGGATAGAAACTATCTGTTCTACCAGGACTTTTATTGTGAAAGCCTTGTGGTAGTTGCACCTCAGTAACAACTACCTTTTGGCTGAGACGTTAATGCAAACACACTTACAGTGATTGAAATGGGACAGTAACACTTAAGATGAGTAATAACATGATAAGGGTGAATTTCTTAAATTTCAGTGGTACAAACAGGGTGGGATTTGTTGAGGGGGATGGTTTGTACATTCCTACTTCTGCTGAAATAATTTCATCTTTGGGGGTGGGGTGGGGCCCTGTCAATGATTAAAAACCAACTGAAATAACAGGCAAGTTGTGACTGACTTTTCTTACCTATAGCCCACATTTCTGGCACTAAAGACCCCACAGAGTTGAGCGTACTTGACTCCACAGATGTCCATGTGTACTCAAGGCGGACCCAAAGCACACAGAGTCCACGCCGCTCACAGTATGTGCACACTGCGCCCAACTCTGTGGGAGCTTTAACTTTGACCTGAATCAAACTGTGCGCAGTCTTGGAATTCATGAACGTCCCCATGCACATAAATACACCATACCTTACCTGTCTCTCTCTGTAGCCTATATGTCAGTGTGTCTCTCTGTGTCTGAAAGTGACATTTTTTTTTAATTTATTTTTTTTTTAACCCACCCCAACCTGACCCCCAGGTAATTGCTGATCTGCACATCACTAGTACGGACGTACACCTGCAGGCATCAGTGTACATGTTCAACTGCATCTTAATCGATTAAGTTTTATGTTCTGTTTTTCAGTCTGATTGAGTTGCCCGTTGGCCATAAATCCTCTACCATGTTGGCGTGATTGGTCCTTATCCATGGTCCTGAAACTTAATTAGTCCATCTCCTACATCGTACGTGTGAAGAAAATTAAATGTTTCATGTGTTTTTAGTTTGCATTAATGAATGTTCAATTGTTTGACTTATAATAGGACCTACAGTTAACTTGAAAAAGAATTAGGCCTGTTGATTGCTTGTTTTTTCATGATTTAGCCCCCCTGTTTTTTTGACAAATCACACCCTGGGTACAAATATACATTATATGATCAGTTATGGGTGTTTATTCACTATCACCCACTCAGTTTATACACTGAGTACCCCCTGAAATGTACTTTTTTAGCCAAACACCCCCAACTCTTGCTTCAGCATTTTTGACTGAAAAGATCAGGCAAAATTTGTTCCTGTGCCAAAGGTGTCTGTTTTTATTTTCAAAACTTTGTAAACACGCAGCATATACTTAACTTTAATATATTTAAAAGAACAAATCTTTATAAGCAAATTTTGTGTGCAATATGTACACTAAAAAGTGTCCCCCTTTCATTGATAAGAAAAATAAATTAAATGGTCATTAAAGAACAAATGAACCTTTCATCAACAAAAAATAATTACCTCAACCAGATGGTAGATAATAATAATAATGTAAAAAAATCAAAATATTGTCTTTTATATTGTCTAATGCATGTTTACCACTAATTTCTCTGCAACCATACAATGTAAAAGTGAAACGGGGAAATACATTTTACTTCTTCTCACTCCCTTTCGGGCTACTAGGGTGTATATTAATAGTGAATTATTGTATATATTTATGTATATTTGTGTACACAGTGATGTGTGTATAATATGTGAATATTATATTATCTCTGTCTTATTGTCAAATTGAAACAACATGGCAAGGCAAATTTATTTGTACAGCACAATTCATACACAGGGCTATTCCCTGTACATAAAGTGCACAAGCTCGAAATAAAGAAATTAATTAATCAGTCAATCAAAATAAGGTCAGGAGTGTCAATTTTATTGTATGAATGTATTTATTGTGAGCGACACAGTGGTGCAGTGGGTAGCACTCGTGCCTCACAGCAAGAAGGTCCTGGGTTTGATTCCAACACCAGTTGATGGGGGTAGGGTCTTTCTGTGTGGAGTTTGCATGTTCTCCCCATGTCTGCGTGGGTTCTCCCCGGGTACTCCAGCTTCCTCCCACCAGCCAAAGACATGCACTGATAGGTTAATTGGTTAATCTAAGTTGCCCATAGGTGTGAATGTGAGAGTGATTGTTTGTCTCTATATGTCAGCCCTGCGATGAACTGCTGACATGTCCAGGGTGTACCCCGCCTTCGCCCATAAGTAGCTGGGATAGGCTCCAGCGACCCCTGTGACCCTAGTGAGGATAAACCGGGTTCAGAAGATGGGTAGTATTTATTGTTTTATATTTCAGCATTAATTCTCATTATTTATATTGTATTCGGTATATGATGACTTATTTGATGTATGTATGTCCAAAAACATTTCAAGTACCCCTTGGGCTTCTTCCAAGTACCCCTGGGGGTACGGTACACATACTGGAAAGACTGGTATAGATAGTTGTAGTTCTAAACAACACAGTCCAACCTCTCCAAACATTATACATTATTTTAGAAAAATGTTGAAGAACAGTTGATGGTGAAAGACACTTGAATTTTTTGATCTTGCATCATTTACATATATGATATTTTTTAAAAAAGAAAGAAGTAGAGTCTGAAACATCAGACTGTGAAAATGTGTAAAAGATGGAGAGGACGTGAATGTAACAGTTTCTCTCCATGACCTGTGGATCAGTTCAGAGCTGTGGTAAATGTCTCTGCAGTTTCATGACCAGACTTGACCTGCATCATGTGAGATGAGCGATACAGTCCATTGAGCTGTTCAGCACAAAAGATGTTTCTTTACCATCTTAACCATAAATTGTGACTTTCTTGGTGAGTAAAATGATCTTATGATTTGGCAAATATCATAAACACAAGAAAAATCAAACGAGATGGCTTCACTTTTTCAAGGAGATACAACAACTGGAGCTCAACTTTATTTAAAGTTGTGCGTTTTCTTCAACTCTCCCAGGTTATATTTAGCTCATATGTAGTGGATTATGATTTAGAATTGTACATGTGATAATAATTACATTTGATTGACATATAAATGTTATATTAATATAGATGAAGGTAGTTAGTGGGTGGTATTGTATTAGAGGAGGGATTAAATAAGTGTTTACTTCTTCCTACTCCTTGTGTAAATGACTCTAAAATTGGAATAAGTATTTATTTTGCATAATAATATAAAATTCTAAATAATTACATTTTGTTTTCGTTGTCTAATATTGATAATTTGCTTCGGCCATTTACTTTTGTTGGTGGTTTTATTTTTCTTTTTATGTGTCTGAAATAAAACTAATTATTTCCTTCCTTTCTTCCTTCATTGTTGTGGTAGCCCTAAACGCACAAATATTACTACATCCTACATAAACAGGGCCTGCTTTGGTCCCAGTGCAACTCAATGGTAAATATAACTATAAAGAGTAACTTGTTTACCTGTGTGTTTTACCTCAGTATGATAAATTACATTGCAGCTCATTTGAAGGTCACTGAAGTACACTGACACTGCACACATTCCTGCTCATATTTATTGTTAATTGAGCTGGATTGAGAGCAGCAGCGAAAGCTTAAAGCAGAAAATGAGAGAAGCACTCAAGTGGCTATCAGTATCATAAAGGAACAAAAGTGAAGGAGAGGAGGGAGGGAGGGAGGGATGAAAGGAGATGATTTGCAGTGTTAATCCAAATTGAATTACATTGATAACATCTGTCTTTCTGGTTTTATTTTATATGTGTTTTTCGTCTTTTTTCTTTTTTTTTTTTTTTTTAAATTTCATTTCCTACGTCTCCTCTCAGACTTAACTGCACTTTACAGATTCCTTTAAGACAATACGAGCCACAGTTTGTCTTTAGCTGAGCTGAAAGGTAACAGCTGGCTGCTCGCTCGCTACATTACATCCTCAAAAACAGAAAGCTTCTAATGAACAAACAGCAATCACTAGGTATTTATTAGTCCCTCCTTCCTCTCTTTCTCCTACTGTCTCTCTCTCTCACACTATCTGTTAATAGTGTAAATTAGCATATAAATGAGAGATAGCATGTGATAGAATCCACTCTGCTTCAATCTGTCCACTGGGACTTATGATTATCTCCGTCCCCTTCTCTTTTCTTTGCTCCTTATTATTCTTTTCTTCACTGTGTCCGCCTCGCCCCTGTCTTATTCCTTCTATTTTTACCCCTTTGCTTGCTGTTATTAGCAGATACAGTCAACGTGAGCCATTTGCTCGTTTTGTGATTATTTGTTTACCTGAATGTGTTCGGGCTGCCTCTGTGTGCGGTTAGTTTAAGCGTACTTAATTGCTCCTGACTAATTAGCAGATGAGTCGAGGCATCTGGGAAATAGGGAGCACACAAATAAACACACACATGCACAGATGAAAGCACACATTTATTGCACCTTCTTCTTCTCCGTGCGTGTCCTAAGTGTTCATCTCTTGTTCCCTCTGTCTTGGCTTTGCGTCCCCAGACGGTTGAAGCCCAGCGGTACACAGCAGGAGGTGTTAATGATGTGAGGGCTGTGTGTTCTCTGCTGGGAGTGATCTGTTGTGTGTGAGCTGCTGTCTGTCACCATATGAATACAAAAACATCTTCATACATCAGACCCAATGCTTGTGTGTGTGTGTGATGGTTCAGTGTAGGTGTGTGCGAGTGTAATTGCCTGCTTTTCCACTTTTCAGTTGCTCTGCATATTAAAAATCATGAATCTCCCTCCCCTCCACACTCCAAACAACACTCAAGGCATCTTTACTGGGGTGTGTGTACCATTTATTTTCAGCTATGAGGCCTTTGCTTTGTCACCACTAACTTTTTAGAATTCAGATTTGTTTGTCTGGTGTCGTCTGGGGTTTTTGTACACATTCTGGATGTGTGTGGATGCTTGTATTTTCTAGTTGAAGCCTGTATAAAGTCAATTCAGATGTTTTATACATGTCAGAAAAGGAAAATAGTTGGTTAAAAAAAAAAAAAAAGGTTTGGTGTGCGTTTTGTGGGATGCACTCACCCATGTATTAAAGTTTGTGTTGGGATTGGTTATTTGCAGACAGTAGCTAATTGCATTTTTAATATAACAATTCTGATATTTCACACTGTTCAGGAGCAGTGAAGAACCTGAAAATGAAAGGGAGGATTTTTTGCAGGAAAATTAAAAGCATAGCATTCAGTGCATTGTGGCTGTTGTCATAGATGGAGGCATATAGCTTAATAATGGCTAATGTCAACAAACACCTGGCTCCCAGGACAAAACACCTTCTCAATTGTCAAGTTGAAGCTCCTCGGGTCCTTGTCGTGATTCCTCGCCTTCACTCCCACCAGAGACAGGAGTCTAGAAGTGGAGGTGACGACATGATGAGAGAGACATTAGGAATTTAACAATATGATGCTTAATATTTCCACAGTGTACCACTGTGTTTTATGAACTCTGACAGACAGGTGGTTTTATTTATTTATCTATTTTTAATGAACACATTTAAATAGCTAATACAACTTAATATTGATGAAAACTTTCTTTATACAGCCTAGCTCCTGCTGTGGATGTAGAATTTCATTATTAATTGTTAACCATGTTAATAGCTATGATGTACATTTTTAATCATATGTTACTATCACTTCAAATTCCAAATTTTACATCTATGTTAATGACAGTAACAAATTGTTGTTGATGTATATTGACATATAAAGCCCTTTTTTTTTTTTTTTTTTTCCAATTTTTCAAAAAAAAAAAAAAAAAAAACAATATCTCTGTGCTTTTTCTTCAAACTCTATGATGGCAGGGAACTTCGAGCAAAAGATGGAACACTGGCAGCTGGTGAATCAATCACAGACATAGGCAATATCAAACATATCGCATATTAATACACTACATTACATTACATTACAAGCGACTTACAAAACAAGGGATCTAATCAAGCATCAGTGCTAAAGTATAATAAGCAAAACATTATCAAGTGCAAGAAAAACTGGGTGAAATGCAATTGTAGCAAACAGGAGGACGACAAACATATTATGACTATATATCGACAGCTGAAAGGTATATTTGGCGTACAACGGAACAGAAACATTTGGTGATAAGTTAACATGATAAACTTCCAGTAAGAGTCAATGAAAAAATGCTCAGGAAAACCCACGACTTGGCTCACGACTAATATGTGCTGTTAAAAAGTGTGTGTTTAAAAAAAATGAATGGCATCCCTATATCACTGAATAACTCATGTCACGTTGTGATGGAATTAAAAGATAATTATAAGTTACATGACAGAGGCCTTAAAATACAGCAGCTTGATGTAATTAAATAACAGACAGCTGTTCCATTTGTCATGTAAATGATGTCTATTTAAAATGACGGCTCCGAGGTGAAGATGTCTTCTTTAGTTCAGTTTCTGTTTCCTTTCCTCCTCTCTCCTCGGGTCTTCGCTTTGACTCCTCCACTCACATCTCTGGTGGGAGTCGAATCAAGGAGCTACAACTTGACAACTGTGAAGAGGTGTCTGGAGTGAAAAATAAGGACTTGAGAAGAGGCCACAGACTCTTTAGACTTAGAAAAAGTTTAATGTTCATCAAGACACAACGTGTGGCACAGAACAGGACACGCAGACACGTTTAAAATCCACATAATACAACGTAAAACAACAATCAAGGTCATCTAAAACCGACATCTTACTATCATACCTGCCTTTTCCAAACGTAAGGTCACGACCCAAAAAGGGCTGCAGAAATGCCCTCAATAATCTGAGTGAAATAAATAACAATAATATGAAAAAAAACATGTTGAAACCGTAAAAAAAGAGAGTTCTCTGGAAGATTATATAAATGCTGACCTTTGTGAAATGCAGAGGAACGATATGAGATGTGACAAGATGCAAAAGATGAAACGGGATGAAAATGATGTGAGAATTATGTGAAAACATGGGAATGATGGAAAAAGATGCAACCAGACTTAAAAAAAACATAAAAGTCATAAGAAGATGACAATTATGTAAAAGAGGCACTGACAATAATATAAGACATAATGCGTAACAGGATGTAAAAGGAAAGAAAGGCTTTCCGATGCATTGTTTTGACAGTGGGAGAGTCAGTAACAACATCGACAATATAGTAATTAAACATATCTGGGGTCCAGAGGAAACATCAAAATGAGATATTTGGAGTAAATCTGAAGTTTGGAACGACTGTCACATACCAACAGTAGAAATAAACTCTCACTTGTACATCCACATATGCACATGTCCTAATCTGTACATCTCCCCAGACTGCCATGATTACCTCTTCTTGTCAAGGTACCGGTAGGTTGTGGCCTTGGGAATAAATCATTCTCTCAGGTGATAAAACCAGGGCAACAGCAAATGAACCCTCTCAGAGCCTCATACGGTTCTGCATAAGTGTCTTGTGATTCTCTGTCATACAAATGTCCCTGAACTTCTCCTGTCTCATATCTAAACCTGGACATTCACACAGTGGGTTTACACGACACCTAAAAAAAAAAAAAAAAAAAAAAAAGATTGCATTGATCCAACTAAAATGGACTTTAAAAGCACAAATAAACATATTAGCTTGACTAAAATAAGAGTTTTAAAAGTCAGACTAACACATCCACATAATATGATTAAAGTAGATCTAGTCCTTGCATGTAAACAGAGCATTTGGACTGGAACAGGACCAGCTGTTCTGACTCCAATCCTGACCCAGAAGTTGTACATCATGCATCTCATCTGAACAAAAAGTAGAGTGGACACAAAGTACAATGGGCCAGATCTACTAAGATCCCAGTTCGCGCGTACTAATTTGTGTGCACAATCTAGAATTTTGGGTGTGGGCTTGAACCGCGGTTTGTGGGTGATTTTCTAAGATTGCTTGTGCAAGTGACAACAGGTGCAAACTGTTGGAGACCGCCCTATTTAAATGAGGATTTTGCATGCGCTACTGGTTGTCGTCATGGAGACAATACGCCGGAAAAACTACTCTGGGATACGCCAGCACTAATGACAACAGTGCACAGAATGATCCAGATGCACGGAAATGTAGCATTGGAGGAGTTTTGTCTTAGAAGGTATTGTATGGCTTCTCCTTGTGACTGGACCCAAATCACCCCCTAGTTCATCTAGAACAGGGGTGTCAAACTCAGGTCCTCGAGGGCCGCTGTCCTGCATGTTTTAGATGTTTCCTTCTTCCTACACACCTGATTCAACCTCATGGCTCATCATCAAGCATCCCCAGCAGCCTGCTGACGAGCCATGTGGTTGAATCAGGTGTGTAGGAAGAGGGAAACATCTAAAACATGCAGGACAGCGGCCCTCGGGGATTGGAGTTTGACACCTGTGATCTAGAACTTCTAAAATGGCATTGCTGGGCAGTGGTGCCAGATTCCTTTTAGAGGTGGGGGGGCCATGGGGGTTGTTAGATTGAATGACTGTCAGGTGCACATAATTTAGTCCCACTGTAGGTTAATGTTGGTGCGTATTTTTAATCACAGTCATCACATCAAGTGGAAAAGTAGCTTTCACAAGAGTCCCATAAAGTGTGTGTGTGTGTGTGTGTGTGTGTAGGTGTGCGCGCGCGTGTGTGTGTGTGTGTGGGAGGGGCATAAATTTAAATTATTTTTCCTTCCGTTATTCCAAAAATGTTCACAAAGGCAAAAAATGTGTTCTTAGCATCTTGTTTCATCTTGTTTCATCGTTTCGATGTCTCCTTCTTGTGACAATAACCACTTCCATGTGTGAACAATTACACATCAAAACCGTTTGCCCCTCCCTTTGTGACGTGTTAAATATAGACGCAGTTTCTATCAGCAGAATTGCTTTTGGTTTGATAAATCACCTTCTCCTCCCAGCACACGCACAATTGTGTGTAAACGCCCCATATTGCATATTCATTGCATCAAACGTACAAACTAGATGCAGACGTGCTATTTTGCACCTTTGAAAGACACAGCCCTTAGTGCGTGCTGTTAGTAAATCAGTTTGCACATTTTTTTTGCACGTGCAAAGAGTTTGCACATGTTTTTATACACATAAACTGTTAGTAGATCTGGCCCTGTATGTACAAATTTGCAACCTTGCCCATTGTGCTATTTTATCCCTGCTTTGATGACTTGCTAACTCGCTATTGACTATTATGTTCTGTGACAGCGTAAGTTAACAAGCTGAAAGAATGCAAATTACCACCTATCGCAGCAGAGGCGACATTATTTCAATAATAAATCGTTTACACTTCCATACACAAAGACAATAATCCAATAAAATGGTTTGGTCATTTAAATGTACTGACAGATCACCAGACTCTGAGTAGGTGGAAATTTAACAGCGGTAAAGTTATGCCATACATGTATGTAGCTGGTATCTGGAAAAACTAACATTTTCTCATGTGTTTTTTCCTTTCATCCACATGAAAACTTCAGTTGAGGTCACTGAAAATGATTCTTTTTGAAAACTCCGGCCAAAGTGGAGATTTTGTAAAAACTGTTTTCCTGCTTGTGTGTTTTCAGGGTTTAAACAGTTTTACGTATTGAATGGAGCTGAAATGATTTTCACTGACACTAAACACTGGTTCCACTGTTGTTTTTCACGGGGACGCACCTGACGCCAGGACCGACACAAACAACACAAGGACAAAAAGGCAGAAAATGTCAATATGTTCACTTCTCTTCATTGGAACCATTACTCACTCCTTTAAACTTTAAGCTTTCACACAAACATTAAAAATATTTGGCTTTATTTATACAGCACTGTGCAAAAGTTTTAGGCAGCTTTTAGATTTGTTGTTTTTGCAGTGTTGAAATGAACATGCAAATTTATTTCTCAGTCTCCTTTCTTCAGATACAAGAAAGTACAGGAAATATGTGCACAGCCTTAAAAACACACAAAAAACAGAACTAAATGGGTTCTAAAAGTTATAGTCAATATTTACTGTGACCCCTGACCCTATGACAAGAAGCAGCAAAAAATGTTAGAAACATCTGGCATGTGTTGAATGAAACCTAGAATAAAAAAATCTGAAAGTGAATGCCAGAAATGTCATATTGTCTGAACAAAAGGATTAAAGACATTTTAAGTGTAAAAGGAAGGTCACACTAAATATGACCACTTCTGTTTATAGAAGCATTTTTTTTTTTCACTGAAACTTTGTTTTTACTGCTGTACATACTTTTCTGTCGTATGTATTGATATTTGACTTTAACCTTCAGAACCCATTTAGTTCTATTTTTTGTGTGTCTTTGAAGGCTGTGCACATATTCACTGTATTTTTCTTGTATCTGAAGAAAAGAGACAGAAATAAATGTGTTCACTTCAACAAATCAACAAATCTAAAGGCTGCCGAAAACTTTTG
>JAPQRP010000001.1:28615212-28630367 GCA_037367295.1 Apogon hyalosoma | reverse complement strand
CTTCGGACTGCGAGCTGTTATTGTTTCTCAGAATTTGCTCAAATTGCTCGGCTGTAATGGTCGACTAAGTAAAGACTCCACTGATGCTGTTTGAGCCAGAAGGCACCGGCGTGTTCTCTGAGCCTCTGGTTTTGTCATAGTGAGCTTTTCTTTTTTTTTTTTTTAAAACTTCATTCAAGAACTCTATTCTACCTAAACTCTATATGTAGTGTTGGGTTATTAAACATAAACAGATCTACTTTTACAAGGGTCATGCATTATTAATTATGTATTTGTCTCCTGATGATTAACCAATAGTGTAATCATTAGTCTATATTCTATTCTTGCCACTTTCATCTTTAATGTATATATATTCTAATGATAGTATGTTTATTCCTTAAAGGAGTGATATGCTGTCAGTTACTCTATTGTTTATGTAACAAATGGCCTGGGTTTTAAAGGTTCACCCCAGCATTTTTATTTATTTATTTTTTTAAATTGAGTAACAAAAGTGCGGCGCCAACCAGAGGTGACGCCATAGACAGCTCAAGTTAGAACATATTAAAGGAGTGATATTTTGCTTTTTTAAATGGAATTATGCATTTTAAAACATTTTGTTGTGGTCTACATAAACTGTAAATGCTCTGCTTGGGTCTAAATTCTTCATTAATTCAACTCCACAGGTCCATCTTCAACCCTATTTCAGAGTAATGACACCAGAAAGGTGGTTTTGAGCGCTGGCCCTTTAAATGCAAATGTGCCACTTCAGGCCCCGCCCCCTCCAGGTTGTTGGCTGTGCTGCCCTGTCCTGCTCAGCCACAACTGAATATTTTAGGTAATCGGCTCAAAGTTTGGACATATTTTCAGTATGGACTACAACCGCTGCTGCTGGCAAACAATTATGGGGTGCTCAGAGAGATGTTCATCTGAAGTCTTGACCTTATATGTGTAAGTGTCATGACGTAACTAGTTACAGACATAACAAATTAAGCAGGAATTAAAACTGGTTGTAGAAATCCACTTGATTTTTTCTGGAATGACTATAAAGATAGCTTTGCAGCACCTGGAGGGTTCAAATTCAAACTTTTTGAACTATTTGGGTCCAAATACACAAATAAATGAACCAAAGACTAATAAAAGTGGGTTTAGCAAAATATGACCCCTTTAATACAATACTTACTACTATCATATTTAATTTTTTTTCTTGTGCCTTTTCTGTCACTGTGTTAGTCACCAAGACAAATTCCTTGTACTGTAAAAGTTCTCTTTAACATCCCTGGCAATAAAAAAAACATTCTGATTTCGATTCTGATTAGAAAATTACTTATCGTTTCGCTTTTGTGCCATTTTTACAGATCGTAATAGTCAATGTTCCGTGCAGGCCCTGAAGGACAGAGCACAAACAAGAAGGAAAACACAAACATTAAAGTGAACGTGCAAATACAAAAATCAAAATGTACATAAAATACTTAAAAAGAAAAAAGATAAATGTAAATCTAATTTACAACACAGTAAACGCTCTGGGACACTAGAGGCAGTGATGAGCCCAGTTTGGATTTGGAAAATATCAACTTTACTGTTTTCTTCATTTCTCTTTTTATCTTGTGGCCCAAATGTTAGTAGGTTGTTGCTTTGGCCTGTGTCCATCTGTGTAGTGATAATATACAATAACAGTATAACATAAGGGTATATTTGTACAATCTAATGGCTAAATTAGACCAGGAACAGATTAAGAAATTAGGTGGAAAGGAACAGGTTAAAAAGCAATAATATACCAGTTACTATCTAATAAACACAGTTATTAACTCGCAAAAACACTAAACAAACACAATGCCGATTTACACAGATGACTGACTTTTCTGCTGTAAGACTCTGAAAGGATCTTTGTTACCAAATCCACACCTGGATTTACCCTTAATAGGTAAGAGCCTTTTCTTGGATAAATACTGAAGTGATTTCTATGTTTCTGCAGCATCAGTAAGGGATAAGTTCTTCTCATTTGTTAAACAACCATCAGTTTGATAGGGAGCCTAAAAAACAACTGCTGGACTGTGTTTCAATGGAAAAAGGTCATGTGGTCTCATGAGTCCAGACTGACCCTGTTCCAGAGTGATGAAGAGAGGTGGATGAAGTGATTACCCATCATGCCTAGTGCCTACAGTAGCAGCCTGTGGGGGCAGTTTTATGATCTGGGGCTGATTCAGTTGGTCAGGTCTAGGTTCAACAAGGTTATCTGTCCAAAAAATGACAGATAATAAATGTTGTGAATCTGCATAAGCTTACTGAAATAATGACATGGAGAATGACTACTGTAGTCAAAGGTAAAGGTGGTCTAACGTTTTGGGGAGGGTGCGTTTTAAGAAAGTAATTTCACATATAACGGAATTGTAATATATATCAATCTGCCAATAGCAAAAGCACCTTTAGACTTCTATAGTAAATAAAATTATGAATAGCTGTGGTATCTTTGTATGTAATCCTGACTTTGGTCAACTTTATTCATTTTTAGACCAGGTTTTAACCCATAAAGACCCAGTGCTACTTTTGTGGCAGTTCCCAAATACTTTTTTCTCTATATTTAATTTATCTTAAGTGATTTATCACCATTTATTACAATATTATCCTCTGTATTTTGCATTTTTTCTGTGAACATCAGGTATTTTCCTGTTTTTAATTCACTGATCATGTAGATGTGCATAAAAGTTCAGATTAAAGTTGAGGGTCATTATATCAGACACAGAGAAAACTGAAGAAAAAGTGACTTTTTCTGCAAAATTTATCATTAGCCATTTTTACGCAAAGATCCCGGAAAAAAGGTGAGATTGTGATCCCGCCTTTTTTCCACCACTGACCCATTTCCACAGCCAAACCAAAGGAGTAACAGAGGTGAGACAGGCTGGACTTTTACACAGTGGACCTGCGTTCTGGAATCAAAGAGGCGGTGACGCAGTGCAGCGTATTGTGTGATGTATCATGTCCATGTTGGAAATACCTCGAGCATAGCAGTGTTGCTAACCCTAACCCAGAGACAAACGTTAGCACAGATCGAGTCCTCTGCCCAAAGTGACAGCAGCTCATGGATCTCAGTTCGGCATCTTTCTGGTCGCGTTGATATGTTTGTTTACCGTACACGGCCCACACTTATTTTTAAATCCCCCCGGCGTGGAGGTCACACATGCAATACGTCATCAAAGTGACGTCTTGGTTGTGGAACGAGAGGTGTTCCTTTTACATAGTGTTCCAGAATCCTGATCCCACCTTCATCAGGGCTCTGTCACTACCTCCAGAGGCGTTACAGAGCCGGGACAGAGCTGGAACCAAATGATCCACCATTTCATTTACACAGACGTCGTTCCGGAATAAAGGTGAAATATTCCCGTAACAGAAGTGCTGTGGAAAAGGGGATATTAACTGAACATAAACCCAGTGTCTCCATCCACTGTCATTTATCAAACTCCATGGGTTTTACTGGTGAATCAATGTTATAGAAGATGACGATGTTTCCACGTTCACTACAGAGCCTCTGAATGTCCAAATGGGTCATATCTGATGACCATGAAAAGATGACGAACTGTATTTTACACCATTTATTGACATGTATTGATAGAATTAATGTTTCTGGTTCAGAAGTTATTAAACATTTTATATCAGTAGATGGTTTTGGTTGGCAGTGGCTGTTTGGGTCTTTATGGGTTAAGAAAGTAAATTCACATATTGCAGAATTGTAGTATCTATCACCCTGCCAACAGCAAAAGCAGTTTTAGACTTGAATAATCAAGTATGACCCTGACTTTGACCAACTTTGATGGGTTTCTTGCCTCTGATCCTGATGGCCTGAACCCCTCCAGCCACTCTGCTCTCCTCCTTAACCCTTCTGGTTTCTTCCAACACCTCTCGATCTTCTCAAATCTCAACTCCCCCCTCCCACAGCGACTCCAGCGGACTCCTCCTCACCCCCCACCTCCGCCTGCCATCCATCCTGACCACCTGCGCTGCTCCTTTCCATCTCACACCAATCTACCATCTCCTTCGCTTTTTCAGTCTCCTGCACTTTTTCCCACCGTCTGCCCCAACCTGACTCATAAACACGGTCATTCACACATACACAATATACACACACACACAGTTGGAGCGGCAGGTTCTCTCTAATGATGTCCTCGGAGTATAATTAGTCTGGCCAATTAACAGCAGTAACGATGCTTGCATTCATTATGTCAAATTACACTGTGCTGACAAAGTGTCAACTCAGCTATGCTCACCTGCTGAGGGTATCTGTGTGTATCTATGTGTGTGTAATGTGAGTGTGAATATATGTGTATGCTTGTGTTTTTGCTGCTTTATTAAATTCTACTTCATCATCTCAGAAATAAAGAATGTCCTATGGTTTCTTCATTGCATGTGCAGACCCAGACGCATGTGCATGCATTCAATTAGCACGCTCACAGTAGATCTGTTACTCTGCTGCCTGTCGTCGTGGCGATGCTCTCGTGGCCAGCAATAAAGCCTGTGAAACTGGTTGGATCAGTACATTGCATTATTAAATCATGGATATTGATTTTTTCAGTGGGCCTGAGTATACAGAGTGTTATTAAATGCTATATATTACGATGAGTCAGACGGTGGGAGTTTGTGTCTGTGGATTTGTTTCGGCCGCCGTCTGAGTTTTTTTTTTTTTTTTTTTTACAATCTAATCTGCATAACACTGATGAATGTGAGCGAGGGGCGGGGCCAAGAGAGACTGGAGGTGGATTCATCTTAATTAGCATCTTGGTACTCTGGAGGTAAACTGCTCTGCTGGGAACACACACACATAATGTTATTTCCATGTGTTTAGGGGACATTACACTGACACACCTTCATTTCCCGGAGATTCACACAAACCACACTGTTTCTAACCAAAGCAGAAAACTCCAGTGGGTTTGAGTACTATACCTGCAGTACTGCGCATGTCCATTAGAGGCTTCAAAAATCAGTTGATCCCCCTTACAGCCCCATGTTAAATCAGCGACCTTTACGGTTTTGGCCCCTCTAGCTAATTACCCTGTTCACGACAATGGTATCAAAGGGGAATTTTTACCTAAATTAAAATCATATAAAGCTGCAGGGGTCAAAATCAGAGAATAAATACACAGCTTCGTTCTGCGGCTCTCCCCTCTCAGTCCAAATCAAAAGACTAAATATAAGCAGAGCTGATATGATGCCACTGTGGAAACACTTCCAGTAGAACAGTGATCAATGATTGCAGCTGTAAATCATGCACTTATGCACTTTATAGAGTTTTATATTCTGAATATATAATCAGTTTTTTAAAGTAAAAAACTTAAATAATAAAATGAGAAACAATTTCGTCTCTGCATTAGTCCGCACTGCCTGTGGCTAAAAACAACCATGTTTCATTTCTGTGTTTTATGGGAAGATGTGGGAATATACTGGAAACATGCTATTACTAATGTATTAAAGTATTTCTACACTGTGAGGGTTTTGCTGACCATTTTAAGAAAACTCTTCTGGTCAGCACTGAAAACCAAACAATGTAAAATCAGATCAAATCTAGCAGTGGCAGTTGGCTCTCAGTAGATTTCTTTAATAAGATTGGATAGCTTTTGTTAATTAAATTTTTACACTGCTCTGGTTTTTCCACATTTTTGTAAACAGATATGGTAACAATAATGAGCAAAAATACACGAAATTTCATATTTTTTTTAATGAAAAATGAAAACATAGCATAACAACTTCCTTTAACCAATTAGTCTTCAAAAACTTAGGACACTAGAACCCAGACAGAACCGAGGCCATCTGACAAACGGACTGTGGTAGGTACTGTTATTTAATTACAGCTTATTTTTCACATTTTGTTGATGTAGCAAATTAAAAAAGATCTTATAATTATTTTTGCAACTGTAGAATGTAACAGTTTCACAATGCACTACCATCAACCAAAACCAACAACCAAAAAACATAATTTCTTAAAAGACGGGATTTTTACTCTGAGCAGACAGTTAAGTTTTTCTTTTCATCAAGTGACATGTTGAGTGGAATTTCCTGGAGCTGAAAATGTATAATCAATGCATCAATGCATGACGTCTAGACAATTTTAAAATATATTCAATATCTGTCAGTTCTTTTTTCCTTTCTGTTTGTTTGGATTGCAATAAGGGAATGTGTCTCAGATGGGATGTGGTCATTATGGAAGTTTAAGATTATAAAAACCCCAGTGTTACGTGTCCAATATAATGTTCACATACACGTCTGCATATGCCAACACACATACACATTAAACCAGCCCTGATCCAGGCAAAGGACAGGGACCTGAGCAGTCCTCTGATAGGCAATTAGCTTGTGTATGACACACACATACGGACGCAGAGGCCCTGACAAATACACAAATACAAGTACACACACACAAGAGGCAGTGCTGGCTTGCTCTCTTGATAGGCAATTAACTTACTTCAGACACCTCATCAGCAAGTGAACAAAAATCCCCCTTTAATCGGACACACAAACACACACACGTACTGTACACACTCTCGCAGCTTTGCATATGCAGTGTTCATTGCAGCATTGATATGCAGCGTGAGCAGGAGAATCTGTTCCCATTACTAGCGCCTTAGCATTGCTAAATTTCAAATGCACATACAAACACATGGAGCTGCACAGACACACACATGCACACGTCGTGGGATCAGGGGGCAGATGATTCGTCGGGAGTCCTGCTGAGTTAAGTAATCACACTCGGGTGTTTAATCACTAACGAGAACCTGATGATGCTCTTTAATTAACACAACACTAATTGAAGAGGGCTGGCGAATCACAGCTCTCTGTCCTGTCTCATATTTGAATAATTAGAGAGCAAAGGATTGTGGGCAAGGAGCCTCCAGCTTTAGGTGGGTCTGGAGCATAGAAGTTTATTAGTGGAGATTTGTTTTTGCCAAAAACACATTTGTCTATTGTAAGACGACAGAAAATGAAGCCATGTGGGTGGGTCTAAAACCTTCCTCTATCATAAAAATATTATGACCTGTAATGTTGGGTTGAGTAATTACCAACAATGTGGAGTTTGATTCACTGTCAGTTTAAGAAAATGTAAAAAAAAAACAAAAACAAAACTTGATATATGTACCTCATGGGACAAAAATATCCCATTCTTAAAATACTAGTAAAATATTATTTTCTAGAGGCAAATCTTTTAACCAGCACTCATAATAATCCTAATTGAAAATGGATTTGCATTGATTTTTTTTTAATAGAAATTTTAATCCTTTAAATGCCAGTTTATTTACACCATGCCAATTTTTAAAGAAAATGACAAAAAAAGAAAAATAATTAAATGATATGTTTTGTATCAGCACAGTCTTAGTTAATAATTAACCACAACTTTGATACTGATGTATTCTTATTCACCTATATCATTATATTTTTGTCCAAAAAAAGTCACAATATTTTGTTGGACCTCACCTTTACCTTTGTTTACAGGATGCATTATGTTTATACGTCACACTAAATGTTTCAACATTTATTTTTATCCACAGTTGGATTAGTTTTTGGCCAAGGCCTTGAATTGATTTGGACCTCTTTGTAAAGTTTGCTCCATCACATCCCAAAGATTCTCCATGTGGTTCAGGTCTGGACTCTGTGGTGTCCAATCCATGTGTAAATGATGTCTCATCCTCCTAAAACACTCTCTCACAGTCTGAGCCTGGTGAATCCTGGTGTGTGGGATGTGAAAGTGTCATCAGCATAGAAAGAAATCCACTGATCTTCAGACCTGGTCATTCAGTATATTCAGGTGCAGTTAACCTAATTTTTGGACACATAACATCGTGAACCTAGACCTGACCAACTGAACCAACCCCAGATCAAAACACTGCCCCCAAAGGCTTGAACTGTAGATGCTAGGCATGATGGGTAATCACTTCATCTGCCTGTCTTCTTACCCTGATGTACTCATGTTCCTGTGACCAGTACAAATGTAAAAGAACTACATCTACTGACTAATGTAATCGAATTCAAGCTGTTTCTCAGCTGCGTCCACTGCTGAAGCCAAGTCTAGCGCAGAGTTTTCTCAATCCTTTGTTCGACACAGATCCTCATGTATCACAGCCTAATAACAGCCATAACTCATATTTGACTATGAATGTACAGACGTGTGCACAGCCGTTTGTGAGCGACGCTGATAGGATTCTGACACATGTAAGCCTGTTGTAAACAAAAGTAAATATTCAGAAACTTTGCTGTGTGCGTCTAACGCACTGTGAGGAGCTGACAGGATTTTTACTCGACTCGACTGGGCTGAATCGAGCGTCTGTGATAAAGTTGGAAGTTTGATGAAGTTTTCTCCGGGGCTGATGGGGGATGGGGACGGAACATGACAACACGCAGGGGGGGATTAGTGTTTTGTTAATGAGGATTACCGTAAAACCGGTGAAAGGCAACTAAGCTGAGAACCACCGTCATCAAACCGATTTATTTCCTGGCTCTTATTTAGAAGGATTACCAGACAATGTTATTGTAATTACAATTGTTCTTGCAATGAGACTGTTGAAGCTATTCTTGTCTGTTGTTATTTTACACTGCGTCGCTAACACACAGCCTAGTGTTTGCGTGTTTTCTCTCCATGTCACAGTTTAATATTTTCCACATCGGGGACAGAGAAATGTGTAAAAATTCCTGATGCTCACCTTGTTAGCAGCTGTACAATTGCACCACCAGTATTGCACATTTACAGCATCTTACTGGTTTTTTTTTTAGGAAGATGAAGATTAACCTGAGAAACGTCTCTTTCTTCTTCCTCCCGCCTCCTTTTATTTCTCCCCGGAAAGCTGCTGCTGCTGCTGCTGCTGCTGCCTGTTTATAGGCTCCACATGGGAAAAGGACAAAGGTTTAAACAGAAGGGGGATTGCAAAAGATAATTAAGGGGGAATGAACAGACAAACTATTGAAGGAGGCACGAAGGAAGGATTGGGAGCAGAGAGGATAACAGAGGAGCGGAAGCTACCTTTGTTGTGTCTCAAACAAGTGGATCAACTCAACTGCTTCTCAAATGCTATGAATATGTATTATATCAGGTTATTCATCCAGCGCCATTGTTCCTCTTCAAATTATGTCCCACTAGAAGAACACTGACTGAATACAATAAGGAAAATTGGGCAAATGGAAAATGCAACAAAAACAAAAAAAAAACGACAGAGCTGTTCTTTTTATGTCCACGCAGGTTCTTTTGTGGCATTAGAGAAATCTGCAGAGATGACTTAATTTTATCCAAGCGAATAATGCCACCTTTTGAAGAAACAGCTCTAATTAACATCTATTTGAATAATCAGATTATTCTACATTCTTCAAATGTGCTGGTGAGAAAGCAGTAACGTACAGTGTGAATGTCTTTTGTCGTCTGCCTTCTATGCAGCGAATGTAATATGAGAAACGACAGCAATGATTGTATCCTAAAGAAAACAAATACTGCTTCAATTATATAGTCAGACTTTACTGCATATTTGAAATATACTCGCATCTTTATATTTGTTTTACTTCAGATTATATGATGCTAATTCACCTCAGGATATCACAGATATGATGTTCTGTGTAGTTTCATTTTTCCATGATATTTATTCTCAAAACCTCACACAGTATTCACTCCAGTAGAAGTACAGATACAGAACTGTGTAAAAATAGAATTCCTTCACTGCAGTAAAGTGAAGAAGTACAGGCTATGAAATATACTAAAGGTATACACGTGAAAAGTGTGTGCTGTTTATAACCACATGTCATATTAATTTAATGTGAAGACTATTAATCTATTATAATATAATAAAAAAAAATACTGAAAATAATGAGCACTAATGTCACTCCAATGTGCAAATCAATTTTCAGTATCAAAGAAGTCAAATCATTATGAGGCCTTTTCTTAGCGAGTTTGATGTTCTGTCCTTTGTGTTTTTTTGTTGCTTATTTTACACTATTTGTATCTTTTGCATCATTTTTGTTTTTGTTCTGTGCTTTAGATCTGTAATCTTATTGCATTTTATATGTACATTTTGTCTTGTTCAGCTCTTTTTGCATGTTTTCTAGGTATTATCGTCTCATGCATGTAAGTTGAAATCTGTGTTCATGTGAAAGTACACAATGATGCAAATGAAAAAATAATCGATAAATCTCCTCAGAGGCACAACAACTAAAGTGATAAGCGTGTTTTGAGAATATGACAAGGGGAAAGTGCAGATATTTGAATAAAGTGGGCAAGGCAAAGAGCGTTTAGAAAAACAAATCACATATGCATGCACATACACTTTTAAACGACTTAAATATAGAAACAAAGGAGGTATACTTGGAAAACATTATTCATTAAAATAATAACAATGAATTGAAATGAATTTTCAATTACTATCTGTACACAGTAGTACACATACAACAGTCAGATGAGTTACATTTTATTTCCAAGTCAAATAATGAACATGCGCGCACACACACACAGAAATTACACAACACAAACACAATAATATAGGTAACACTCACCTACAGGGAACAAAGGAACAAGGGGCTAATTAGTGATGATGAGAAGTTAATTTAGTCAGACACCTCAGGTAATAGTCTCCCCCCTCCTGTCTTCTTCTCTGTTTCTCACCTTTCCTCTCACTGAATCCTTCCCACTCCACAAAGTGCGTTTTATTCTGCAGCCCAACAATTTTCATGTTCAGACAATGTGTCAAATGTTCTGTTTTGTGCTTCTTTTTTTAATCCCCTCAGTATGTCCATTCATCCTTTCTATTTTTTACACACCTGGGAAAAAAAAATACATCTATGTGTACTGTATTCTACAGAGATCAAGAAGGCTGCAAAGCAGGTGAGATTGTCAAGTTGGCTAAGTGGGAAATTACATTACCTTCTGCTTTGACATTGCTGAATTGTATTGCAATGTGTTTGTGTGTATGTGTGTGAGTGTGTGACAGAGAAACAGAGAGAGTGAGATGGTTCCTGAGCTAAATGTTTGCTAGCAGGTGAGCCTGTTGTTGACAGATGGTGTTTGTGAGAGAAGCTCACTCCCTGCAGAGTCTCACCCCAGGAAAACGCTCATGTGAACGCAGACCAGCCTACTGTACACATGCACACACACACACACACACACACACACACACACACACACACACACACACACATAGAGCATGCATTGAAGCACACACACTGTCTTGTACATACAGTGAACCAAATGGTAACACACTGTCACAAGGTCTTTGAGTGGGTTGTATCTAGGGATGGGAACTGATAAAAATGTAACAATTCCAATTCCACTATCAATATTAGTTATTGATTTGATTCCCTATCAATTCTCTTATCGATTTTCATTTGATTATGGAGTAAATAATTGTACAGATGGCTTTGCTTGCATTAACTCTTTAATGTCAAATATGCACCTACAGTTTGCATTGGAGTGGAACAAACCTCTTAATGGGTTCTAAAGGTGTAGTTAAAGGAGTGTTAGATCCACCTGCTGCAGCCTCTGAGCCTCGTCATCATCTAAATGTAATTCAAGAACATGGAGATTATTCATAAACAACAGTAATGCAGGTTGACACAGTGAAATGACGCTAACATTAACAGCATCAATAGAACCTGAAGTTTAATGTTAGCGGCTGTGACAGAGGATGCCTTGCCGTAGGCTCCGCCTCCAGAGTCACCGCCCTCTTCACGAAGCAACCAATCAAAGACTTTCCATTTGGTGCAGTTTAACCGGATGCTGTGGTTAAATGTTTGTGCATGTTGGAGGTATTTAATTTAATTTGTCATAATGGAAGCTCTGGAACTGCTGTAAATGGCCCTAGTGTTGTCTTTATTAGTGAAATAGGACCATACTTAAGAGGCTTCTGAACCAAAATACAGAAATGAAGTGATGATGCTTTAGACACGATGACATCACGGAACTGATAAGTAGAATTGTTAAGCACTAAGACTAACGATTCCAAGGAAATGAGCTACTGGGAAGCAGCTCTTCTAGATTTCCCTCCTTTGTATCCTGTTTATTGTTTTCACTATAAGTTTTCAGCATAAACAAAGAAAACAACAAAAAGTATATGAATAAAGTCATTGTTCCTAGTATCATAAGTTGCCAGAATATGCTGCCATTGTACATTTCTGCAAACCTCCGTGAAATTTATCATTGAACCATCTCCTACTTTGTTTGCCCTTCCTCAATAAAAGGGAATGGAGGTGGGGTGGATGGTGGATTTACAAAATCCAGGACTTACTTGACAGGCTTTCCACTGGAGAGCAGAGTTTTGATCCTGACTTCTGTAAGCTTTAAGGATTAGACAATAAAAGTGGTTTGGCCAGGGTTACAAAAAGATGGTTTCATTTAACTCTTTCTAAATACACTGAGTCATCTTTTATCCAGATCCAGCGATATCTCTAACCCAAACCTTTAAGTACATAAACCTAAGTTGGCTGTTACTGTATGACTTCCCTTTTGGTTATTTGAATGATCAAGTCTGCCATATTAATGTATGACGCTTATTAAGTTCATTCATTCATTCTCTGTAACCCTCTTAATCCTGTGGGGGGTTGCGTTGGTGTTGGATCTTGTCCCAGCTGACATCAGGCGAAGGCAGGGTGCACCCTTAACATGCTGCCAGTTTGCTTATTAACTTGTGTTATATTACTTTTACGTTACAGAACTGAGTTAGTCACACATTTCTGCATCACTGGTTAAAGCACTTTACAAAGCTGCTGGAGTCAAAAATCTGTGGAAAAATTACCAGAATCTAAAAATATGCCCCTACTTTCAGCAGCTTTCTCCTCTCGGTCCAAACCGAAAGACTAAATCTTAAGACAGACTGTGTGAAGCCGAAACATCCCAGCCATGTTGTATCTGTGTTGACCCACATGGTGGACCAGTAGAGTTGTGTTTGATGGAATCTTAACATTGATAAGTAATTACAGCTGTCAATCACATATCTTTCTGACATCTTGTTGTGATTACCTAAAATCCTGCACTAGGGGCTGTAAAAAGGACCCTTTGAAATTAACTTTGGTTCCTATTTGTCAGATGTGAATGTTACTGAGTCTCTGAGTTATAGAGTAGAGGCCACTCTTCTAACACGGTGGTGTTTAATAAAGTCTATATTATATGATGAGCTTTTACTTGCAAACGAAATCAGCAGAGAAGTCAGGTTACACACTTCCCTCCAAAGGTGTCATACTTGGTTTTCCTCAGTAGAAAAAAGTGCACAGGTTATCATGGACGTAGGGAAAGGAGGCTGGTAGCTTAAAAATGGATCCAGTTAACATATGGCTCTCAGCGCAGGACAGACCCAAGTAATTTCACATCAGCACACATTTGTTTTATATTTTTATTTTTAAGGTCTTACAGTTTCAGGTCTCATGGTATATAACCCGAAATGGCAAGAACATTCCGATAAAACTCAAATCATTTCCTGTAAACAAGCTCTGCGTAAAACCTTTTATGGCAGAGTTAGTTAAGCTAAGCTATATTTGCAGAAAAAAAAAAATCTAATTCGTTTATTTTTTCCAACATGTTACAGTTTCACAAGTTCTGCTAAACAAATACAGAAGTTGAGGCAGCAAACATAGTTAGATAAGGGTCAAATCATTTTCTAAAAACATGCTCCACAAAATAGCAAGGCTAAGGAAGCTAAGCTAATAGAATTATTCTTTACTGTTTGGTATGAAATTGATTATTTGTTGTCGGGAATTGTGTGATGTGGTAATATAAACCAAGGCAGTCATACATTTATAGATTAAGAGTTAGCTAACTTCACCAGATGATCTGCTCTCCTTGCAAACACAGACTTCAACACAAACTTTACATGTTGATATTTTGCACAAATCTTCCATACTGATGTGTCACGATTAATTCAGAAGAAATCAGAACAATGTCCATACAAATGTGGGTAAATTTTACAGTCGTACATAAAACAAAGTCATCAGTGAATAATAGAGTTAAATCAGCACCAAAAGCTGAAGTTCTCTAACTTGTGACACCATTTTAGTATCCGGTCAGTCAATCGCATATAGCAGCAGCCATTTTGTTCCTCAGAGATCAGATTAGTAGTCTGGTGGCAGTGCTTCCCATCAGCAGGTCCGCTGGAGCGTGGCAACTGTGGAGGAGTCACTATTAGAGCTAATGGCAGCCTAAACAGCCTTTAAGTCAGGCCTGCTTTGTGTAATGAGACTTTAAGTGTGATAACAAGAGGAGAGAAAGGGAAGGAAGAACACAGCTCCACTGACAACCAGACGTTAAACAACTCGCCTGTTTCTTGAAAATCTGTAAGTGAATATGAAAAAACAAAAACAAACATGGAGGAGGAACAAAACTGTGAGGAAGTGGCACAAACTCGACTGTCAGAAGGGTCAAATCACAGAGACATGGAGGCAGTCAAAGTGTTTGAAAGAGGAGAGAGATTCAACGAGGGGAGGGGAAGTGACTGAGAGCTCCTGTAATTAGTCAGTTAATTACATCTGGATGGTGATCTGCTCGGGGGGATGGATGTTGTTTGAGCTGTGTGTGTGTGAGTGTGTGTCTGTGTGAGTGTGTCTATCCTTGGCGCCTGTGTACACTCCAGAAAGCGTTTACTGAAATGGGAGCTAATTCTCGCTGTCTGAGGCCATTACGGTATTAATTTAATTTGGGTTAGCTGTCGCTAGCTCATTAACACATCTAATTAATTCATTGACATCAGAATTAAGTTGTTTCACTGAAACTGACACCTCTCTCTCTTTTAAGAGAGAGTGGGAGGAGAGGCAGTGACAGATTGAATGAGAAACGGAGATAACAGAGGAGATGTGTAGGGAGAGAGAGATGATGGATCGAATCATATCTACAAGAAAAATGCTATTAATAAATTTTGTCGGCTACAGTGAATAGTGTCAATATGTTTTGTAGAATGTAGGAAATAAGAAAAGAGAATGAAGGCTAATGGGAAATGCAGAGGTGCAGATGATTTTTTTTTCTTTTAAGAAAAGAGAAACAAGATAAGACGTGCTTTGATAATGTGATGCAGCCAGTCATGAAGTGCTGCCTTCTTCATGTCAACAGCCACTTTGTGATGATAAATGTAGATTACTCAAGAAAGAATAAAGATATCAAAGATGTGCCTTCACAGGAAAGAGCAGCAAGTTCTCCAAACTGTCCATTTATGGACACTGAGTCATGAAATTTCCTTATCAAA
>JAPQRP010000001.1:28598408-28610360 GCA_037367295.1 Apogon hyalosoma | reverse complement strand
AAAACAAAAAAAAAAAAAAAAAAAAAAAAGAAACTCAGATGAATTAGCTGTCTGACCTGACAAGACTCTGGCTGTGGGGTCACAAAGTTTCAGAGGTCAAGAGTGCATGGCTACTAAATGGCTTGATATTTTTAAATGCAGACAAAATATGTTTTGAGTGGGTTCATAGAGACTTTGGATTATCTTATTAGGTGTATAAGTATTTTTCTTTAACATCCATAAATAGAATTTTCACAACTTGTAACCTCAAAGTAGACAAAGTCTCGCACGCCCCCTGGGATCTATGGTGCCCCCCTTAGGGGGGCCCGCACCCCTTGTTAAGAACCACTGGTCTAAATGAATTGTGATTTTTAATTGTAGTATCTCTTATTACTCAATCTGCTAAAGTTCAGCCTGAATGGAAAATGTAAATACTGTTTGAATGCTGAAACCAGGCCAGGTTGCTCATGTTTTGGCAACAGCTTCAATGTAAACCGCCTTCTGGTAGCAGCTGAATGGTAACGGTGTGAAAATGAATCATTATGCTGCAGAGACAATCATTAAGTGAGAAATAATAATAATTTGTACTATATATATTTTTTTCTTACAGTTTTCCAATTTGTCTTCCAAAACCAAGTCATGGGTGATCATGGTTTAAGGTCATGTGCCTCTTTTTGCCTCATCTGACCTTCTTTTTTTCTTCTTTTTTTTTGTAGTCATATTCCCAAAACTACAAAATGAAGACTTGAGTTGTCTGAGCCTGTCTCCTTAACACTTATTAGACAGTATTCCCTAAGGAGAAAGAAAGAGACAGTGATGGACAGAGAGACAAAGCTCTCCTCTTTAGCAGAAAGGAGCTCCATCACCAGCTGCAGCAATTAACCCCTTGTTCCTCTGGGGAACCATTAGAAGGTGGAATAGCCTTTAAAATTGCATATGGCTGCAATTAGGGCAGAAAAGTGATAAAATGATTTGGCTTTGATTTTCCTGTATAGATTTCTTAGGAAATGACCCTTTTTATGGCACCATAAATTGGAATTAAAAGAGGAACGAGTCTCAGCTTTTCCTGTCATCCTCTGCTTCTTCCTCATTTCTTCATATTTTCTCCTTCACGCTATGATTTTGCTTCTTATCATTCTTCTTTTTTTTTTGGTTTTTGCTCCTTTGGTGTCTTTCTTCTTCTCTTTGACTCTTTCTTCCATTGCTTACCTGACCTATAATGACCTTTCATCCTCACTAAGACATTTCTTCAAGGCATTTTTTTATTTCCTCTGAGGTTATAATAATGTTTCATTTACCCAGACGTTAGTTTTATTCAACCGAGTCTTTTACCAAATGGCTGAGGTGATAAACTGTGGTCAAGTGTTACATTTAGTGTTCATCTATTATCAGTACCACCAAAAGAAAGCTAATGTTAAACATATGTCTGTTGCCCTGAGTTTATCAGTATTAGCTGTAGGTAAATTCAGTAACTGTTGTTCGACAGATCATTTCCATAAAGTTTAACATATCGCAGGGAAAAGAACAGACATTCATTAATTTTTTTTTTCTGAATTCTGTATTTGCCCACTCTCTGGAGTTAAGAATTTTGAAGATTTAAAAAAATGAACAATTACGCAAAATGCCATCAGTCTTAGATCTAGTTTTTCTAGATTTATATCCATTTCTGTCTTAAAAAGGGACACATTAGAGATGAATGTTAAAATGATCTGACACAAAATGTATTGTACTTGAACTTTAGATGTATGTAAACTTAACAGATTTAGGGTTTTTCTAGGACAATTTACTGTCTGTTAAAGACCTGATTAAACACGCTATGTCTATGAGGAATATAAACATATCAGCAGAGTGGAAACCACCATCTAGTTATATATGCTTTCATTTCAGTGGCAGTACTATGAATCTATACAATACTTTAATAACATCTCAAAAATGGTCAAAAATCATATAAAAAAAAAAGAGAATTGTTTACTCAAGTATATGATGGAATAACACATTTATAATGTTAACGACAATGAATGAACAATAGCATATTTTAAACACCAACACACTGGATACCAACATAGAGTATCATCAACAATGAACAACTTTTTTCCCACCTAGAAATAATGTGTGCTAACTGCCCTCTTCAAATGCAACCAGTCAGATGCATCTATTTTAAAAGGATGTTATATCGTATACATTTTCTCAACGGACAATGCCAGCCCTCCACAGTCCACTAGTGATGTAGTTCCGGTCTCGAGACCAATTTTTTGTGGTCTTGGCCTTGTTATGGACTCATCTCATTTGGTCTCAGTCTTGTCTTGGTCTTGATACCCTCCGGTCTCGGCAGTATCTTGGTCTCGGTCTAGCCAGTCTTGACTACAACACTACCGCCCACAGGAGTAAATGTCAAATCCCAAAAAGAATCAACACCTTCCTTAGAAATGGACTCAGCGAATAGGTCCATAAGCAATACTACTGAGCCACCAGTAAACAGCTGAACAGCCTAGTGGTTACCACAACGGACGTCTGTGCGAGATCCTTTTGTGGTATTAGTGATAAGTTTTAGCCCTTACATTGATTTTCTATTTTTCCAATACCATGCAATCTACTCGCACTTCCTTCACTCCTGGTCTAAATGCATTGTCTATACTGTCAGTGGAAAAGACATTTGGCAGAGGGACATGCCTGACTTTAACAATAGTCGTAGAAAAATGTGCATGTTTGAAGGACAGATGGGTGAAATTTACATATAAAACTACATGATTGAAAACACATACCGTGTATTTTTATTTTAATTTAAATAATTTTAAAATAGTGGTGCATGTATTTTGGTGTATCCTAGTGGTCATATGTGGTTATAGTGCAGCTGAAAACTGACTTGGATACTGCGCCCCACCAAAAAATAATTTGACCAGCCGCCACTGCATCTCAGTTGTCTGCATCCATGATAAAAGCCTGGACGCTGACTACTGTCATGGATTTTCCTCTAAGATCTTTACACTCTTCGTTGCTTCTCTTCAACAGTGCACAAAGCTACTGTAAATGGAGTCGGCTATTGTTGACAAAGACCAGGTCACAACACAATACGGCTTTCACATAAGGACACATGCAAATTATGATACTGAAGCCTTCACTTTAAAATCCCACCAGTGTCCTCAGGTCGTGACCTATTGTGTTGCTAATGAGAAGATGAAGTATTTGAGACACTTCTCTATTTGACTCCTAATAAGCTTAAACCAGTCGTAGAAAAGGCTCAGTCCAGTTAAGTTCAACATAAAGTGACTGAAAATGTGCTGGTTAAGGAGACCATTACATTCTATCTCAGCTATCTTTTCCTCTATTATCCATTCCTATTTTTTTTTTATTTCATGCTTCTGTTCCTGTCTTCATTCCCTCCTCATCCCTCTGGTTTTTCCTCACCCATCCTTTATTTCTTTCATATATTTGTCACTTTCCTTTCTTCCCCCTTTCAGCTCTCTTCATTCCATTTTTTGTTTCCCTTTCTCCTTCATTCTCTCCTCTTCTTTCATCCTTTGCTCTCTCCTCCTTTTCCCCGTTTCTCTTTTACTTTCAACATGACTCCTCTCGTTCCTTCCTCCTTCATTACGCTCACTTTCCTTCCTTTTCCTCTCCTCTCCTGCAATAACAGAAGGAAATGGCTTAAGCATCTGTGTCATCAGCGCAGATTAGTGTTCTAATAATATTCACAGATGTCATTTCAAAATTCTCCATTTGTTTATTTTTTTGCTCTGCGTCTCCCTAGAGCTGGTGTGCGCTCTCTGTCGTTTTTGCCTCCTTTTTCTTTCACTGTCAATGAATCACGGGACTGATCACAAGCTCATCGCCGACTTCAAAGCAGCCACTTAAGAACGGCAGTGACACACATACACGCCTCTCCAGCAGCACTGTTTTTGATTCATTCTTAATCAGGATAATTACTCATGAGAGGAGCTAAATGAGCTAAGGGTTGAGGAAGAAGGGGGCAGGACATGGTAGCGAGGCGGCGAGCTGATAGTGGAAAAAACAGAAGAGGAGGGAAGACAGCAAAGTGCTTCCTGACACGTTTATTCATTTGCTTATTATTTTGCTGCTGTACTTGTTTACTCATTAAGGATAATCCAATTAAAGCACTTAAGAGCAGCTTAAAGATGAAGCGCACACACAAACGTCTCTGAGTGGATTCAGTCTTGGAGAGAGGACAGGTTGTGGTGGGGTCTGTAAAGCCTGCAGTTTCCACCCCTTCCCTGCCACTACAAACAGGGCTTCAGGAAGCCGTGCCAGGGGCTTGGGGCGCTGAGACCATAACATGCCTCCATGGCGGCTCGGTGTTGGCGCCGAAGCTGGTCAGTCGCCTGCCTGCCCGCGTCCCCCTGCAGCGCTTTCCTGTCGCGTGTTGGCTGACTGGTTCCCCAGTGCACATATGCCCACTTACACTGTGTATCTCTCTAATTAGCTGCTCTTGTCTACACAGGCGCACAGGCTTTGTTAAAACATTGCTATGCCTTTCCTGGCATGTTCTCATTTTGTTCAAATGAATCCTCTTCACATCATCAGACGCTGCAGAGGGGGCATTAATCCTGGCCTTGTGCATTGCAAACTGGACTAATAAAAAAACGTGCATGGCTCCTTTTTTTTTTTTTTTTTTTTTTTTTTTTAATACCAAACAAGCAATGATCTGGAGGGCTGAGAATGCATGTTACCTTGGTAACCTGAGGGTGGAGAAATGCCTCTTACGTTGCAAAAAAGACATTTCAAAAAAGTACAAATGGAAATATCACATGCTAGTACTTATACTATGTAAAAGATCAGGAGTGTCAAAGTCATTTTAGTTCAGGAGCTCCATGAATGCCAGTTTGATCTCGAATGGATCGGACCAGTAAAATAATAATACAATAACCTATAAATAATGAGAACTCCACATTTTTTTCTCTGTTTTAGTTCAAGAAAAGCAACATTAAATTATGAAAATGTTTACATTTATAAACTATCCCTTCACAAAAACTGTAAAAACCTGAAATTTCTTAATAAAAATAGGTGCAATTTTAACAATTTTGTGCCTCAACTCATCATTCATACATGTGCATTCCAGATCAGAGTGGATCTACAAAGGCACAAAACATGTAGTAACAGGCAGAATATTGTGAACATTTTAGAATTTGGAACTAAAATGATTTTGACACCTTTGACTGTTAATGTCTTCAGTGTCATTTTTGCACTTTGCAAATTCATCCGTGGGCCGTATGTTTGACACCCCTGTAATTGATTCATTTCCCAAGAGACCATGCTGTATATGCACAAAATGTACAGATGCATAACATTAATAGTATTTAAAAAAAAAAGACTAGCCAGCTGTAGGGATGTAAAGGGAAACCATAAATAAGGTACTCTGCCCTCAATGTCATGCTCAGGGTTTAACGTGCATTTTTGAAGAGACGTCACGTGTTCTCCATCACTTAGATGTATTTATTTAACAAATAAGATTGATAACAGGTAAACTAGTGTTATTTTAAGTAGTTAACACCCTTAATATTCCATTTACTTTTCCTCAAAGTTTAATTTCAGTTGACCTTCTGTGATCATGCGAAAAGAGAGCAGATGAAAAGTGAATAATCCAGATCACAAACAGACACAACTCCTGCAACACGTCACAGACAATGTACTGTAAAGCTCAGTCGGTGCACTCTGACATGTGTGACTTTTGTTTTTTGCCATTGAAGTGTATCTTACAGTGACGAGAGCTAGGTTAAGCTAACTGAAGCTGAATGTGTTTTTTTTTTTTTTTCCCCAGCTCCTAGTCCTTGTTGCACATAGACTTTAGCCTGATGAAATGGGACCAGTCTAATTCCTGGATATTCATCGCTGCTGTGCCTGCAAAAAACAACATTGCACTGCGGGATCAGATTTTTACTAAACAAGGTAACACTAGTAGCTGCTCTGGGTCTATACATGGACATATTACAATCATGTATATAACGTTGTATAGTAAGTTGTTACGTAACAGTTTAAGTGTCTTCCACACAAGAGTTGAAGGTGAAAAGGTTACAAATGTTTAAAAGAAAAAACATATTAAATATATTGTGAAATAGTGTGAAGTACAGTACTGAGTACTATTGTATTTTGGTCGATAACGTACCAAGTGGTAAAATTTTACACCATTTCATCCTTATCTAGCTGTTGTGGTAAGGCTGTGGTGGTGTGATGACTAAGGTAAGGTTAGGTTTAAGCAAGCTTGAAAAAAGGCTTAAAGTAGGAGTAGTTTATATAATATCTCAGCAAAGTGGTGAGATTGTTTAACTTCTCAACCTAAAAATACTAAGTACACATGAAATAACTGCATTTTAATTGTACAATTTGCTTAAATTTCGGTATACTTTTTTCATTTCAACAATAATGGTCAGTGTTTTAAAATATTTAAAACTAATATTTATGTTCCATTTTTGGTCAGTTTGACAAGGTTTGCACATGCTTTTGTGCATGAGTTAATTTTGGGTTGCAGTCTGTGTGTTTCTGGGAGTAGGTTGGTTTTGACTGCATTTCTGTGCTAACAGTAGACTTCTAGTTCTGTACTCTGGTGCTGCTGCAGAGGAGTAGAACAGAGGCAATGAACTCAGGAATGATCATAAAGATGTCTGTGGAAAAACCAACCCGAGTACTCGATGTAGAAATCTGTGTATTGTGACTGTTGTCATGGATGTAGGCAGCAGACATGTTTGTTAGCTTAGCAATGAGTTGGCCTTTGTCAACAAATGACTCCCAGAAGACTCCCAGCTCAAACCCAGACTCCAGTACAAACTTAATTAAAGCATACAAGCATAAATGTGAATCATTCATGAACTACACAAGAAAATAACATGTATCTAACCTCCTGCGGATGAGAAAAAGTGATGTACAGCAGATAATGTTGTTAAATAAGTGCACTTCTTAGAGGTTAGGGTTAGAGATGAATATGGTGGAACAACAAACTCCGAGGAGTTAAATCACAGATTGAATATAAGAAGTGGACAGATGTACCGTGACACTACTCATTAAGTTTTTGAGATGAAAGCGACATTTATATTAATATATGAAGAAAAGCTGGGTGACTGAAGAAGGACGATAGATGAGCTAATGACTGTAAAACAGTAAGCATTATCAAACATCTGTGTAAGAAAGTCTGGTTTTGTTAACTTATTAGCCACAAGTAGAGTTGTGCTGCTTCTCAGGGAAAAAAATCATGTTTTATTCTAAAAACAGAAACTATAAAAGTCTGACTCACTAATGGACTAACAGACTGCCACATATATCAATCAATGGCCTACGTGGCACATATCAAAACCCTCAATTTGGCCTATAATCCCATAATTGAAGTAATAATTTAAAGCTGGACTGCCAGAATATATTACAGGGTCCAAGTCACACAAATGAGACCAGAACGACTCCTGGAAAAAAAGTTATTTTACCCCCAGCTGGGGTCTTTTTTTAACAGCACCTGGTGGCCATCAGTGGCATTACCCCTGCATAAAACAGATTCCAATACTGTCGTCATCTAAACACATAATCATGCACAAGTCTCCTTCATCTGTAAATGTTAAATGACTGACTTAAATATTGGCATTTTTGTTAGTTTTGTCAGTGGCCAGACTTGTTGTACAGTAGTTTTGACATATCTGGATGGGCAACTGATTTTTTTCCTCCTACTACAAGAAAATTTGTTTATTTATATTGAAGAATGTATACTTTCATCTGGTGATGCTGTACTTTGAATGGCATATTTCTATTGGTTTTCGATGAGTCATTTATTTATCTGTGAGATCCCTTGTCGTCTTACAACACTGCTTTCTTCTAGTCAGATTTCATTACTCTCTAACCAAATCAAATAAACCACTGTTATCTTTTTCCTTTGTCGATTCTCTTCCCGTGTTAGAGGAAGGGAGAGAGCACGAGTGTGACTCTACTTTAGAGATTGATCATTAATTATTAGTCTGTGGTTCCTCTGAGGAGAGAAGCTGATGACAGCTAATTAAGGATGAAGTGATGTATATGCTCTCCCTCCCCGTCTCTGCCCCCTCCCCCTCCCAGCCCACCTGCCAACTCATATGCTGTATCTGCGGACAGTAAATATTCTGTATAAATTTAGGGACAACTGCTTCACCCATTGTGTTTACCATATGCTTCACTGGTCTTTCACCAGCATGGTATTCATGTGATTGCCAAGTCTCTAGGATTGATTCATGATACTGTACAAAACAAAACCTAAGAATATTTTAACCCTTTTTTTTTACCACTAGTGGTGCTGTGGAGCAATGTTTTGGCAAGTGTTCTCTCTCTTTTTTTGCCTTTTTCTTATGTGAGCATGATTTACCAACACAAAATCAGATTAAGTAGTGCATTTTATTGTTTTTGGTGGAAATGTTACCAAAGGGATGAGCTATATTCTTGTATATAACAAACTTGCAGTTAGCTGTTTCAGGCCTGTGTCCACAAGCAGTTCTCTTTGCTCTAGTAGCATCTTTTTTCATAGAAATCCTATTAAGTAAAGAGTTACAGCACACAAAAATGGCAAAAAATTCACAGCATTTGGAATGTCAGACTTATGTCATGAAATCGTGTTGTATTTCACGCCAGTCCTTATGGCATTTGGCAAGCTATACATACGCATTTTCGTCCTTTCATGTGTTATTCAACGCCATTTGATCGCGTGTCAGATCTCTGGTTTACATATCTATAACCACTAACTCTAACCCCAACCACTAATCGCATGGTATTTTACGTGGCGTGAACATACATGCGGAAACCTCATAATGCATACAGATAACATGCCAATTAAAAGTGTCATGTTGTCTGTACACAGTCATTTTGGGAATTGTAAAGAGTTTGACATTTAAGACAGTATTACATTTACCAGTGTCACTCATCTTTCACCAACCAATCAAAAAAAAAGAAGGGGTGGGGCTTATGATATTACAGTGTCAACAGTGATGGAGGCTGGAATCAGTGGATGTGTCTCGGTGTTACGCAAATCTGAAGCGAACTTTTGAAAAGTCTCAAAAACGAAAATGCAAATTCCAAGCATTTGCATGAACTGAATTGGACCAAGTGATCATGGCTGCGTTGTGTCACCAGCAGGTGGAGCTGTAGGCTACGTTACATGTGGCTCTAATGAATGGCGTAGAAGAAGAGTGTACTGCTGTTGTTTTCCATCTAAAGTGGCTGTGATGTCTTATTTCATGGATGAGGAGAGAGGAATAATCTAGTTTCCTCATCACCACTTGTTGTATCAGACATGTTTTCACACTTTATCAGAATGTCTGAGAATCTGCAGAAACAGCTGATCAGTTGTGTGAGTTAATTGCTTGGATCTGCTCCAAAAGGGTGTTTATATTTCATCTATGTGGCAAAAACCACTTAGAGTGAGGATTTTTTTTTTTTTATTTGGCGAATTTCAGGAATTTTTGCCAAATTTTGCTGTTTCTATGAACATTTGTATAAAATTTAAAGACGCATAATACACTCATTCATGGAAGTGCATCTGCTGTGGTTTAGTGTATTTAATGCCTTAAGGATCACTAGAATCTTATAAAAGAACAGAATGTCAACAACATCCATTACATTTTGAAAACTTTACTGCCTGAGTATGTTCATATCTACAGGGTTCATAATGTTTCTACAGTAGCTCAGAACAAACCTCATCGTCTTCTCCTTTTTACTCTTTTAGAGCAGTTGGAATTCATTACTAAAATGCATTACCATCATGGGTTATCATCCGATTAACCAGAAAGCCCAGATGAACCAAACACTGGTGGTAAAGACATATTTTTAGCTGCAGCTGTATTGGAGTGTGAGGTGAGGGGTATTCAGCTGGTTGTAATCTGCAACTTCGCCACTAGATATCAGTAAATATCACAGTCAACCTGTAAAGTAAAACGATTTAGGTTATAAGTGAACGTCACAGAGCTGATCATCATCACTTTCAAAAGGCTTTTACATTTCCTTACTAATCTCATCTATGAGTTTTATTATTAGCTCATGTAAGGAAAAGAACTGTACATTTTGCAACATAAACAGAAACGCTTTATAAATCTATTGTAGCAGATGGAAAACCAAACCGATTCAACAGTCTATGAACCGTCTATTTTTACACTGACGGTCCCTTTTTTGCACCTTGGAAAGTATGAAAATATTTAAGTATAGCACTGATAGAAACTATGATGGGGTGTCCATCAGAGTCCTGCACAGATCTACTTTTCCAAACCTGCACCCGCCCATACCCGCAAAGCTGAGTACACAACCCGACTCAATACCTGCATTTTTTTTCCATGTCCAATCCGCACCCACTCGTACCCACGTACATTAGACCCGCAACCTGAACCACGCTGTGATTAAACACATTGTCTACATTAAGACACTTTTAAGGGCTTTATTTTTGGCTAAAACACATGCCATCACTAAATCTCTAATATGTGCTGCTCAATTACGTCTGTGGCCGGATGTAAACAGAGGTGAAGCTCACTTCAGCATAAAACTAACCAGCTGTGGATCAACCATGGTGAAATTAGATGATCATCATCATTAAATGTCTTGCAAATTATTTTCATCTACAAATCTTCATCTACAAATTCTTTTATTTTTTCACTTCCTTGCCTGCTATCCATCTGCATTTCATTTAATTTTACCTGTGCCCGTGAAAATTCTTATTTTTTTTTTTTTTACCCGTCCCCACATGTACCCGCGGGTACCCGATCCGGTGCAGGACTCTGGTGTCCGTCACAACCAAAATGTTTTGGTTGAAATTACCTTTGGGAGACGGGGTTAAACCACTGATCAACAGTCAGCAGAGACAAAAATACTAATAAACTTAAGTCAGAATGGTAAAACAGTGAAAGTTACTTTTCATCCTTATCACATAATGACTTTAGATAGAAAAAAGAGGTCTCATAATATTAAAACATTTAAGTAAAAAGCTTGTAACTCATCTATTAAGCCTCAGGATATGTTTGCATATGTATGTAATAGTTAAAATGAGCAGTGAGATTGTGTTTTTTAGTCTGGTTGTCGTTCGTACCTTTGTCTGTTGGGTCCATTCAGCAGAGAAGTGACTGGCAGATAGATCATCATGTCACACCTGCTTTTCTTTTCCTGCCCTGAAGCTGTGATGATGATGTATTTATGACACATCCCCGAACAGGAGGAGGAAAGGAGGGACTGAAGGAGAGGAAAGGAAAGGAAGGAGGAAAAAGAGTCACCAAGGCGGCGAAGAGGGAGGTGGGACGGGGAAGTATTTTAAGGTTTGTGGATGGAAAATAGCGGCACATTGACCGCAGTTAGACCACAGATATGGCAAGCCCAGCGGGACAAAAGATAACAGAAACTAAAACCTGGAACAAGCAATAAGAAGAATTTCAGAGTAAACAGATTTGTACAAAGAGAGATGAGGACAATAAAATCAGGTAAAAAGGTAGTTTTTTTTCCTTCCTCTATGAAGGCCCCCCACTTCTCATGTTGCAGCCGTATCCACCCCGCTGAAACCCGTCTCTTGCATTTGCGGTGACTCCTGCAATAGTAACACCAGTGGAGGAAATCATTTGTGCCTCCAGGCTAGTCATTACAGAAGCAGAGTGTGAGATTGCAGTGACAAAACTCTGTCTCCGGCCGCAAAACCAGCCAGAGACCAGCACACCTCTCCACACTCATTACCTCAGACTGAACCTCCTCTCTTACATTGTTTTTCGTTACATATTTTCGATGAAGTGTAACTGTAGTGGCTGAAGTACACATATTCTTTACTCTAGTGGTGCTATGGATACTCTGCTGAAATGACATGACAACTTCTTTACTACAGTAAAGATAAATGTAAAAGTCTACAAGTACAAAGAAACTACTGGCTCAACCACGTCATTAATATAATGCGAAGACTATTAAACCATTATAATCTTAAAGGGCTCATATTTTGCTAAACCTACTTTTATTAGTCTTTGGTTCATTTATTTGTGTATTTGGACCCTAATAGTT
>JAPQRP010000001.1:28534535-28554611 GCA_037367295.1 Apogon hyalosoma | reverse complement strand
GTAAAAGACATTAAAATCATCAGAGATAAAAATGTGATTTTAAAATGCATTCACAGAGTGAAATAAATACATTAATTGTAATAAAACCATACATTAAAATTAACATTAAAACTAAAATAGAGTAAAGCAAGACATTAAAATCAAAAAAGTGCAATTAAAAGACAAGATTGAAAAGCGTTTACTCATAAGCACATGAAAAGTGGAAGGTTTTACTTTAGGTTAATACTTTATGTCAGTCAACTGGTCCGTCTTGGGTTTTTTTGTCCTCATATTTCCATCCAGAGGCCAACGTACTGTTTAGCATTTTCCATCTTTATGGGTTGGTTCTGCTGCCTGTCACTACTGGACCAACTATCCATTTGCATATGCGCGACGGTAAGTCTACTTGGACAAACTGCCTCAAATGCACTGGCAGAGACGCTCAGAGTCATTCTGTGCTGCAGACGGGGTAACTGTGTTGAAATTTTTAATCAGGTTAATCATGATGATGGATTAATCTGCATTAATGCATTAATTTTGACAGCCCTAGTTTATAGTTATATTCTTGTATAACTACTGTACCTCTTTGGACTGTGGGCCTTATACAATTTTAGTCATATGTATGTGCCATACATACAGTAAAACTGACAATCAAGCTGACTTTGACTAGGATTAAACTCTATGATGAATCTAAATTTATTCAGCTGTCAATAAATTAAGAATATTTCCATGAACAATACTAAGTAAATTTACAACAGACATGCATCAAGTCCAGATGCACAAAAAAAAGCCTCTTGAACCCACAACATACACATAACAACACTGTAAAGAAACCCAGACCTGAAGACATATGTATAGCCCACATACCTACATCAAAACCCCTTGACTGCCTCTGCAAAAGGTGCTGGAGCCCAAACATCCCTGCTTGCAGCCATATCTTTATATTTTTTGCCAGACATAACATTCATAATCTCATTTATAGACATGTTTTGCATGCATTTCAGTGTTATTCATTCTCCTGAAAGTCGTCACTTCACCGCTGAAGATTTTGCCTTAACATGATCCTTGTGGCCTTAAAACAATTGCATTTCCAAAGGCAACGTGAAATAGATATGTCAAAATATTTTAAAAAAATAATAAAAATGAAACATGAAGGCGTAGAGAAAGAGACAGACCGAGAAGGGACGGGGCTGGAGATCCTGAGACGAGGATTGAAGGAAAAGGAGGAGATGGGTGAAGGGATAAAAGATGGATTAAGGTTGTGTTTCAGATTGGCAGGAACGCTGCAATGTGCTCAATGTGTGTATTCAACGTGTATGTGTTAAGTGTGAACCGTAAGCTGAGAGATGTGCGACTTTATTTGTTGCAATGTTTATTCCAGCAGCCGCCGTTCCCCACGTCTCAGAAGGAGAAAGCCGTCTTACCCGGCGTACTTATCTCAGTCTGCTGTGGTTTGACTGTTTGTGTATGTGCAACCCCCTTACATGTGATAATGACAGCTGTAATGCCTGTCTGATATCTCCCCAGCTCTGAGACTTGAGTTACATGTTTGCATGTGTTTGTGTATGTGTTCGGGTGCATGTACCTGAAACATGCACTTGGGACAGACACGTAACAGCTCTTTGTGTGAACGCAGGAATGCATCGAGGAGGGATCATCTTAAACGTGTGTGTGATGAATGGTCTATGACAGGTGTCGGGGATGAGCACTCCAATTATCACACTTTAATGTTTCCTGTTCACACATAAACACACGCACCTCACTGTGAAGAACAAGAGGAGAAAGTGAAAATATAGCGAGTAGACATAGCCCAAAAAGAAAGACTCAAGACTTTTTATTTTTATACTTTTATGTTATTATCACACTGCAGATCTGTCGTAAATTAAAGTATTTTCATTATTATTTATAGCGCATGTCAAACAAACTGCAGCACAAAAATAAACCTAAAATAAGACGCAACAAAGAAGATACCTCTGTAATGTAAATAAATCGACGTGTCAAGCATCTCAGAAACTTTCAACAAGAATTAGAGCCTAATAACTTCATCTGAATTTTGTTTCATTGATATGATATTTAAACGTATACATAGTTTAACTCATGAGAGGAAATAAATATAAATGAGATATCCTGTTACCTCCCATTAAATGCATTTATTTGTATTATTTGAATAATGAGTAAATAAACCAAAATTGTGATTTATCCAACATGTCTCTTTTTGAAAGTGCTGCTTTGCCTGTTAAAGATATTATTATGAAGACATATTAACACTATTATAATCTATTGCATTTATTGGGCCTAATATTTGTTTTTTAACTCAGAGCTCATTTACATCTTCTCTAAAAATCTGATCATTATCTGATTTCTGGAGTTATCAGAGTATTCAAGTGATCACGTAAACAGCATAATCTGATATGAAATCGGATTAACACACTTGGATTTCTCCGTAATACTCTGATGTCTTCGTGCATGGGAATTCCACGCAGAAGCAGTTTCTCTGTCTCTTAGTGAGTGCTGAACCCAAATGTCGCCTTTACCTCCATCCACCGACTATACACATTCTTTAAAACAACTCTGGAGGACTGTATGATGTTATGTTGTGGCGATCTGGCTCATTTTCTTGCCGAATCTGTGAGAAACCGCTTTTGCTTCCCACAATGCAGTTGTTCGAAGTCGTTCACCGTGAGGGAAGTGATTCAGGTGTGTAAGCATAGAAAGTCTAAAGAATCAGTGATAATTAGACTATCACTTGGGTTTTACAAATTTGAAAAAAAAAAATGTGATGAAAGTCAAATGCTGCTTTAAAGACATGAGAGGCATCAGTTAGAGTTAAATAAACAGCATGGATAAAAAAAAAACAAAAAACAACTGCCTGGATTTAACTAAGTAAATAGTTTAGATCCTTCCATGGGTAAGTACTGCAGTGGTTAATAATGTTTCAGCTGGAACAGGTTATTGAACTGTAACTGTAGTCAGTGTCCTCTCATGTCTTTAACGTCATACAGATTGGACGATGCCAGGACTGATCAGGATCATCAGGGTTGTGACAGGGAGACTGAGACATCATTTCCACACATGGATTAGCCTCCATAAAGTCCAGACTCTAAGGCTAAATTCAGACTGCAGGCAACGTGACCCAAATCCGATTTTTTTGCCCATATGTGACCTGTATCCGAGATGTTAAAGACAGTTTGAAAAGTATAAACCAGATTTTTTTCAAATCCAACCCAGGCCACTTTCATATGTAGTCCTAAATCTGATACGCATCTGATATTTTGCAATGCGACTTCAATCTGAACGGCCAGGTCGCATTTATCCGACCTCTACATCACTGAAATGCGGCAAATGTCACAGTTCTGCGTCCCAGGAGGAGAAGCAGCGGGAAAAACGTATTTACTTCTGTAAACACAGTGCGTGCCTGTATGGTCACGTATTATGTCAGGACCTCTTTTGTGCATGCGGGTCACCTCAGGGTCACATTCACTTCGTACGCAAAACTGACAGAAGTCGCATTTAATGTGTAATAGGAACGAGCACACAAAAAATCCAAACTGTGCATTAAAACCTGCTGTCTGAACGTAGCCTAATTTGGGATGTGATGAAGATGTGATGCAGCGGTCTGATTCTTCATCACCGATGATAAAAAATGAATGCAACTATTAATGCAAATATTTTGAACCTTATTGTGACACTACATAAACATTATGTGGAAAAAAAAGATGTCTTTTGTTCAGCACCAAAATGTAGCCAGACTACCATTCAGCTGTTATGACGCTGGACAAGACAAGTTAAAAAAAAAAAAAAAAGGGAAAAAAAATATGTCACAGTGAATGTCTGGTGTAATCAAAACCAAAGGTGGTGCAGTCAAATATTGCATATGCGACTTTTTTTTTTTTTTTTTGGCCAGGCCATATCAACCCAGTCAGAAAAGTCTCCCCACTATTGCCTGAAATATTTGCATCAGCTACAAACAAAAGAGCCAAAAAAACTAAAATGTTCCAAATGTGATAAATAACAGTTTTTGTGGCAATTTAATGTTGTTTGTAAAGTGCCTGAGGTATCACGTTTGATGTCGTATGTGTGAATAATTAGATGTTTTGTTAAAAGATCCACTGAACAGTCCAATGCATCTTGAATTTTGTCAGGCTTTACGGAGTTAAATATATGTCAATCAATCGTACTTTCATCATAAAGCATGTTCCATACAAGTCAGAGTGCTTCTAAGGTCATAATAGCACTGTAAACAATAAAGCATTATAAGGATGAAACGACTCTATCCATATACGTGTCCACATACATGTACCTCATTATCTGAGCTGCTGTTTCTACACTTTCCTTCACACATCTCCAAAGCTGTGACCATGTAAGCTTGTGAACATGTACGTTTCATCGTCTGCGTTCATGACACTCATCTCCTTCCTGTCGTCTTTCATCTGTCTCTGGCGAAGCGGCCGAGTTGCGTTTCCTTTGAACGCTCTGTATCTGCTGCATCAGCAATGTTCCAGGAACCGTGATGACGCTGTACGTTTACTGACACTATCCTCAGCCTGTCAATCATCATCAGCGCCCTCTAGGAAAGCTGAAGGTGTTTATCTGAGCTGTGACTTGTGACGGACAGGTGCGCGTCTCCTGTTCTGCACATGCCACTATACACGTATGTGATCTGTACTGCGCTTGTTAGAATCTACTGCTCATTGAAGAGTACATTTTACATGATTTTGATGTTTTCGTGATGTCTGGAACTGAAAAATAAGGATAATGTGGAATGTAGGGATTTAACGATTACCGATAAAACGATAAACGGTAAAATTCCCGACGGTTAGTATTTTTAAATTCTAATCAGGAATGAGGACATACGTCACATCACGTGACATATCTCAGAGACTGCATCATTTTGAACTTACAAGCTATTGGTTGCTATGGGCAACAGCATAGCACAGATGTGTAGGAAAGAGCTGTATGAGTCAAGATTTAAGAAAGAAAATGGATAAGGTGGCAGCGAAAGCAAGGGGTCTGTATTGGGAGAAGTTCAACGCCACCGCTAAGCAAATTAATTTAGAGAAGACCAGAGATATGAAGGATATAGACCCCTACGAGCTACCAGTGTTCACCGGCATACGTCCGACTGGTGCAGGGACCTGGACTCTGCCACCCTGTGCCTACATGCCGTTAGGTAACTATCTCGTTTTCGGTATAAGTTACTACACAGTGGAAGAATTCAAAAGCCTAAAGTCACCTGACAGCTATGACCAGTTTTGCTGTGGCCGGGTTCAAGGTTTGGTGATCTACAAGCCCGATAACTGTGAAAACACTGTAGTGGGGTCAAAGGTCAGCCTGTGGATAGGGCAATGTTTACCTGTTGTATTCAAGGGGGTAGTAATGATGAAATACTGTCAACATTGTTTCATAGTCAACAGACAGCATCGTTTATGTTTTTAATGTTTCCTCTCTACATTCTTGTTCCATGTATCCGAAGTGTCTGGGGTTCGATTCTAGTTTAGTGATGGCCTGGTTAGTGTGTGGGAATTGGAAATGCATTAAACTAGTCGGAAACCCAAAATAACGTACCTCCGGGTCTCTACATTTGCTGTGTCAATCACATGAGTAACTGGAACAGTTTTTAACGCAGCAGTGTCTCCCAGGCATCTTTGATCGGACAGATTTTACCGACAATTTACAAAAACAACAAAAGCACTACTATGGGTCTGTTAGCGCCTGTAAGTTCAAAATGGTGAAATGGGGTGGGGACGCTCCTAATTATCATGAGATACACCGAATCGACTGCCAGTCATCGTTAGAAAAGGTAGCCCGACTGATCAGTCAACTCCCGTCTCCCTGACACGGTCAAAAATGTGCGAAGGACGATCGCATGGAACACACCAAACAGACTCGTGTCACCGACCTCGCCAGGCTGCCTGATGACGTCCGACCGCCGAAAATTGGGTTGGTGTGTATTCGCCCATAAATGTAACACCATCCATGCTATGATTTGATTCACTCTGGAAACACTCTTCTGCAACACTGATTCACTACTAAATCACGAGTAGTTTATTTTTACCTTCAGTTAATGATATGTTTTGTCAAAAAAGTCGCTTCTGATGTAATAACCTTTTGATTTAGTCCGAGCTTTCATTGAACTCCTACCTGATCTGTTAATTCAATTTAGAAAATGACCGGAATTTCACCAAAAAAAGCAAAATGCAGGGGATAATATTATAATAAATGGTGCTAAATCTCTCAGGAAAAGTTAGATGTAGAGAAAAATCATTCTGAAGTATTCACACCAAATCACAGTGTTTTTGTTGCTTTAAGCAAAGTGCTTGAACTGCCTAAACCTGATCATCTACTGGACTCTGGATGTTGATTGGAGTCTATAAAGGCCTACAAAGTCCTGGATTTTCTCACTTTAACCCTCTTTATTTTCTTGCAACAAAATGAAAGCATTGATCACATTTGTAGTAAAATACAATGCTGGTGGCTTCATGCATTATGTAGAATAATCAGAGCTTTATCATCCGTCTCCGTAGGAAATCGAGTGTATATTATTTATTATTCTGTCGCTTTTTTTTACCTCCAGTTTTGATTTGGTTGAAGGATTATTTTCCTCACATTGATTAGCTGCTTAAATAGGATCTCCCGCAGATAAATAAAGTGATCAGGATTATTTGTGCTGCAGATTATCTGTGGATGATCTGTTATTTATTAGAGATTAGAAATGTGTTAATATTGTGGCGCTCCAGCATCTTCCATGTGGCTGCATCATCTGTCCTTTACAAAGCTTGGGTTTTGTCAATGGAGTCTCACAGACATTAAGTAACACGGGTTACAATATGTGCTTTTATACATCTGATGCACTTTCAATGACACGATGCTGAAGTCGCTGCTTTTTTTTTTTTTTGCTTTTCCTCTGTATTTTTTTGTGATCTTTTGTTTCTCCTTCACCTCAAACATCTGACAATCACCGACCTTTTCAAATCATTTACTGTCTTTTCAGTCTGGTTATAAACTGGAACGCGCTGATGCCTCTCGCTGAATAGACTCTTTGAAACCATGAGATGGAATTTTCTTGTGTGCGTTTCGTGTGTTTGCACAGATCTGTATGTTTTTACAGAAAGCGTGTGTGTGTGTGTGTGTGTGTGTGTGTGTGTGTGTGTGTGTGTGTGTCGCGTGTGGCCTCTGTGTGTGTTTTGGTTGGATGACCGTCACAGGCTCATGAACTGGCCATGATCCATGCTGGTGCATACAGTATGTTTACATACGGTACAGTGTGTGTGTGTGTGTGTGTGTGTGTGTGTCTGTGTGTGAGTCTGTGTGCGTTAGTGTCAGTGTGCTCGTAATTCCTCTCTAAGCTCCAGAAGAAGGTGAGTGAGGAGCCGAGCACTAGTTCAGGGGTCTGATGGTGGGCCGGGCAGGCGTCCCACCGGGTTCCACCTTCAGAACGTTCCAGATCAATGAAGATGCGCCACCCAAAGAGGTTTGTGTATGTGTGTGTTTAACTTTGTGTTTGCATCTCTCTGATTAGTCTGAAAACTTACTGATGGAGTGGTTAATGAGGTTCCCAGTACAGTACAGATTTACAGTTAACCCATAAAGACCCAAAGAGCCACCAGTGACCAAAACCATCTACGGATCTAAACTCTATAGTACCTGTTGATCCACTAATCCTATCAATGCATGTAAATAATTGGTGTAAAATATAGTTTATCATCTTTTCTTGGTCATCAGATATGACCCATTTGGATGTTCAGAGGCTCCATAGTTACCGTGGAAACACCGTCATCTTCTACAACACTGATTCACCAGTAAAACCCATGGAGTTGGATCAATGACAGTGGATGGAGACACTGGGTTTATGTTCAGTTATTGATAGGTTTGACTGATAAAGTCACTTTCTCTTCAGTTTTCTCTGTTTTGATATAATAACTCTTGAATTTACTCTGAACTTTAATGAACATCTTAAGTGTAGGAAATTAAATACATGATTTGTAGTGAAAAATGTAAAATACAGGATAATAATATAATAAATGATAACAAATTACTTGAGAAGTTTTAAACACAGACAAAAATTAATTTGGGAACTGCCTCAAACTTAGCACTGAGTCTTTATTGGTTAAACAGACTGAAAGATGATGAGAAAGACACTGGACCGGGTATTCATGTGCCTGCTCTGCACAAGCAGACACATATACTAATATCTCACATATTTGTTCTTATTCTTTAATTTTTGTACAAATTTCAACAGTATCAGTAGTACCACTTTGTGAAAACACATACTAATCATTCATAAAAACTGAAAAATGTGGCATTATTATGCTAAAATGTAAGTGAGCGATTTGAGAAACAGTAAAATTTAGTTTTTTTAGTGAGAAGACATGGAAATAATCTAGTCATCCCTGCTTGAAGATGCATCGCTTTGTCAAACTTAACATAGAAATATGGCTGAGTTTGAAGGTGGTATTTTGACATCTAGTACGGTATTTATGGAACAACAGTTTAATGTCCTGTCTACACTAACATGGAGATTTTTCTAGACATTTGGGCCTGTCATTCTCAGGAAAAAAAAAAAAAAGCAACATTCTTTGCATTATCTCTGCTTCATCTGTTTTTTCTCTGGTATATTTCAATCCATGGTGAAATTTCATCAGTATGCAGCTAAAATGTGTTTGAAATTGCATGTTATAAAAGTAACTCCATCCATGTTATGATTCAGTTCAGTGTAATGATGAACTTGCTGGATTGGCATCCTGACAGAAAAATGGAAATTGTCTGTGGGCTGTGTATTTTATCCTGTTCAAAGGTCCATCAAATCCAATTTTTATGGTCAGGTTTAGACTTGGACAGTATTTTCTTGTGTTTATGGATAGATGCTGTGACAAAGATTAACCCTCAGAGACCTTAAAAGCTGCTGGCGACCAAACAATCTACTGATCTAAAATGTTTGATAACTCATTAACTTGTTAATCGTTCAGGTAAAATGCACAGTTATGCAGAATATTTTGTACGGTACAAAATATCCAACTTTGTTACACCGCTTTTTTTTTTTTTTTTTTTAATTAGAGTTTTAATTTTATCCAAGGAGACAAAATCCTTAAGTTATCACATATTCTGAAATAAAAGAACATTTAGAGCCATTTAGAGGCATGAAAGTATTAACAGCTGTTGATAAATGATAGAAGATCACACTGATATTATTTAAGTTCAACCAGTAATGATTCATATATAAAATATGCCAATGATTTCACTGTGTGTTGAACTGCAGGTCAGTTGAATTTAAGTTAATTATTGGGATATTATGGGATATTTCCCATCTTATCTAATAATAAGATATAATTCCAAGAGTCCATAGTGCACAGTTTGGCTATAGTTAACACACCACTAAGGAAGGGGAAAAACATCTTTCATGTACCTGGAGTTTTGATTCACAATACTATTTTTGTTCATTCATTTGAAGAAAATGCAACTTTTAATGTGATCGTGACAAGTTAAGTTCAACTTCATAACACTCAATTAGAGCAGACGAGAATCAAATTGTCATGAATTAGTCCGATATTGATATTAATACATTATTTATATTAATACCATAATATCACAGTGTTAAAGTTGTACATCTTGTATTCAGTTTTGTTTTATTTTATTCTGAAATTAAGAGCCAATGCAAGTGTAATTAGTATTGTAAGATCCCAATTTCGTTAAGATCCTACAAATACATTTGGAAAATGTTACTTAAATTACAACAAAAACTGGAATTTAGGAAAAATTAAATAAATGTGCCTTTGTTTTTTTTTTTTTTTTTGAAGTATATGACACTAAAATGTACAGGAGGTCTTTGGAAAAACCTGTTTTTGGAGTGTGACTCTAATACTAAGTGAAGAAATGTCCTGCTCAGGTCTACACAAGAGCAACAAATACTTTAGTGGAAACCCGGAGCCACGTAACAAAAGCTGTTGTGGTGAATGTGTTTCCTTGTCTTGCGGTTTGAAGACGCTGCTGTCTTTGATTGTATGTTACCTCTTATTGTTTAACCTCCCCCTGGGCACTATAATCCACAGTTCTGTGTGTGTGTTTACATGTTTGTCTGTCTTGTATAGGTTTGCATCAGTGGTGCGTTCATGCGTGTGTGTGTGTGTGTGTGCGTGTGTGTTGCTGTGTCGTCCCTCGGCGGCTGTTCCCCTGCTGTACACGCCTGTTCTGGCGATAGCATTGTCTCCATGTCCAAAGACCTGCCGGCTGCCCTATTCCTCCATGTCTTTATCATGCTAATACAGAGAAAGAAGGAGCGAGGGAGGAGGGACCGAGAGGAGGCGCCGGGACGATAGCTCCACAAACACAGAGCCGACGGGTAATCTTTCGCCTCCTCTCTCCATTCTCACCACCTCCTCTGTTCTTTCTTTCCTTCTCTACTTCCCTTTCTTCTCGTCCCCGCACCCTCTTCATCTGCCGCTTTCTTATCTCCCCCCTTACTTCTTTGATAATCCCTCCGAACATTGTCTTCATAATTACACACAACAATGATTCCCATCCTAGCAAGAGAAATGTGCGCTGTGCATGGAGAATATTTCATAGATGAAGGCCAGTGTGTGAATTAATAACTTGGGTCTCTCATAAAGGCTGTTTCTGTGTGTGTGTGTGTGTGTGTGTGTGTGTGTGTGTGTGTTGAAGGAGGAGCACATGGAGCCTCAGTGTTGTTTTAACACGACTGTTACATTATGCATGCTGACAGGCCTGCCTGTCCCCATTAAAGGCCCATCTTGTTTCCCCATTATATCTGGTTTCTCTGTTAATAGAGCTCTTTGTGTGGCACTTCCCTTTATACTGGGGGCGTTACAACAGAAAGGTCAGCTCTGGTACAAACCTGCCACACTCCCGCCACTCGCACAAGTCCCTGAATGACAACAACTACACAGCCGTCTCATTACAGCTCCGCTTTAGAACAGAGGAGTTACAATACTGTAGGCCGCTCCCTGTCTTCTGTCTGGTGCGCCCTCAGTCTGTCTTCTGTACATTCTAGTAAGTTTATCAGTGACAAAAAAAAAAAAAAAAAAAGAGGGGCTCTCATTACTGTTATTTATTGACCTTTTAATGAGGACCGTAGGCCGTTCCACTGGTCTAGAATAGAGCAGAGTAGAATACAATAGAGTAAAAAGTGTAGAGTAAAATAGAATACAATAGAATAGAGTAGAGTAGAATGGAATACAGTGGAACAGAATAGAGTAGAACATAATAGAATAGAGTGGAGAAGAATGGAATACAGTGGAACAGAGTAGAGTAGAGTAGAACAGAATAGAATAGAGTAGAGAAGAATACAATAGAGTAGAATAGTGTAGAGTAGAATAGAATAGAAATTAATAGAATGGAATACAGTAGAATAGAATAGGGTAGAGTAGAGCAGAGTAGAGTGGAGTAGAATAGAATAGTGTAGAGTGCAAAAATGTAGAGTAGAATAGAATTGAGTAGAACGGAATACAATAGAATATAATAGGGTAGAGTAGAGTAGAATAGAGTAGAATAGTGTTGAGTACAAAAGTGCAGAGTAGAGTTGAATAGAATAGAGTAGAATGGAATAGAATAGGGTAGAGTAGAGTAGAATCGAGTAGAGTAGAGTAGAATTGAATAGAGTATAATAGAATTGCCATAAATCGATGGTATTGTACAATCAGATGAGGTTTGCAGCTTGAGATGCTTCAAGAGAAATACTAAATAATAAAGTCTAAAAAATAAAAATCATAAAGTGTAACAGTGTTTGTTACTATCAGTGTAAAACTTAGTGAAGCAGCAGGTAAGAGTAAATGAAGTGAAATAGTACAAAACAGCCATTCAATTGTAACTGTATCTGTATAATAATAATAATAATAATAATAATAATAATAATAATAATAACTACATCCAGAGCAGCAGATAAACTGTTACCCATAAAGTTGGAATAATTTTGTGTTCAGACACGTTCCTCTTTTCTTTCTATTTCTACACATCAGTAATCATCTTTGACCAGGTGTAATAATCACATACTGAGTCCCAGTTACACTTTATCCATCGAGAATAAATCACATTATCACAATCATTTTATGAGAAAAGATACAAATATTTTATTCCAACTTTATGGGTGTCAGTGTAATAATTCATATCATTCATCAAAAAGCATCATTTGGCAACTTACTCTTTTACAAATCACTTTCACACACTGCTGATTTGACCAAATGCATTGAGTACAATGAGAATTTCAATTCACATGACAAAAAACGGATTCATTTTTTTTATTCTCTTCCAAATGTGACCAACACAGTCGAATTTGAGTCAGTTTCTACACAAGTACAATGGAACCAAGTGTTGGAATCATCTCCAACATCTGGTAAATGCCTGTTACTCTCTATTTTTGGTTTCTGTATAATCAATACGAGTTCTACTGTCTGAGTTTAGTGTTATTGTTTCACTGCTGTTTGCATCATGTCAGAGGTTTTCACGTCTGTTATGGATGTGTTTTATTTATGTCAGTGTTTTATTGAGTGGGCGGTTGTTTTTGCCATTGTGTGTTGACTTCAGTAGAGCTCTTGCTCTTTAAAACATGCTGAAATGCACCCAAACAAACAGCACATAATAGCCACTTATTGCCTATTTTTTTCTATTATGTCTTATTTTCATTCAATAACTGCTCTAATCCTCTTTTATTCTCACCTGGATTTTGCATTTCCTTTGTAAAATGTCACTAAAAAGCAGTGGCAGTCGTATGTGTAAGTAGCTATATTAACTGCAGTAAAATATTTAATTTATCTGTCATATTGATCTGTGATAAAACCTGTACCATGTTTGCTTAATTAATAAGGTAATGCCCCAGTTAATTTGAAGATAATTTCTCGGGTGTTTTAATGTTTATTCATTTCATCTGTGAAATACTGTTTGTTAAAGGTGACCCGGAAAAAAAAAAAAAAAAAAAATCAGCATTTAGTACCACGGCAGGATTTTAATACCGAGATCCAAATACAGATGAACTTTCCCTTGGGGATATTCACTTTCTTTCTTTTTTTATATTTTAATTACAGTTTTTAACTTTAAGAAATGTACTTTCTTAATCAGTTCAACAAAAGAAATTAAAAAAAATCCAGTCAGCTCTGTGGCTGTTAACATGAAGACAGTTTATCAGTCAGTTATATATTCTGTGATTGTCCAAATACGGGAATTTACACAAACGACACATGAATGTATTTACAGGTTGCACTGGTTGTGAAGTTTTGGTAAAAATAAACCACAATCATATTATTCTCAGGTCAATTCAATTCTTTTTATTTTCCCTGTTGATTCATAGTCATATGATGCCTTTGATAAATGCCTTTGGATGAATTTAATATACAATCTGACAGAATTGCATCTCATTTTCATTATCTAAACATGAATTATGGTTTTTACATTTTTTTTCCTCAAGCACTGCATGTACACAAGTACTAATCTGAGGTATTTGTACTTCACTGGCATCTCTATTTACTGTAGTTTTACACTTGTACTCTACTACATCTCAGCAGCAAATAACTATATTTGTGTGACAGCTTTCACATAAAAGCCTGTGATATGATGCAGCTATAATACTAATTTACCCACTTCCATAATGCTTTGAAAGGAGACATTCTGCACAGTGAAAGCTTTTATTGAACTTTCAGGGTTGTACTTATATTGAAGTAAAGGATCTGCCTACTTCTTCCACCACAATTAAAACACAGTCTTTTCGGAAACAACTTCAGCTACTAAAACAAGAAGACACGTTGACTGTGAAGACATAGCACTGACTGCATATTCAATATAAACATGTCACTCGTATGTTTTGTTAAATGATGCAAATAGAACTCAGTTCCTGTGCAACATATCGTTAAATATTTGCTGAACATCCAGTTGGGTTTTTTCATACATGCAGCAGAATAAGCAGACTAACAAAGTGTAAGAACCAGTTGTTTATTATTTATTTTTCTACACAGGTCTCAGATCAACACGTTACTGTTTTACTTGTATTAGTGAACGTTAATGATGACTTTCTGTACTGAGCGTTACATTTGACATCATTAAAAATTCCTGGATGAAATAAAGCCACAGCCATGAATCTGTCCTTATTTTAGTACCCATAATTCTGTGGGTTTGAGGCATGTTTGGACTTTCATCCAAATTCTGACCCAAGAAGAAAAGCGGACTGAGCTTGTGTGCACGAAACCGGAATATTTGCACGAAACCCAACAAGCGGTTTATCGTAGCTACTACTTAGATCCTCCACCATTCCAAATGCTCTGGAATGATTCCATTATAATAACTGTGTGAAATAATATCCCACTCCTGCTGCCATCTTGTCTCTTCATTCCCTCTTTCCTCCCTTGTGTTTTTTCTTCTCGCCGGTACCTTTTTGACCTCCTCCCTACTCCTTCCCTCCGTCTCCGTCTCCCCTCTCTCATGTGAGTCCACTGTGTGCAGCTCTCTGCCAGTGATCCATGGATGGTAATGGCCATTCCTGCTGCTCCCACAGCACACACCATTACTACAGGAACACCCAGACGGAGAGCGACAGACGAAGAGGGAAAGGAAAGGGATGGAAAAGACCACGAGCGAGGAAAAGAAACAAGGAGAGAAGACAGAAGTTGGGTTTTCTTCCAAATGTGCCGCACATTTTAGCAGAGTTTGAGTCTAGACTGTTACACGAATATCAAGAGTTGGATCATCATCATCTTCTTTGCAAACATGAAATTCCAGTTCGATGTAATATTTCATACAATAACACCTACCTGAGCTGTTGATTGACAAGTCCAAAGTATATGAGGTGGTTTTGGATCAATACCTATTTCAAACTACCTATTTCACTTGCTTCTCAGAATTTCACCTTGTCCTCATATCTGAACAACAGAACAGGTCAACTCAGGCCTTGTCTACATGACAGTGTTTCACCCCAAAACATAAAAGTATTTCCTTTGCCTTATTGGGTGTACACAACGAAGATCTCTGTCTACACTGGAACAGTGAAAGGATGAAAAACACTGTGGTACTCATGCCATGCCAGTAGTCGAAGATGTAACTTTGTAGCGACACAATCCACATGACCCCTACATGTTCCTTCACAGACTGGAGCAAGTACAGCCAGATGTTACCGTTGTCGTCTGGTTTGCGCATGCCTATGTGAGTGACATTGTAATGCACATGCACAAAGCGGAGCTTGGCATCAGTGTTTTCGCTGAAAACTGCAACTTACCTGTTGACACTGCAATGATGGCTATTATGTTTGAGAAAAATTCCACTGTGGAGACCATATGCAAAAGTTTCCCTTTTAGGTAATCTAAAATCATGTGTCTGTGTAAATGGGTGGTCAAAATCATTAAACCATTGTTGTGTCAACAGGGTTTCAATTTTCACTTATATGCACAAAGTTTTAGACACAAAAGTTAAATTCAACTCACTTATCTCCATAGGGAAATTCAGTCACATCATATCCATCCTAACACACATAGCACCTAGGATTAGCATTAGCATTAGCACTTAGCTGCCAGTGAAGGTGCTCAGGGAAATACTGTTGATACTACTAAAAATGCTACATAACTTGCACTAACACAACTTGGTTAGGGGTAAGAAAATATATAATTGTATAGGCTAAAATACAAAAGAAATATGATAAATGTTGCAAAAATCAACACAGCTTATAACTTTGGTTGGAAATGAAATGTGAATCCCAGGCTTCCTTGTTATTCATTGTTATTAATCTAGGGTTTGCCTCTGTTTTACAATATCAGTTTCTCTTATTTTGTTACATACACTGCTAATTTTTTTATCTTTGTTTAATCTAACCTTTATTTCACCATGTAAAGACCCATTAAGATCAAGATAATCCCAATCAAACAAACAAAAAAAAAGCAATATACCTTCGTAATGGCAAAAAAAAAGGTGGTTCATGGTGGACAATGAGTGAGGTTCACAGATGAAAATTGTCCCAGCCTCGTAATAAATGAGAACGTGAGACAAAATTCTGTCATTTTCAGAAGGTTAGAATAATCATTTCAGTGTCTATGAAATGACACATTGATCAACTCGACGAATGTTTATATTTATCAAATCTATTAATCGTAACCATTATTTGCACCATCATCCGAGTCAGGACCAGTTCACGTTCTCCTCCTTTACCTTGACTGTGGACTTGATCCATATGCACAAATACTGCACTTCTTTTCAGTTCAGTTTTTGTGATCGCAGTTAATGGATCATGGGACTAGAAAATTTTATGTTATTTGACTGGAAATTGCATATTCATTTCCCTATAATACATCCTAGATTAGTGGATGACAAAGTCACATGGCTTAGGGGTTGGGGTCCTCTTGCAAGAAAATTGTACATTAAAAAAACAAAACATGTACTTTCGCATCATTAGAAGATGATTATTACCATAACTATCATATCTGTGTAAAAAATTTGGAAAAGCCAGGAAGGATAGTAAATAACCAACAAAACCACAATAAAAAAGTTTGCTATGGACCAGCTCCAACTATTAGATTAGAACCATTCTAAAGTTTCCCAGTTTGGGATAAATAAAGTATATGTACCTCTCTATTAGATCTTATGTAGGTTATTTAGCTAGTGTTGATGTTCTTTTTAATAGTTTTAGATTACTGTGGTTTAAGTAGTGAGCACAGTGGCTGTATTGCTTAGTGCACATGTTCAAGTGCATATTCAGTAGATTTCTGTCACTACATTCAGACAGCAGGTCTTAATACACAATTTTTGGTGAAATCCCATTTTTTTTGTGTGCTTGTTCATGTTTCACATTGAATGCGACTTCTATCAGTTTTGAGTATGAACTGAATGCGGCCCTGAAGGGACCCACGTGCACAAAAGAGGTCCTGATGTAATATGTGACCACACAGGCACGCACTGTTTTTACGGAAGTAAACATGGAGGCATCTCGTCTCAGCGTGTGTGTTGTGGCTGTTGATGTTTTTCCCTTCGCTCCTCCTCCTGGGAAGCAGAATTGTGATGTTTGTCGCATTTCAATGATGTAAAGGTTGGATAAATGTGACTTGGTTGTTCAGACTGAAGTTGCATTGCAAAATATCAGATACATACCAGATTTAGGACCACTTATGAAAGTGGCCTGGGTTGGATTTGAAAAAATTGGATTTATGCCATTGAAACTGTCTTTAACAAATCTGATACAGGTCACATATGGGCAAAAAAAAAATCAGATATGGGCCACATGGGCTACGTTCAGCCTGCAGTCTGAACATAGCCTGTGATTGTGCAAGTGTTGTATCCAAGGTCATTAGCTGCAACTCAGAAAACATAGCTCTGATAAACTTAAGGACTGCTGAAATCTCTGAGTCTGTAGGAGCTTTAAAACAGCTGGATGAGGCACTGGTGGTTCATTTAGCAGAACATGGAACCACATCCACTGAGGCCTGAAGTCAGGCGGTTCAGTTGCAGCATGTCATTCACATACTCCATTTCCGGTTTCTGAGCACAATTAACTAATAAAGGCACAAAAAAACAAGTCTTTAAAAAACATCTGGTTGGAAATTTATCAGGAGAGGGAGCATTTTGTCTGAAAGTCACATAGTGTGTGTGAATGTACATCATTTCATGGTGAGGATTAGACAAGGCCAGGTATGATATCTTGTTTCCTGTGACCTGCTCATGGTGAGGTTTCCCACACTCATCACTTCACTGTATCACATCCTTCTTACTGAAGAATAAAACATTGACGCGCGCACACACACACACACGCACACACACTGCTAGATCACACACTTGCAATACCTTTACATGCTGCTGAGCTGTAAATCCAAATTATCTCCAAATACCTCATTCAGACTCTCATCTCCCATCTATCTGTGTGTGTGAAACGCTATATTCCTGTCATACAGAGAACTTGAGAGATGTGTGTGTTTCCTGTAACTCACTGTGGGTTATGATAACAACCGTTTCTCCTGTCAACAGCCCATAATGTCAGATTTACAGGGTTGCCCCCGGTAACCAGCCAGGCTGGCGTGGCTGAGTGATTCTACAGCATCTGTCAGAGCTAGAGAGGCCATCTATCACACACTCGCAGACACACACAGTTTTCAGTATAACAGGGACACAGTGTCAGCATAAATTATTTGATCTCATCTTCAGTGTGAGACTATATCCTCTTTGAAAAACAACTTACAGGCTGTTTGCTCAACCTAAACTGACTTTTGTGTATGTTAAGTGCCAAATCAGGTACTATTAAGATATTCTCATACCAAATATATTTACATTTGCAGACAAGGTATGCAGAAGAAGCAATTTATTTAACATTTACTTTCATATCCAAAAGTCTAATGTCTTATTATAAAGAAAGAAAGAAACACCTGCACTGCCTTTTACAACTGTGCCTAATGCAATCTTATGTCTGAAAAAACCAGTAGAGGGTTTGACTGTACTGTAGAGTGGTCAATGGTGAGAGGAATTATTTTCTCATCATCTACTATCAGTTAAACATATGATGACTGTGAATTTATGAACACATTTTATAAGGCAAGATCCCATGGGGGGGCACTAGAACTTCACCAATCACATTTTATTTTCATATAAGCCATGTAACATATCCTTAAATCTAAACAGGTCGACTACTTTTCATCATAGTTTTCATCATAAGTAGTGTTAAAACAGTTTAGAGAGAAAAACTCAAAGGAAGTAGAAGCTAAGAGGAAGCATGTATAGTGAAACTATCAGCGGGCCAATGATAGTGTCTTGAGGAACACCCCACTTCAAAGTATACCGGACATATGGAACAGCAGCTACATTTGTTTAAGAAGTTTATGGTGTATGTCCCACAACTTAAGAGACTAAATTTAAAACTATTCAGATCAACTTATCAGGCCTCATATATGAATATTTTGTAATATATATAAGTGGAAAATCTTTTTTTTTTTTTGTCTTTATGTGTGTTTTTTTCTGTTTTGTTTAATTTTTTCTCTCCTGGCAATATGCATAAAGGAGCTCCAACTAAGTAAGTACTAAAAGTTCTGCCTTTCTTTTCTACTAATGTGATCAAAGCTGTGATTTAACTGTTTTAAATGGGCCTCGCAGGCTGCTGTTTCCACTGATGTGAAACCTGGGGGACATATCAGACGCTGCAATCGTGTACCACATTCACATTGTGATTGTTTAGTTCTTATCACACTACTTTATTCTAGATCTGATCTTGATAGACTATTTTAATTCTTATCATAATAGACTATTTCATGCACTGATGCCTTTTTGTTCCTGTGCAGCTGTGATGAGGTATAATTGGTTTGTTATGCACATCATTTCAGTCTGCATTGCTATGCAGTGAGCACAATTTTACTCTTTCCCGTTCTTGCCCTTTTTTTTCTCTTTTGACTTTCCATATTGCTAAAGCAGTAGGATTGGCCTACTTCTTTCTTCCTGTATCTTCAAACACATTTATGCGATACATGTAGACACACACCCAACAGAGGTTAATAGTTGTTGTAGCAGTGGCGATCATTGATTACTGTCCACTGAAGCACAACTGCTGTCTTTTCTAATCTTAGACACACAGTTAACTGCACGCACAAACACATGCACACGTGCAATGAAATGATGGCTGCTCGGTTTTCTGCTGATAAGTCTGTCAGCTGGTAATTTTTCACACAGGTTAGAGAAGGAATGGATATTCCTGATCCAAAGTTATAAAAAGGTCCTAATAGTAAAAGAAGCGTGTTGACCACATTCTGGCCCTGATTTCACTTCCACATCCTCGGCTTCTGTATCACAGAGTGTACCCATCTGTGGGAATTTGAACTGCCTTGGAAGCCTCGCTGAGCTGTCGGAGCCTAAATGCATCCCGCAGACACACTTCTCTGCCACTTTAGCTCAACTTAGTATTTTCAGGGGAAATTTTGTTGGATGGATAAGTCAACAATTTCTTCTCTCGATACAAACCGTGACTATTTAATCCGCACAATTTATATGATTTGTACATTTTGTAGATTTGGAATATTTCTTCTACTATTGCTAATGTACAGATCAAATAATAGATGTGGTACAAATGTCAAATAGATAGATAGATAGATAGATAGATAGATAGATAGATAGATAGATAGATAGATAGATAGATAGATAGATAGA
>JAPQRP010000001.1:28520545-28533994 GCA_037367295.1 Apogon hyalosoma | reverse complement strand
AAAAATGTCACAGTTATTTTGTTTTTCCTTTTTTTTTTGCATTTTATTAAGACAATAAACAAGAAAGCATGCCAGGAGAGTAGTCAAATTACAAAACTGAATGCAATGCAAAAATATCTAACTAGTAAATAAATAAAGGAAGTAGTTAATGGGGAGACTAAAAAAAACAACTCATTAAACATTGATTTGTCTTTTCCAATTCTAATGCATGTGTAAGACCAGACTCACTTCAAACACATACACAGGTAAAAAGACAATTCAGGTACTTTTTATGAACCATTTTACATCTTATAATTCGCTTGATGTAATGTTTGATCTGATATGAAAATGTGAGTGGAAATATTTACCCTGATAGATGTTGTTTGTGATCCACTGAGCACATTTTCATCCTGAACATCCTCTGTGTGTCACATCAGTCATTCACTGTAACACAAGTATCCATCCATGGAGGAGTTTAATCTGTCTGCACACAACATTCTGTGAAACGCTCACACCGATCGCTGCCTTGTCACAGACACTTAGAGAAACACAAAGACGGAGACCTGCTCCAAAAACCATTTCCCTGCCTGTCACCAATGAAGTTGTGTGTCGTGTGTTTGTGCAGCTCAGACCACATGCGAAGGGTTTTCCATGGGCAACAGGAGGAGGCTCTTGAGGGGGTCCCGCAGCCATGATCGTTTTTCCAGCAATGTCGTCACAAAGACATACCTATAGTGAAACAGACGCTAAAAATAACAAAAATAAATCCTAATCCTAACCATTTTGTTTCACCTTGTGTTGGAACGTCAGCGCTGTGACACATCACTCAAACACTGCAAATCACTTTTCTGTGGCTTCACGTACGTCAGCCTCCCTCCTTCTCCTTCACTCCTGAATCTGTCATCACATTTACACTTTATTCTCACTGTTTTGCCTTATTGTTGTCTGAGAATATCCAAGCACACGCTGAATATCTCCAAATGGATTTTTTCCCCCAGTAAATCAGGCTACAAAATGAGATTATGGCACTTTAAACCATCATGTGGTCCGTTTTATGACCTCTTACTGGTTTATAGGAATCTCGTGAAATCCATCAAAACACACTGAAGGAAAAGTCACACTGAAAACATATATTCATACTAGAGCTGGGCAAAAAAAAATCTATCTTTTTTTTCATTGGTATGGACAATTTATGCTTTAAATTGATTCATTTGTGGCTACATGAACTGAAGACAAAACATTATTCATAAATACACCATCTTAAATAAAATGCTATGCCATATATGACTGAACAAACACATTGACAAATAGTATAGAAGTAGGCTAATCGGGTTGCATTTTGAGTTAAGGAATAATCTTCAATGTTGCAATTTAGGTATTTTTCACAATTTTTAGAAAGCAAAACTTTCATTAATTTGTTCCTTCCCAAGCTAATTTGTGTTCATTTCCATCTACTTACCAGACAAATTTCCAAAGCTTTCATGCTTTTAAACTTTTTTATGTGGATAAAATGCAACCTGAACTACATCTGGTTAATTTAGCTAAAACAGTATTTTTTTTCTTGGCTTTGGTTTGTTTTTTTACCCATTTTAACAGAAGCATAATTAATGATGGAACAGACAAGTAATGTGACCTCATGACACCAAACAGGTAGGAAGATAACGTCAGTCACTATCCAGGTGATTCTTTTCACTAATTATGTTTTGGTGCTCGGAATAAAGTAAAATACAGTAACTTGGTAACTCACTTATGGAAATTTTAAGCTTTCTACTAAGGTACAGCGTGTCTATATTGACAAAGCTTTTATTGTAGAAACTTCAGTATATTTAATATAAAATGATGATTGGATCACTGGGGATCTGATGGGAATGGAGAGGTTAATTAAATGAATTCCACATAATGCCCATTCCTAATTCATGCCCTAACAAATGCAAAAACTCTGCTGTCTAAAAAAAGGCTATTTTTGTGTTAATTTTACATCACTGTGCAAATTTCTCTGTGATTTCATCCTAAACATGTAAAAGAAGTTACAAAACAAAGATGACCTAAAAAGATGTAACATCTAAACCACAACTGAACAATAACCCACGATGCTGCTCATTATGTGCAAATATAATAACTCCACAACATAGCTATGCTTTCTACTTACACAATATAAAGTGAAGTTACTGTAATATCACATACAATACTACATATAATGTGCAATAATCTGTTTACATTTCAGTCATTTCTCCTCTTCTTCTATGTGGATCATAATTTGTTCATCATATCAATGTTGAATGACAATAAAGAATCTTGAATTAGCCTAATCCTAATGTTTCAAATTGGTGTCACTGAAAACTGCACATTAAACTGAATCTAATGTTCATAATCTTTCCAGAACCAGACATGATATGCAATGTTCAATTCAATTCAGATTTATCTATGTGGTTCAGTATAAGAAATCAGAGCCTCACCTGCAAGACCTGAAAAATATGGCGGAAACCTCTGAAACAGCCATTGCAGAGGGATCCTTCATCTGGGTCAGACAGAAAATGCAAATTTAGAAAAACAATGCATGTACAGAATATATTATGTGTTAAACATATAGTTGGTGGAGTGATGACATCATCAGGGACGTTTCCCAGGTCATTAACACTTGAGGTCACGCCCCTTTCGGTTGTGCCCCATGGGACCTTATTTTAGAAATAAAATGCATCACAGTCAATGACAAGAGCCAAGTAATGTTTTGATCATATTGAAATTCTGCCTTTACACATATGTTTGGTCAAAAAAGGCAAAGTTTGTGGTAAAACTGTTCAACCATCAGACTGAAAAAGTGAAGCTGAAAGTCTTTCTTCATGGTCCACATCTGTATTCTTCTACCATATTGGACTGAATGCGGTTGCCAGATTTTCACCTCTCTTTACGTGATCTGTTCAGAGCTGCTAAAAATGTCTTTGCAGTTTCCTGTGGTGAATATTTTTTTGATTCTGTTTGATTTGTGCAATGATTTACACATTTGTCAATTTTAAGGATAATTTTACGGGCCAAGAAAATCACAATTAAGTTAGTAAAATGCATTTATTTTGTGTTAAACAGCTCAGTAGTCTGTGTTTCATGTTGTGTGATAAATCTCACCAACACCAAAATGACCCCTGCTTTGACCTCAGCCTTCAAAGATGAGGTGAAAAGTATTCAAAGAGCTGAAAATCACCATAAGTCTGATCACGTTGAAGCTGCAGAGACATTTTCAGTGACTGAACAGAGTCAATGACAATGACATCACTTCCATGACTTACAGGCGTATAGCCTTTATATTTATGTCATTTTACAGTCTAATATTTTAGCTGTTTTAACCACAAACTGCAAATTTATTGACATGTCAAATTATCTTTTAAATTGACAAACATTATGCATCTAAATAATGGAATAATTATAAAACTGACTTGCCTCTCACTATTAACTGTAATGTGAATTTACATCTTGCGGTTTAATTCTGATCTTCTTTAACAGGTTTTATTCTATTAACCTATTTTCTTTAATGGTGTTTTCAATTATTAGTTTTTTTTAGAAGTAACATTCTTTGTAAATATTTAAATTTGTTTTATTCTCTGTATTTATGTGTTTTGTTGTGTCTAACTGGGATAGAGGCCATGACTCACAGACTGCAAACCTGATTTACCTATGGTTATCGGTAAACTAACCCAAACCTAAACCTGCAACTAGGTCCCATGGGGCAAAAGCAGAAGGGGCGGGGCTTCAGCTCTCAGATACGGTCAGTAACAACGTCACAGCTGGGGGCGGGGAAACCAGAGGGGGAACCAATCCTGCTCCCCGTCCGGAATTTCAACTTGCTTTGCTAATGCTAACAAGTTGTCAAGACGTACTTTGAGTTGTTATTGCCTTCTGACAAGGACCGATATATTAAAAAATTAAATACGCTGGGGATTGGATTGTTGTCCATATGTTTTAAAAGACTGGACCAATAATCCGACTCAGTGGAATGAAGTGTCATTTCCACACATCTGCTGCTACTTAATGGAGTCACCTGTAAGGGACTATATCACTTTGGCTATAGATATGATGAATTAAACTTATCATAATTTTAGTACCTAACATTAAATAGACGAATTAATGTCAATTACTGTTGTTATTGGTCCAGTATGATGAGAAGGACTTTTAGCTTTACACAGGAACAGGCAATAGAGATGTCCTTTAGAGGGCTATACTTTACTTTATGCTTGGAGTACATTTCAGAGCCAGCACTTTTTTTTTCTACATATACCGTACTCAGTAAATAAGTAACTTATACTTTTACCAGACTTTTGTGCACAAGTACCTGTAATTTTGCTTAGGTACTGAAGTGTGCTTTTGTCCGTGTTGCGAGGAAATCTACACAAATTACAAATGTAGTACAAAGTTCACTAGCGTTTAAACTATTATTCTAATATTCCTGATACCCCTGATATAGTCTGCGGTTGTTTGGAAATGGTTCACATTACATTAAACTGACCTGAACTGAAGTGCTGACTGCAGACATGTTATGGTTTGTAGGTGGGTTCATAATCTGCCAAACTCGTCCTCTCTTCTGATAGCTTGAAGCCATTTTGTCCTCCTTTGTGGTTCCGTTTTATTATTTGCTAAAATGTAAAACATTAATTTATGATTTTCTCTGTTTATTTGCAGTCCAAAGGGGCACACAGCAACCCTTCGGCATTATAGCTGATGGTAATGACCAGTTTGTTTTCCCTCTTCGGCTCTAACCGGATGTGACGTTTGTGGGCGTTCCTGTTGTACGTTATGATGTCACTTCCTACTTCCGGGTCCAGGCCTGTTCATTCCTCTGTGTTCAGTCTGCTGTAGTTCTGTATCTCTGAGTCCATAAATCACATCCAGCTGTCATTCTACCATTTTACATGTGACAATAAAAAACAGAGGAAGTGGATGGAGTTTATAAAAATAGTTAAAAGGAGAAAAGTTATGTTTGGAGCTGGATAATGTTAGCATGCTAGCTAACTGTAGTTCCAATTCCATCTGCCAAACCAGATATTGATGGATTTCCCTGATAGAAAATAAGCTGTTATAAGGTGTTTAACATCTTCACATTTACTGTTTCATTTGTCAGCCCTTTATCTGTGCTACCCAGTTCAGAGGAAGGTAGAATAATTAAAGATAAATGTCAATACAGAGTTGAGCACAAAGTAATGCAATGCACTCATGTAAATGGGCCGAAGAGATTAAGCAGAATTAAGGCTGATTGACTGGAGGTAAAACACTAAGTATGGGAAAGTTAGACTAATAACTGTATTTCATTTATATAAATGAATTTAACCCCAGTTTTTGCATCATTTAAGAGAAAAGTTATAAAGGAGCACATGGGCTCCAGTGTTATTGACTGTTTGGACCTAGAATTGAGTTTTTCAGCATCGTGACATCAGAATTAACGGACAGACACAAGATCAGACACAGACAGAACAGAGACAAAAACAAGGAAAAGAAGACTTGGACAGATATCCAATCCAACAGAGCATACACATACTAATGGCAATGGAAATTGGCAGTGAAAGACTGAGATTTTAGCATTTTTTTTCTTTCATTATTATTCATTATTTTGCATATTTTATATTAACAACAGATATCAATGAAAAAGAGTAAAAACAGCCTCCATATTCTCAATGACAAAATGTAAACTGTCTGCTTTACATTATGAGGCATTGAAATGTATGTCAAACACAACCCTACCCTAAGTACTTGAACGCACCGTCAAATTTCTGTGGTGTGTGAGGAAGTAAAAGAAAAGTAAATGGATAAAGAGGAAAAGTGAAGTGTGTGTAATTTTAAACAGATTCACTTTTTGCCTTAAAAGAGTGTGGCGAGGAGCGTAAAACTGTGTGAGACAACAATACTAACAGCCTGAGCGCTCACTAATGCAGAGTTTGTATTATTTTTACATGAATTAAACAGATATGAGACGTGAATTATGACAAACCAGAGGCAAACCTCACCGAAACTCATCTGTGTGAATAAAATGTGAGGGCCCACTGTGTTATGTAAATGAACCACCTCAAAGGTATATTTACAGTCAGCACTGAACCCCCCCAGCCTCCGACATTATAAATGTACCTTATTGAGTCGACTTAAAGGCACATTTTCAAGCCAAAGATAAACATGTTCCCAAGTTAAGCGGAGACGTGATTGATTCAGACACACAGCGGTGCAGTGATGGAACACTTTATCACGGTTTGAGGAAGAAATCAACAAACGCTTTCACACATAACAACAGGAACAGATGTTGCCTTTAGAGAGAGAAAGATTACACACTCTTATACTTTCACACCCAAAAAAAAAAAAAAAAAAAAAAACAACCACAAGCTAAAAGTACGTTTCCCAGCTCTTTTCTTCTTTCTTTGTAATGTTTCTAACTTTCCCCTTTGTTTCAGTAAAGGGATATTTTAACCATAGTCTTTTTGAACATTAACTGGTTCATCACCCTTAGTACTGTTCTTTAACACGATATTCTACTTTCATTTCACTTACATTTACTGCTTTGTTTGACGGGGACGTTGCTCATTATTCAGCAGTATTCAGAGGCAACAAAGTACAAATACTGCATTTACTGTGTTGGTTTTCAGGTATCTGTACTTGTCTGGCAACTTTTGACTTTTACCTTCATGAATAACTGCATTTTCTACTCCCCACATTATCAGGTTTATAGAGCAATCTCTTTACTTTAGCTTCAATACATTTAGGGATTATTATTCCCTTCACGTATTTATTTTTATTTTCCATTTTTGTTCACCTTCTCTATAAGACCAAGGCCATTTCGATATAAATAGACAACACATATGTGAAGAGAAACGTGATGTAAAGGAAACGAATGAAAAAACTGAAAACTGCACATTACAGCACAGTCAATATTAGAATTATCATTATATGGTTTTCTGTTTTATATTAAGTTACAGTGGTTTATTCATCTTCACTGTCCAATAAAACAATCCTGATAAAGTTTATGTTTGGACTTTTTTACTAGATATGGGCGGATTTAACAGCCTGTCACACAGAATAAAAAAATTGCACAACAGCAAAGTGTCACATGTGGTTAGAGTTTCCATTTGTAAGGTAAATCTCAGAAGGCTGTTCAGCACACTGGCAGGTAAATGTTTGCACTAAATGATCTTATAGTAAAAAAAAAAAAAAAAGGCTCATCTGATCTGAGAGTCTGATTTATGGACCTGATACTTCTGCTCCTGCTGCTGTTTAGGATGCATTCACTGCCCCTTGTAAAAACATTGTTTAGAATGGAAACGTGCATTTTTATTTAAATACATGCGACTCTATCTGTCATTGCGAGAGGATGAAAAACCATGTGTTACCACATTGTTTTCCAGCTTCACTCATTACTTCACTGGTAAATTATATGTCATAATCAGTATCGATACTGACCAGTATTGAAAAAGAAATATTGTAATCACATTTGTTGCTACATTGCTCAAAGGTGATATCATGCACAGAAACAGGCAGCGGCCTTATTTTTTTTTACTTTTACTACAGGAAAGAAGTTGAATCAATGCGGTATCTGTATTTCTACTGTAGTAATGAAAGCATGGACTTATATCTCCTCTGTTAATCAGAAAAATGATGATCTGTAAATGAGCCTGTTGTCAACGGGACTCAACATACAACAAAAGGGCAGAAAAGAACACGAAAGGTCTGATACAAATCATTAGCAAACAATCATTCAGTTTAATCAGTTATTTACAGCCCATATGATACTTATCATGACAGCAGAAGGACAATGACAGGAGGATAAGCGTCAGTGAATCTAAATATAAATGGAAAATAAAAGTAAAATATTGAACTACCACACTTTCATCTGGTTATTTTAGCTCTGGTTCTTTTTTTAACTAAGGCTCGAAGAGAAGGAGTTGATGTGTTTTGTAAAAAATGTAACTTAAAAAACAAGGGGACAAGTTAGAAGTTTATGTCCCTTTACAGAAATGCCATTTCCTTTGCCTGATTAGATAAGTCCTTGGATGTATTAACAACAACTAAATGGTTTTATATCATTTTTATGTTTGTAGTTTTTTTTTTTAACCATGTGGGATGGAACAAGAAGTGACAGGGTAATTTATCAAACCATATATTGTTGTATATTTTACATTTCCATCACACTGAAATGAGTAAAACCAGTGACTTAAATACTCATAACTAAAACACTGTGTATGAAATGATGAGATGAGTAACAAAATTAAAAAAAAAAAAACATTTTAAAAAAAATTGTGTATCTTTCTTGAATCTGACGGAAATTAGACAGACAGACATTTCACTCAAGGAACAGAAAATAAACATTTCTATAGAATCAATCTTAGTTAATCTCATAAAAGTTGTATTGTAGAAGTTGTTTTATTGACCTGTGTTCAGCTCATCAGACAGGTTGTAAAGTTTGGGATTATTGCATTTACATATTTTGGCTGTGGTGAGGATCATTGAGTTTCTAAAAAAAACACCTCAAATTAAATCCATCTATAACTCTGTGACACTGAAACTGGTTCACTTCAAGTCTTCACTACATTTATTTTATCATTAGTTGTTACACAGTAAATAGGTTTCACTTACTAAATACATTAATAAGATGTGATGGTTTGCTATAGATTTATGTCACTAATATAAATGTTGCTTAAATGTCACTTATATAGTCTAATATAACTGTTTAACATTGGCATGAATTCTGTTTATGAGTTCATTATTAATTCTATTATACAAACAGAAGCTTTGTTTTTGATGGTTCAACTACATTTTGGCGACAATAACATGGTGTTGCAATAAATATCTGCTTTTTTGTGACCTGGAATTAAGTCTTCTAAACAGATGATTGTATATTGACATTATGGGACATGATTGTCTTTAGTAGAAACCGCAGAGCTGAGGGAAGGTTTGAATGAAAGGAATTGAAATCATCTTTCAAAGTAGGAGGAAATACCTGAAGGTTTTCTGCTGAAGTGACATGAAAAGGCTCATGCTGCCTCCTGGTGGTGACTCACTGACAGTGCATTATTACCTCAGCCATCCAAGGACAATCAGAATCTGAATTAAATCAGTGATATGATATCATAACCTCTTGAGACCCAGCAATGCAGTTTTGTCCTCCGTAGGGGACAATAGTAATAAAAAAAAAAAAAAACAACACTGTCCACTGCAAAGGACCTTCCATAAAATGTGAAAAAAATACAAAAAATTATAAAACATGTATCTGAAAAAAAAACTGTTTCATCATGCCATTTAAAATCAAGACAATTATTTCATGAAAAAATCCCAAACTCTTACTTTCCTGGGTCTCAGGAAGTTAAAGCCCTAATACAAACACAACAGACATCACATCCACTCCTGAAAAGAGACAAATCACAGTTGTGTCCATATATCTGTTGTTCGTCTATTCTACGTGTAAAACATAAGGAAATCATAAAAATTACAATGCAATGTTTGTATACCTGTAATATAATAGTTGAATATATTTAACATATTTACAGCACTTACTGAAACGGTTTTTTAAAAAAAAACAAACAAACATACTGATATAATTTTTCCTCAAATACATTATGTAACAACATTAAATAGTGTATATATTATTTACATTTCATTAATCACTGTATTAATGTGACTACCTTTTACCACAAAAATGAAGTTTGAACTGTTTGTTGGAGGATGTTTTTTGACATTTATTAGACTATGCTATGCTATCTCTAAAACTATAATCTCAAACTCAAGTGTCAAGATATTTTTCACTGATATTTTGACTCAAAATGTGGTCGAACTGTGAAATAGGAAAAAAAAAAACTTGAGACCGGAATGACCACTTTATCACCGTCTTCTTGAAATATTTGGTGTTTTAGTTGCACCGAATTCTTCATAAGAAAAGAAAGTCATGTGAGGATGCGTATAGATGTGTAAATGCCTATACGGTTCATTATCTCCTTTGTGATGACATTTATGTAAGCAATAGCCTGTTCTTTCCCAATTGATTTGTGTTCATTTTCACCTTCTTACCAAGTTCCAATGCTTATAACTGAAGAACCACAAGGACAAAATGAATCAATGACGCCTCATTTGAAAGCTAATAACCTCTAGTTCCAGAACATTTCCTTTTAGTATGCGGCTAAAATTCAACCTGAACTATACTATATTAAAGGTTGACAGAAAAAGTTTTTATTTTTAAGCAGGAATATAATTAATGATTGAATGGACCAGATAGGAAGTCCCATTAGTTTTGATCACTATCAAGGTGATCCTTTCACTAATTACTTTTTGGTTCTGAGGAATACTGTAAAATAAACATGGTGACTGCAGAGAATCGAAGCTTTATAACAAGGTGTAGTATGTCTGTACTACAGTGTTATTTTGTAGAAACTTGAATGTATTTAATACAAAATGGCGACCGGATCACTGTGATGTGGGAATGGAGAGGTTAACAATGAAAACACACACTAATGACATCTACCCAGATAAACGTATTGCTGTATTAAAACCCACATTAATATGACAGATATACATTAAAGGTGTCATATTTTGCTAAACCAGGGGTGTCAAACTAATTTTAGTTCAGGGGCCACATTAAGCCAAATTTGATCTGAAGTGAGCTTGACCAGTGAAATAACATATATAAATAATGTTAACTCCAAGCTTTCCTCTAGGTTTTAGAGCGGGGGGGAGGGAAATTATATGTCTCAGTTTATCATTTACACATGTAAATTACAGCTTACAGATCACAGTGGATCTACAAATACACAAAACATTTAATAACAGGCAGAATATTGGTAAACTTTCACTTCAGACATTTCAAAATGTTCATATTTGTTCAGGTTATTTGCGTTTTTATGAAATGACAGTTTGTTTTAGTGTAAATACAGTAAAAATGACATGAAAATGTTTACATTTTCAAAGAGAACATTTGGAGTTGTAACTATTTATAGGTTATTATGATTACTGATCTAGCCCACTTGAAATTTAATTGGTCTGTATGTGAAACCTGAACTAAAGTTATTATCTTCAGTGTAATTTTTGTCAAACTGGACCCTTTGGCGGGCTGGATTTGGCCCCTGGGCCACATGTTTGAGACCTCTGTGCTAAAGCCACTTTTATTAGTCTTTGGTTCATTTATTTGTGTATTTGGACCCTAATTGTTCCAAAAGGTTTGAATTTGAACCTTCCAGGTGCTGCAAAGATATCTTTATATTAATTTTGGCAAAAATCAAGTGGATTTCTACAGCCTATTTAAATTCCTGCTTAATTTGTTACGTTTTATAACTAGTTACATCACATTTGTACATATGAGGTCAAGACTTCTGATGAACATTTCTCCAGTATGACATAATTGTTGGTCAGCAGCAGTGGTTGTAGTAAAAACTGAAAATATGTCCAAACTTTGAGCCGATTACCTAAAATGTTCAGTTGCTGGTTGAACGAGACAGAGCAGCACTGCCAACAACCTGGAGGGAGTGGGGCATGAAGTGGCACATTTGCATTTAAAGGGCCAGCGCTCAAAATGACCTTTCAGGTGTCATTACTCAGAAATAGGGTTGAAGATGGACCTGTGGAGTCGAATTAATGAAGAATTCAGAACCAAACATAGCATTTACAGTTTATGGAGACCACAGGGAAATGTCTGAAAATGCATAATTCTATTTAAACTCATTTAAAAATCCAGGTGAGTCTCTTTATTTACCACATTTTATTCAGCAAGAATTTTACACAATATACAGTTGAGTTACAGGCAAAAGGGCTCATTAACAATGACATATGTACAGTATTGAATTATGATTCCCATAAGCTACAGATGATTAAAAGAACAAGAAAGAAATTGCTTCAGTGCCTCTGCAGAAATGACACATAAAGAAATCCGATCAAAAAAACCCCAAAAGGTCAATTCTTTGAAGATTAAACATTCAGATCCAATATGGACCAATGAACAGCGGCTTTTACCTCAAATATTTAACAAAACATTCAAGTAGCTCATGAAAGGACACCAAAGCATCAAAGCAGACAAGTTGATGCATTATTTTGGGAGGTTGTTAAAATATATTTTTCTGCTTCCGAGTCTTTAAATGAAATAATTACAGACTGTGTACAGTGTTTGACAAGTTCATCGACCTCCAATGCAAAGAGGCTTCTGCTGTTTTTCTCCCTTTTTTGATCCTTTGGCTTCTAGAAGTGTGATACGTGATCATGAGGAAAATAATTTAGTCAGTAAAGCTACCCCAAAGAGCACTTACAGAGACCTTTGTGGATAAAAAAAAAAAAAAAAAGCAGTTCAACAAGTAATCGACTACGACGGGGTCACGAAGCGACATTAAATTAAGGGACACGGTTCAGTCAGAAGTGATTTGGAATTTAAAGCAGGAAACATCCATCTGACCTCTGCGATGAGTCTGCCTCTTTAACCACCATTAGCATCAGTCTTGCTGTTTACAACCAACATTTCAACACAAGTACAGAGCTATTAGGTGAGAGTGTGTTGAAGACTTAAGTAGACAGATTAAGACTAGAAGGGGATTAAAACTAACAAGTGGAGCACGAACCCAGTCGCATGACGGCTGGTGAATCATTAACCTCTCAACATCGTATGTGTGTAACGTCAGATGGTGAGTGATGCCGTCGACAGAGGGAGGGCGTTTTTCTGAAAGCACTGAGAGTGACAGATCACACACACCAACACACACTGTATCCCATGAATCACAGGCTGAGAGCGCTGACATTAAGACTATAATGGCAGCAGCAAAAAAAAAAAAAAAAAAAAAAAAAATGAACACATCAAAGTAGAAATCAGCATGTGTTAGCAGGCGAGCCTCATCCTTCCTTCTTGTTTCCCCAGTTGAACAGTTTGGACATGGGTGACTTCTTCTTCGGCTTCGGCTCTTTCTTAATGTCTAAGAATTAGAGAAAGAGAAAGATTGTGTTAAAGGAAAAGATTATATTATGGTTTGCAATAACCTGCTGTAATAGTAGTAGCAGTGGATAACACCGTCGCCTCACAGCAAGAAGGTCCTGGGTTCGATTCCGACACCGAGAATCTTTCTGTGTAGAGTTAGCGTGTTCTCCCCATGTTTGTATGGGTTCTCTCCAGGTACTCCGGCTTCCTCCCCCCATCCAAAGACAAGCATTGGTAGGTTAACCGGTAAATGTAAAATGCCCATAGGTGTGAATGTGAGAGTGACTGGTTGTTCATCTCTATACGTCAGCCCTGCGATGAACTGCCGACTCATCCAGGGCGTACCCCGCCTTCGCCCACAGGTAGCTGGGATAGGCTCCAGCAGCCCCGCGACTATCTCGAGGATAAAGCGGTTCAGAAGATGAATGAATAGTAGTAGCCAGAACCAGCCATGTCATACTAGATTGAAATCCTTTCATTCATTTCATTATTCATTCATTTTCTGAACCTGCTTTATCCTCACTAGGGTCACGGGGGTCGCTTGGAGCCTATCCCAGCTGCATACG
>JAPQRP010000001.1:28490007-28509134 GCA_037367295.1 Apogon hyalosoma | reverse complement strand
TCGCAATGATAAGAGATAGGGCAAATCAGGTAAAACGTTTGCAAGGGGCAGGGTTTGTTGTGCCTGGCACCACTTGTGTTATTTTTTTCTTGCAAACAATAAAAAAAAAAAAAAGAAAAGAATTTGCATGTGTTTGTCTGATGCAGCGTCACCTTTTGAAATATAAAAAAATATTTTTCTGCAAATATTTCATGATAATATTTGAGATTTGAGAAATTTCAAGGATGTCTGAAAATCTTTTTCCCCAACACTTGGGGAAAAAGATTTTGATTTTGACTTTTGATTTTTTTAATCATATTTTCTAAAGACCATGATGAAGACCATGAGCTGAAACATACTGGTCTAGGTTTGATAATGCTGTTTTATATAATGTTGCTGTGACACACTGAACAACAATCACTTACATCAGTGATTCTCAACTGGTGGGTTGCAACCCAAAAGTGGGTCGCAAACCCATTTTCAGTGGGTCTTGGTTTTGGTTAAAATGTACCTACTTAAGTATTAAAGGGAATATTTCCCTCTTTAGCATCACCACCTCCTGGTCATTTAAGTTTGTCAGTAAACTTGTCTTCTGTGTTGGCATACTGTGATATTCTACATTATCTTTGATTCAGAACACACCATCTTTTCATTAAATAAATCTGAGAAGTTTAACTGTTATCAATTTGGGTTGCAGCTTGTTACTGAGGGGTGACAGTGGGTCCTGAAGCCAGACCAGTTGAGAACCACTCAGCTACATCATACATAATGATGTCTGTGTAGCTGAAGATGCAAAAATAACCCTGAAAAACCAGTTTAATTCAGTACATTGTGATATAAGGTTACAAAAAAGTGACATACAGAAATTATTATATTTCCCCACCTCTGTTTTCAACAATAATGTCATACACACCAGATCATTTTCAGAAGAGGTTTTCATCTACATGAACCTGTGTAAATACACCTCCATATCATTTGTACAGTAGGATAACAGTGGATGATTTCCTCAAAAGCCCTGAGACTTTATATCAACTGACTTGATTCTCTCCGACTGCACCAACACCTCTGCTGAGAATTCTCTCATATCTAAAAATAAACTAATGTCTAAATATTGCAATGACATAGGCCCAGTGTGATAAAACATACAGTGGATTGTCAAAAATAATAGATTTTCTAGCATTAAGACCCCTATCCAGCACATCCTGTATAAACATGCAGCCGATTCATTTCTTTAGCAGCGTTGTTTTCAGTTCTACACAACTGTAAGATTGGTTTATCACAATATGAAACTCACATTGCAACCTGCTGATGTATTGGAAATATATGTTAGAATATCCTCCTGAGACCCAAGAAAGTAAAAGTTCTGGCTTTTTTACTTTAAATATTTGCCTTGATTGGAAACAACATGATGTGACAGTTTTTCAGCTACATTTTTTTTTTTTTTTTAAATGGAAAGTTTTTTTTTTTTTTTTTATTTTTTTTTTTTTAAGTGAAGCTATGAAACTCTTGCCCCCTACAGAGGACAAAACTGCACTTCTGGGTCTCAGGAGGTTAAAATAGAAATCAGCAAAATGTGAATATTTATATAGGAACATGTAACCATGTCTTTCTTCAGCAGGTGACTCGTCCTATGATACCAGTAAAAGGAAAATAAAATCTACAGTTACTAACAAAATGTTAAATCAATTAGATCGTGTCCCTGTCATAAATGAGGAGAAAACCTACATATTTATGGTTATAGTTATCGTTCATGCTGTGGATGCACTTTAACCACTTTGTGTCCAGATCAGACTGTTTGAGTTCTACCTGAGGTGGTGGGTGATGAACTTCGGGCCTTTGCGCTTCCTCTGTCTGGTGTTCGGACAGTTAACCCGCTCCTGCCGGACGGACTCGGACCAGAGTTCGGCGTGTCGGCCGTGGGCAGAGTCCGCATGTCAGCGAGGATGGACGGGTCCGCCCTCAGCTTCACCTTCCCCCTGACCCTCTCCGGCTCCTTCTGTGGAGTCTCCACTAGAGCTGGTCTGAGAAGAGATGAGCATGAAATCAGATACCACCGTTCACCAGCAGAGGTCAGGAAAAAGCTAAAAAAGGCTGTTGAAATCTAACTGTGGTTGTACAGTCAACGTGTAAAGATCTTCATAGGGTCCAAAATGCAGAAGGAAGGCTAAGGAGTGAGGTAAGGTTTAGAGTAGTGCAATCATGTTTAGGCACATTGTCTTGTTTAGGTAATATCTATGTAATTTATAAGGTTACTGTAAGTCTAGAGATAGGGCTTTGGTTTTTTGTTTTTTTTTGCCTCTTTTCATAAAATGATTGTGACAATGTGATTTATTCTTGATAAAGTGTCACCGGGACTCAGTATGTGATCATTACACCTGGTTAAAGGTGATTACTGATGTGCATAAATAGGAATAAAAAGAGGAATGCATCTGAAATCCAAATTACTCCAACTAATGGAAATAATGACGTGTAAAGGTTCAGTAATTTAACAGAAAGGTCATGTTAGACTTTGTAAATGAATGGAAATGATAAACTGTGTGTTTGTGTTCAGGTTTTTGTAACAGCTGCAGATGTCTGTGTTGTGTTCTCAGTGTTGTTCTCACTGAGCAGGTTTCTGCGTTAGGATTAGGGATTGGATAAGTCTCTAGAAAGTTAAAATAAAACTGATATTCTGACAAGTACGAGTCTCCAGGAAGTTAATGTGTGTATGTAGAGCTAATGTAAGTTATGGTTATGGTTATAGTCCTGGATAGGATTGATGTAATGTCCCAAGAGTAATTTGTCTTTGATTAGTTGTCAGATCTTTTCTAATATTAGTTCCCTGTTTTTGTGTTTCTGTTATTGTCTTTGTTTAGTTTCTGTACGTGGGTTATGTAAGTCTCCGTGAAGTTAATGTTAGTGAGTACCTGGGGATACGGTTTGCGTAGTCTGTCTCATTAACGGTTCTCTACCAGAATAAGGGTCAAAAGGACTGTCATTCTCCCTCCTTCCGCTCGTCAGTCCTCTTCAATCAACATCTACAGTATCCTTTTTTAAAAGCATCTGAAAAGGACTTGAATAAGTGGAAAATTTCAACTCTCACACATTTTCCTTGTATCGTTTCCCAACTTTTATGTATAAGACCCTATTTATATAAGCTGCTTCTTTTTCTTATGTTATATTTATGCTTGCACTTGGTTTAGTTTATGTTATTTTAGGACTGCTCAATTTTTATAGAGCATGTATTTGCATAAACTAAACCTCTCGTTTTTTAAGCTGTTGGCTTTGTAGGATTTTGCAGACATTTTAATCCCACAGTGCTTTTTCTCACGTGGACATGTTCCACTGAAACAGCTCCTCTCCTGACATTTTACAAATGCACTGATGATCCTGTGATCAGCGCCGCCCAAGAACTTACTCAAACATCCCAGATAACTTTTACCTTTATTACAGACTGATAGTGCTGTAGGTAGGTGCTACACCCAGCACTAATAAAATGTGGATCTAAATACAGAAGGCTTGGGTTTAAGTAACATTCCCACAGGTTTATGGAAATAAATATGTTAGGGAAACGTAAGACTGTATTAATATTAGTTCATGGTTTCTGTATTTAATTGCTCTATATTTACACTATTAAACTCTATATTCTGCACTGCTGAATTTCTGTCAGTCAGTATTCTCTAAAATATTGTGGACCACATCTTTGGAAGCGTCTTCTTTGTCATTATTTAAAAAGCATCTGAAAAGAACTCTAATTTATGAAAAAATGTAAAGCTGTATATAATTTGATTTGTATTTTGATGATTTGTAATTTGATTTGTATTTCTATTGTTTTTACTTTAGATTATTTTAGTTATATCGTATTTTTTTTTTTTTTTTTTTTTTTTACCCTTTTCTTCTTCTGTGTATTGTTTATTTCCGGTGAGGTATTCACATAAGCCTTTTTTGGATTCCATCCTCTCCCACAATGGTGTTACTTGTTTGAAAATTATTTTGTTTTGTTTTGTTTTCCTCTTGCTGTTTATGATGTGCAAATAAATAAAATAAATTAAAAAATAAATCACTTGTCGGGCTTTTAGATGCATCCACTGTGAATCTCTGGAAAAAACGTGTCATTCAATCCATTGCTATTACACCTAAAACACATTATCTCCGGAACTATTTTGCTGAAATGTTACAAAATTTGGCACAAACATCACTTTCACACAAGGATGACCTGAGACAGTTGTGGCGACTAAAGGTCAAATGTCAAATTCACTGTGATCTCATATCGGCCACCACATTACGGTGGCCAACAAGGGCCAAACACACTGCAACGGCACAATGCATCTCAGTTAGACAAAACAGCTGCAAGTAAAGAAACGATGCAAATTCACAAACTCAAACACAAGTCTAAACATGGTACAAAAAGAGGAGCGGGGTGCAAATGAAAAAACATGCTGTAAGAAATGAAAAGAAATGCATAATCATCAAATGCACTGCAAATAGAGAAACGATGCAAAGCAGAAAATGATGCAAACCAAGAAAACATCGACAAACAAAAAAACGCTGCATAACAAGTGGTGCCAGACACAACAAACCCTGGGGAGCAGGGTAATCAGTGACTACAACAGAGGTGTTCCAAACCTGCAGGGAGTGCTCTGGGCGGAACAGTTCAATGGAGAGAGAGACAGAGACCAGCTGACTGACAGTGTTTCAAACTACAGCGTGAACAAACTGTAGTTACAGCGTAGCATTGAACTGTGACTTTTATTTGACTGTATTTTACACCAGTCTCTAGTCCAAAAATATGCATCGTTTCTCTACTTGCAGCACATTTGATGATTATGCATTTGTTTTTGTTTCTTGCAGCGTGTTTTCATTTGCACCACGTTCCTCTTTCTGCACCTTGTTTAGACTTGTGTTTGACTTTGTGAATGTGCATCGTTTCTGTACTTGCAGATGTTTTCTCTAACTGAGACGCATTGGGCCGTTGCAGTGTGTTTGGCCTTTGTCAGCCACCGAAGTTATTCTCATAAGTTCAAACGTGTCTCGTTGGAATTTCTTCAAATATGGCACAAACTTTAACTTTTGTGCCATTTTGGCACCAAAGGTCAAAGGCCAGTTTTCCTGTGACCTAATAAAACATTTTTTTGGACATACAGCAGTCACTTTAATGAACAGTTCTCAATATCCCCACAGACACTGATACTGTATGTAGAGTTTATATGTATGTAGAGTTTTTTTTTTTATTTTACTTTTCTTACATTTTTTTTTTATTATATCTCATATTTATAATTTACTAAAGAGACAACTGCTACCGGCAAAGAATTCCTTGTATGTGTTGACTGATGATTTTGACCCTGATTCTAACAACTTGTTTAAACATCTGGGCTGCTTCTTGTCCCTCTTAACTCTCAAGATTTTTTTAATCCAAAAGAGACTTTGAGAAGGATTAGTTTTGCTAAGAAACATGATTCATCTGCTCCTCTTTTCAAAAAATACAATCTTCTATCCAGGGTTCCTACAAGTTAAATTTAAGACTGTTTTAAGACCTTTTTAAGACTACTTCGAACGCAATTTCATGGCCATTTCACAGCCGTTCCCCTCCACTGTGGTCCCTTAAAGTTCCCAAAGTCAGCTTTCTCTGCACATGTGTTGAACTGAATGTTCTGTGATCATTTTCTCACCTGGGGCTGCAAAGATAGCAATAATTGATGGAACTGAGTACTTTCTTTGCAGCTTGAACATTTCCCAAACACATTGAAAAACAGCACAGCCAACAAGTTTATGGCAATATAACTTAAAACCTACCATATCAAATTTAATACCTTTTAAAGACTTTTTTAAGGTATTAAATGCAGATTTGTAAATTCAAGACTTTTAAGACCTTTTAAGACCCCATGGGAGCCGTGTCTATCAGTTTTTTGTCTTCATGTATAAATAAGTTTATTTAACTCATGATCTTCTCAGCAAATTATTTTTAACTTTCCTTCAGAGATCTACAATTATTCCACAAGACACTGTCAGGAATGTCACCTTCTTGTGCTGCTGAACTTCAGTTAATCAATATTCACTGAAATATCGAGGATGGTCCTCTTCAATCAACATCTGCATTATCCTTATTTAAAAGCACCTGAAAAAGACTCGAATTAACGCTCACACATTTTCCTTGTATCATTTCCCAACTTTTACACATAGTATCCTTTTTATATAAGCTGCATTTTTTCTTTCTTATGTTATATTTATATGTTGTATTTATGCTTGTACTTGGTTTAGTGTCTGTTATTTTATGAATGCTCAATTTTTATAGGACAATTATTTGCATAAATTAAACCTCTCTCACACATATGCTAACTTTTTTTTTATTTTTATCATGCAGTAAGTCATTTGTAATAAAGTGAACTGAAGTAACAGCATGAACTGATTAAGATGATAATGGCCACATGTGACTGAGTTTATGTTTTAACGGTGCAGTCATACATGTTTGTGTTGTTATTGTAGCTCTCTGGTCAGTTTATGGGTTAGAATTATGCAAGTCCCAAGGAAGTTAATGTAAGAGAAGTGAATAAAATATATGTACAAGAAACAAAGACTTGTGTTTGTGTTTATGTTTGTGTTCAATTACTTGTCAGATTTTTTTGCCGCTACAGTCGTCCATGTCGGTTTGTTTGTGTTGTTGTTCTCCTCGGCCAGTTTCTTGGAGATGAAAGCTGCCGCTGCTGCTTTCGTCCTGCTGCTCTCATTCACCTTCCCTGAATCTCCACCCACACTGGCCGTTTTACTCGTATTCGTTTCCCTCCCACCGACGTTTACAACCACAGTCACAGCCTGACCCACTGTGGCGTCCTGGTCCTGACGGGCCACGTTCAGCCCTCTGTTCATGTCCAGGTTCTTGGTAGATGTTTTAGTCTCTTCATTACTGACTGGGTTGTCCGACTGGAAGAACTTGAGCTTGGACTGGAGTGTTTTAGCTGCGGTAGTGGATGTCCGAGGGGCAGGAGACGGCACGGTGACAGAAGTGGTTGTAGTGAAAGTGGAAACGGTAGTCTGTGAGGCCGAGGGTTTGGAGACAAAAGCCGTCTGACTGTCTTTAGCAGGTGAAGAGAAGCTTGAGGTGGGCTGGGGAGGAGACGACGAGCTGGAGAAGGCGGAAGGAGCATTAGGTTTTTCTTTCGGCCACATTGGTCCCAGTCTGGGTGCAGGGGTGGGGGTAGGGGTGCTGGTTTTACTCGGCTCAGAAGAAGAAGACGTGAATCTGGTAATAGGGGTGTTTCTGGGTAAATCCCGGAGTGGTGCACTTGTGTTTGTAGGCAACAGTGACCTGGAAAGCACAAAGTACAATACACTTTAAGTACATGGACAGTTACCAATGTATTCTGTGCTTCAGCCAATCATTTCAGAGGTCCTTACTTTGCACAGTTTCGGTGATAGAGCTTCCCGTCAACTAGATATCGCTGCACCAAGTGAACATGCTTGTTACAGGACACGCATTTGTTACTCAGAGTGCCCGTTTGTTGAGGTCTTTCAACTGGAACGTCCTACAAGAGAAGAGCTTTGAGGTTGAAAAGTATTTTGCCCATGACGTACCCCAGACCATAAGACTCCTATGGCTGGGAGTAATCAGAGAATTGTAATAATCGGATCGAATGTGTTTACATGCACTTCAGTGATACGATAATTGAATAAACCTGGGTTAGACGTTTCAGTCCATTATGAGATTTCTTTCAAAGTACGGACATACATAGTGACAGTAAAATCAATTTTCCCATTAATGTTTCACGCTCACTTTTGAATCTGTCACTTCTGTTTTCTATGATTTCTTTTTTTTTTTTAACATACACACGCAGATGTAAAATAACAAAATAAATCACATTAACATGTATACATGCATGAAAACATCTGAGAACTGGGGAGAAATGAAGGCGTGTTCATCTGATTTATCACAGATTCCTGCTGTTATCTGATAAAGCATAAGAGGGAGGGCAGATAAAGTTCTCAGACAAATTCTACAGCAGATCTACAAAGATGAAATCTACCGATGGAAAGATAGATTGCAAAAGTGTTTAGACTCTAATGGAGCTTATGTAGAAAGATGATTTTGTTATTTTGATAAATAAACTTTTTACTACATTCGTCTGAGAACTTTTTGACTCTCCCTCGTACCACATTGTGCTGTTTACATGATCACAAATAATCTGATTACTCCAGAAATAGGATAATGATCAAATTTTTAGTGTGCATGTAAACAGAACCAGTGACAGCCATGATGAGACCCAGGTGGATTTGTTGCATTTTGCATTTTTGAGTGAAAAGTGTAGCGTACTTGTATTTAATTTAGTGACCATGCAGAGTTTCACAAAGGCTCAGATTTTACACTTTCTGTAGATAACATTTTCAGCAGCATAAGAGGGTGCAGTTTTACCTGTTTTGTGTTTCTGTTTTGTTTTGGGGAAGGGGGAGGCCTGCTGGTTTTGGAGGCTGGAGGGGGGCTGTTCTCTCTGGCCGGCTTGGATGCAGGGAAAACCTTGGCCGACACCGGCTGGTTCTTCTTCCCAGATGGTTGATCTGTTGGGCCATCAGCTGGGCGCTTTATACCCCCCATACCCCCAACTGAAAACAGCCCATAAACACAGACAGGTTACAGGAGAAAGGCAGAGTTAAAGACTGAACACAGAGCCACACTGATACTCACTGGGCGAGCGTCCATGGAAGTAGTTATAGTACTGCGAGACGTAAGTGAGGATACTGAGGCGATCCGGGATCTTAAGAGCCACCATGTCCTCTGCATCCAACAGCGCTGGAATTCCTAACTCTTCCTCTGCGACCCTGAATGCCTGAAAAGAACATGAGATACAACAGTAGAAGCTCAGGAGCAGGTTTCACATTGATAGAAACGTCTAAGTCTCAGCTCTAACAACAAACATGGACCTACAGGATGTTGTTTCGACAGACTTTATGGACAAACACAATGTAAACATGGTAGTCTGACATGTATGACAGAAGACTGTGAGGGTAAATTTACTTTTTGTTACTGTAGTGTAGTATTTCCTACAAGGTTCTTTTAATAATTCATACACTTAAAAATTCATTACTCTTCTTTTACAACTTTAGAAATGAAAAACATCGAACAAAAAAGCCCTGTAGCTTACATTTTCCAACATTTTAGGCAATAAATGATATTGTGATAAGCTCAAGTGGACCAGACCAGTAAAATTAGAACATAATAACCTACAAGTAATGTCAACTCCAAACTTTCCACTTTGGTTTAGAGTGAAAAAAGTAAAATTACATTATGAAAGTGTTTACATCTACAAACTGTCCTTTAGAAAAATTCAGGTTGTTCATATTAATCACATCTTTTTAAAGAGTAAGTGCAATTTTAACAATATTCTGCCTCAGTTTATTATTTACACATGCATTACAATTACATATCACAGTGGATCATAAAACATTTAGTAACAGGCAGAATATTGTTAAAATTGTACATACTTCTCTTAAGCCGTGGTTGTTCATTTTATTCCTTTTTGTGAAAGGACTGTTTGCAAATGTACACAGTTTCATGTATTTTTTTTTTTACACTAAAACAAAGAGAAAAATTTGGAGTTGTCATTATTTATAGGTTATTATGATAATATTTTATTGGTCAAACCCACATCCATTTGATAAAGTCTGTATGTGGCCCCTGAACTAAAATGATTTGACATCCTTGATTGTTAATATCTTCATTTTTGCATTTCATAAATTCATCTCACGGGCCATACTGAACCCTATGGTGGGCTCGTTTTGGCCTGTGGGCCTTATATTTGACACCCGTGCTTTAACATGACAACAGGGGCTAGGGATTGAGCTGCCAACCCTCTGGTTCAAGGCCACATAAACTGAGTCATGACTGAAACCACAGTGTATTGAGAGCCAGACCAGACCAAAACCCAAACACAGGGCAAGACCAGAACCGAGACAAGACCAAGACCAGATAATCTGTGGCCCTGAAACACTATCCAACATGTTCCTGTAGTATGTTTCACAATAAAAGCCTAAAACACATGAAGTCTGTTCCACTGAAGAAAGTGCTGTTTGTAGCAACAACGTAGCTTTTACTATAAACTGGATTTTGAAACACAGTTTTGTTATTTCTTAAGCCGCAACCACATCCAAACAGTTCCAGATATTCACTCATTCAAAACATGCAACATTCACAAATACTGATATATTCACTGGTGAGTTATAGATTAAATTCACCTGCACAAATAGACAAAGGCTCAAATATTACCCTGTGTTCCTGTGCAAGAACAAGGATAACAAGCGGTGCCAGGCACAACAAACCCCGCACCTCGCATGTATTGTAGCTCATTTTGGCATCGATCCAGCTGATGTCATCATGTCTATGCATGTGCTGATGTCAGCATAGACATAGACAGCATAGACAAATTCCAGCCACTCTAAGTAAATGGGGGGGGGTATTTTTTTTAAAAATTCATAAAAAGTTTGACCTTTGACCTACTTTTCCCATAATGTAATCACATCTATTCTGGGTCACTGGCAATCTATAAACCAAATTTGGTGTGAATTCAACCAATAGTTTTTCTGCTAAAGTGTTAACAAACAAACAAACTGAACCAAAAACAATACCCCTTACCTCCCATTTGGGGAGCGGGCTAAAAAACATTTTCCAATCAGTATAGAATTCGTATTCCTTTTCAAGCACAGCTTTTCAAGTCATTCCCAGTATTACTATGCATATTGCAAAGAAGTTACTACAACATAATTTTTTCCCACTATTGTGCAGCCCGACCTAGAATTCCTGAACTCCACTGAGCAATTCTACAGAAACAGAAAAGTGGACAAGCAGAGGCACATCAGAAGCTGAGGCATAAATTCACCAGTTATCAGATCATCAAGCTGATCATAACAGTACTGCTTACTTTACTTTCCCCCTTTTCATTTTTGTTTTTTCCAGCAGCCTGTCCCTTTAGCTTTGTTGTAAGAAACACTACGAAACTGTTATGAAACGTCAGCTTTTGTTAAATCTTTAGACTTAAAGGAAGAAAACAGATGTAATGAAGAGCAAAAATGAAAGTAAAAAATGCAACGCAGCAGCCAAGGTCAAACTCCACAACCTGACCCGCTCTGTGTTTGTCAGCTACACTTTCTCATTTATAAAGTATTAGCCAACATGAAGAGGTTATGATGCAACATCCTGAGTGGGAACACATGCAGATCCACAGCTCACAATGGATTCTGATTAATAAGCCTGTGGGTTATTTTTGGATGTAAAACTTTAGTCCTTAGAGTGCACGTATTCCGCGACCATTACTTCGAAACCAAATAATTGGCTTGGTTATTATGCATCACTGCTTTTTTAGAAAAGACCAAAAAGTGTCCATAACATTCAGGAAGTTGGAACAAGTGCTTCATTAAGTGGTTATATAATTGTACTTTTCTTGGCAAGTTTCTTGGGTTCCAGCTTTTTCACTGTGTATACATTGGTTTCTCTTTCCGTATTTCTGCTCATGTTGAAAAGATTATTACTTTCAGTTTTGATATTATAAAAAACATCACTCAATCTGAAAGTTTGTTGAAAATATTAAAAACTTTGAACAGAAAATGCAGAATAAACGGGTCTTACCAGTTTGTTGTTCTCGTAGACATCTTCCTTCTTCAGGGAATCAAAATTGCTGCAACAGAAGAGAAAAAACAGATGTGGAATTTAGTAAAATGCTTTCCCCAACGCCAAATTGAGGTACTTGTACTTCACTTGAATATTTATATTTTATGCACCTTTACAATTCTACTCCACTACATCTCAAAAGGCCAATATTCTACATCCGTCTGACAGCTAAGGTCACATTGCTGGTCACAATTTTTTTTAACAAGATTAATTCACTTTCTCAAGCTCAATAACTTGGAAATATTAGATACAAGGTAGAGTGATGCTACAAACAGATGATGATCTCATCAAACATGGTGCATTTCCCGATAAACCTTCCAACAGACCCTCAACCTTAAAAATAAAACACAGCGTACACATGAATGCAGCTGTAAAATTAATCCAAAAAACAACATATATGATAGAAAACACTAGACCATTTTACATTTACTGGAAATGAACGGGTGGATTTTCTCACATATCGAGTACTGCATCACAAGTTGGTCCAGGTATACATATAATAAAAAATATTAAAAATAAAAATATAATAAAAGATAACAGAATCACTTTGCAAAAATAAAATCTTAAAAGTCCTTGATATAAAACCATTTTCATTCCATCACTGCTGCATTTTAGTTCAGTATAATCTGCTGAGTTTTGAGAATTTTACATTTTTTTAATATGTATGTTTTATTTCCATGGTGCTACATGGACTTGGCCTCTTCCTAGTGGTAATGCACTTTCCATAAAAGGGAACTTAGACTGGAACAGTCGACCACTCAAAATAAGAGACCGCACCACATATCCCACCTGCAAAAACCAAACAGTGACTAAAAGCAAACCAGTCTTGTGATCATTTTAATCTTTTATCCTTTTAATGTGTTGTATTTTTATTGTGTAGTTCTATTATTGTTTTATTTGTATATTTTTATGTCTTAATTGTGATGGTTTCTGTTACCTGCCTAAGGACTACAGATGCAAATTAGCATTTTCGCTATAGTTTGGCATATTTAGCCTACATCTGATGTTCAATACAAATGTTCATTAATGTGCACGGTCCCAAAATAAATACATAAATAATAAATACATTGAGTAAAGTTGTAAAATGTAAAGACATGTGAATTATGGCTAGCCTCGCTAACTCACAGACCCTAGAATTCAATACATATTAATGCTAACATCAGCTAATGCAGCTAAGTTTCACTAGTAACTGAAATTAATGATGCACTAGTAAACTTCATGTCAGGATCCCGTGGTAGTCATGTTAATTTAACCGATCAGACACAAATACAGTAAAAAAAAAAAAAAAAAGTCTAATTCAATAAATAAGAGCTCAGATTGTCCAACTTCACAGCTGAGCTAATGCTAGCGAAGCTAAAAACAGTATGGCAGACACTGGCTGTTTCTCAATAACAAGAACGCAGAGTACGGTCTTGGTGAGAATGATCCCAGAGAACAGACTTCCTAAGAACGCAAGTCTCTCTGTCATTGAACGGCTGCGTACTTGTGAACTTTCCTCCCTGTCTCTGCTGTATTTCTGTCATCAGCTCCCTAACGTATTTCCTTCAAATCACCACAGAGTCACTCGATTTGATTTCAATACATTTGTACATTTTGTGTATTTTTCAAAACTGTAATACATTTAGTTGAATCCCATGTCATCATAATAAAGATGTGTTTCTCACTATTCTGCCTCTTGCTCGTGTTCTAACATTATATCACATCATCTCCTTACGTTCACCTAGTCAAAAAACATTCCTGAATTAAGTTTTCACAGAAGCCACCGTAGCATTTGAGAGTAGCACGAAGTGCATCTTGGGATATTTTGTCAGCCAAGTCTACACAAGTTACCAACCAGTGCATCCTTAGTTTAAGCTAACAGACAAAAACAACATGCAGGTATTCTATGTGTTCTTGGTTTATGCGAACTTTGAAATGGAACAGTACTCGGGCCATGACTGACGACGTTTCACAAGAATGCTTTTTTTTTTCCCCATTAAATCTTTATTCAAGAAGGTAAAGTATACAATCAATGTATACAACAAGAAAATAACAAGTTTGCCGGGGGGAAGGATTATATAGTTGTTATAATACAATGTCTAAATCACAGCAAATACTGATGGTTTTTATAGCCTTTTTGTTTCCAGATTTATCTAAAAGCTTTAAATAAAGTTCAACATCTTTCAAAAAATAAATAATATTTGGTTTTGTGTTACAGAATTTACATCTGTGAATGAAAAATTTAGCAAATTAATTATAACACAAATGTTTGGGTTTTTTTTTTCCTTTTTGGGGTATCTGTAAAAACAAAATAATACGTTTTTCCACAATATGACTAAGTCTCTGAAAACATGGTTGATAAGTCTGCTGAAGTCCGTTTCACGAGAATGCGAGAACGGAAGAACAGACAAGAACGCGTATTGAGAAATGGCCACGTGACAGCGCTCCCCTGTCAATCACAGTGACCACGCCCCTTAATTATGCATAACTTTTTGGCCTTGGCCTATAAAATCCCACCCCTGTACAGTTTTCACAGTGTTAAATGAACTCTAGAGACCAAAACCATGTTTGTGCAAGCTGTAAACATGTTCATTTCTGCTGTGAATTTGGACAGTTTAACATGTGGCTCAATGGGAAATGACTTGTTTCTGAATCCACCCTCGAGTGGACATTTGTGGAACTGCAGTTTTTTCACATTGTAGCGCTAACTTCACTTCTTAGCCCCTGAGGTTACAGCTTGGATCCAACCCACCACTACACAGACAAAACTAATAAAGGAAGTCCAATCTGAGCTACTATAGAAACAGAGTCAATGCAGTCGACCCATCATCATAGTGGACATAAATAACTTCCTGCAAAATAACAAAAACACAACCTATAGTCCATGCTAATAATACACCAATAAAAACATAAACATACCATAAATTCCATATTTGCAATTATATCCCCTAAATCTTACACACCGAACCTTAAAGTAAAGAATCTGAATTTTTTTTACGCCACTGGAGAAAAATGAGTAAACAGAAACACTTGTGACCCAACTTCCCGCCGTCATTCATTTGTTTATAGTCAGAGGCAACATGTGATATATAGTCATGCACAGGCCCTTTCCTTCAGCATATGTCATGACACCGACAGTGTGACTGATCAGATCATTCCACGGCTGCTGTGGTGAAGTCAGCCAGTGTGTAATTCAACATGAACAGGAAGTTCATCCTGCTGTACATTCAACACAGACATGGAGGCATTATACTAAAGTAGAGCCAAGCCTTTAACTCCTATTCAGCACTTTAGTCCATGGAAACAGAAGTGTGCCACCATGCCAAGGAGGTTGTGGGTAAAAACTGAAATGGAAGTGAGGGGAACAGCTGCAGCCTCTTAAAATGAAACGTCTTATACAACGTCATCTGTGGAAAACCAGGCATTTCTATGTGAAACTGACCAAAGTTCAAACAGATGAGTGACTCAGGTCTTTAACGCAACTAAAAAAAATCCATCTAAAAGCCAAGACACTGTGCCAAAACAGTTTTTCATATCTGTCAGTTGCAGATATAAAGTATTATCCCATGACAGATGAGACACAAAACCTACTGGAAAGAGGGAACGAAAGAGCTGAATGGCAACAGAATTAAATTCCAATCATTTTATTCAAGCTTAAGTCAGCTGGAATCACTTTAAATAACTGATAGAAAAGTTTTTGTCATTTATCACACATGGAGCCCAGACATCCTCTACTTTCTGTTTAACATTATTTTAATCCAATGCTTGAGGATTAAACAGGCACAAATGTCGGTATTTTAGAGAGTCTGAAGACGTGAAACCTCAGATAAATCAATAAAGAATGTACTGTACAACATTAAAAATACCCAAAAACCCTCACTTTAACTTGAGATAAAACTTCTTTATGACATTTCCAGTCTAAGCTGTGTACATGCATCTACAAAATCTGACAATAAAAGCTACACTGACGCTCTAATTCTTCATGTCTGCATCACTTACAGCAGGAGTTCGTAAACTTTTTTCACACTAAGGACCACTTTATCGTAAAAAAAATAAAAAAATAAATAAAAAAAAAACAAAATTCACAGACCACCTAACCAGCCGGTCAGTTTCCCACTCCCACCCTAAAAAAACAAAAACATTTTAAACAGCCTATATTACAATATCATTATATTTTGTATATTACAAATTACCTCTGCAGTGTATTACAAATGGTGCTAATGGCTAGATGCTAACAGAATGTCTTTGCACCTTGTTGCTAACATTAGTCGTCGTTTCTCCAGCTTTTCTCTTCAGTCGCCGATCCATTGTCATATTTTAGAACTGTTTAAGTCACTCTTCGTTTTGTTTCGTTTCACTCTTCGTTTCTGATTAGTTAGCCATTCTACTTAATTTCCACCCAATTCACAAGTCACGAGAGGTCTTTAATATGACAATAGGTAACCTAAGTAACCTAACTGTATAGAGACGGTGATGCAAAACGTGGGTTAGCATAGACAAATTCAATAAAAGTCTACTCTTAGGCTTAAGGCAACACTTGATTTGCTTTTAATTTACAAAACAATTATCTGTACTCATAACTTTGCTTTGGAAGTCAAATGAGGGCGATTTGAGAAACACTGACATAAATTTGACTTTTTTATAACATCCTCTCGCCGACCACTTAGGGGCGCTCGGACCACACTTTGAGTATCACTGACTTACAGCAATTTCAAGCTGCGAATAATCATTTTCACAATCAATTAATCCAATTTTCTCACTTAATTATTCATTTGGTCTGTAAATACCTAAAAAATGGTGATCAGTGTTTCCCAAAGTATGAGTTACACTATAAATCAAAGAGTTTGAGCATTTTTCCCCCAAAAAGCATAACTCAAAAACAATGAACTGACGAACACAGTACTCGGTGATTAATTTAATTGGTGACAACTAACTGATTACACGTGTAGTTCAGACATTTTCTAGTTCCAGACTGCCACTGCTTTTGCCTTCGCATCATTTTAATCTGAATATTTAGGGCTTGAGAAGGCAAAACACAGAGAATATAAAGACTATGGGTTGTTTTTTTTTTTTGCTTATTTTGACATTTTGAACATTTTTAACATATCTCTAACAAAAAGAATCAACAAATGAAACAATAAGACTGTTTGATTTCACACTATAACCAAATCATTTTAAAACACAACTATTTTTGCATACTTATTTATGTATATTTCTTTAAATGATCATATAAATAATATGTTGTCTAGTAAGGCAAGGCAAGGCAAAGTTTATTTGTATAGCACAATTCATACACAGGGCAATTCACAGTGCTTTACAAAAATGATAGTACATATTGTACAAACTGCTGTAATTTTCCAGCTATTCTCTTTTTCTTTTTTTTTTTTTTTTTTTATTATACCTGAATGGAGCAACTATAACATACAATTTTCCCCTGGGATTAATAAAGTATTCTGTTTCTGATAAAGCGTGCACATTAGTCCTAAAACTGGAAAAGCAGAGTTTATGCATCGTAAACACCACCACGGACATTTGTAGGAGGGAAATAGTCAAGTCTAGATAAACAAGATTAGATTAGACAATAAAATGCTTCTAATTATTAACATGACATGATTTGACAGCACCAGAATAGCTTTCACTTTGCATATTTCCTGAGTGTGCTGGTTTTATTTCATTTACACTATCAGCGGAAATGCTTACAAAATGCTTCTTTCTTTAACTTAACTTAATTTACTTAAAAACACTTCCTCTCTGCCATTATATTGATTTTTAATGCTCTATCCCTGAAATGGTGTTCTGTTTGTCATATTCTGAGTATAAAAAAAATTATACAAAATCACAAATAAGATTAAAATCAGGATCAAAATCAACCTATAAAAAGTAAAACTGAAACTGAATAAAACTTTGTTGTTTTTTTTTCCAAGTCACTGAACAATATCTGTGGAAGAAATTTAAGTAAATCTGTCCCCTGCTGGTCAGACTTTGGAATATCAATACTACATAGAACCTACAAACAGGACTTTCTTCACTTTTTCATGGTCATTGGAAAAAATGGCTTGAAAGATTTGCTGTAAAAAAAATATGGGAAACAAATTGCACTCAAAAATATTAAGTATTCTTCACCTTTGAATGTCAGGTAAAAATACATATTTGCATCAAGTAAGACTTTGGTGAAAAGTTCACATAACATGTTGAAAATATTAAGTAAAGCTTACTCAAACTGGTTAATATTATTCTTATTTATTTACTTTATTTAGTAAATTTCATTTTTACCACAAAAAAGTTATGAAATGTACTTAATATCAAGTATTCTTTACCTATAAATGTCAAGTAAAACATACATGTTTGCATCAAGTAAGATTTGGATGAAAAGTTCACAACATTTATGTATCAGTTTTGCAGAACATGACAGTATGACGGGTTTCCATGGTAACTATGGACATATCTGACGACCGTGAAGACATGAGAAACTACATTTTACATGAATTATTTACATGCACTGATAGAATGAATGGTTTAGAAGTTATTAAATATTTCAGATTGGTAGAGTTCTTTTAGTTTCCTGCAGCTCCTGAGGGTTAAACGGAATATTTTTTACTTATACTTATTATATTTTAGGTCTGTAGTCCTAAAGTCTGCACATTCCCACAGTGTTTACAGTAAGAGTCTGAGCTCCAGAGGAGGTAAACACATGCAGACTTTGTGGGTCCGACTGCAGAGCTGTGTGGTCGGGTTATTTGGCTGCTCCATCCGTGCGTCCTGAGTTAACTCCCTGTCTGTCTGTGGAAATAACCCAGAAACTCCTTTGTTCAGTAAACAGAACACGCACAGCTTTACCAAACCGGATGTGAAGCTCTGTTTGTAAAACCTGGAACCTCCACTGCGTCAGTCCGTGGATCCGTCTGTACTCACATGAGCTCGGGTCTGTGTCTGTGGATGAGCGCGCAGAAGGCCAGGCCGTCTCTGAACGACGTGGTCATGTTGGTGATCGACACGTCCCGGTAGCCCTCACACTGGACCCGGCACCACTGCTGCAGAGCCTTCACGGCCGCCATCCCGGAGCTCGGAGCCGGACTGGCCGATCCGTGCGCGTCGGTGGAGCTCCGCGGGCTCCCCCTGCGTCAGACGGGACACTTTACGCAACTTTCCGCGGAAGCTCGGACGCGCACTGGATGTGGTGTGGACGATGTGTGTCTGCGTGGAAATCACCTTCTAAAGTGGAACTATCTGGACGTGACACCTGTGATAGGTCGATGGTGACGCAGCGGGGGTGGAGCCCACACCGCCTGCGTGGATTTTCCCGTGTGTCACATATGAGGAACAAATCATAAGATATAAGACGTGATGGATCCAAAAAAAAAACAAAAAAAACACATAAGTCCCAAAGATATTTTTAGTAGCCATATGTTGATGCTCCAAACTCTTTTATTTAAATTTCCTACATATACTTGAAAAAGTCACTTGAAAGAAAGAAAGAAAGAAAGAAAGAAAGAAAGAAAGAAAGAAAGAAAAATTTCATTCTGTTGTTTTAATATTAATC
>JAPQRP010000001.1:28473820-28485307 GCA_037367295.1 Apogon hyalosoma | reverse complement strand
TTCTCCCTTTGTGCAGTAATCTACACCAGGCTTTTCTGCCTCCGTCCATAATAATATACATTATATAGACTAAATGTTGTCTAAAATTAACGTTTATTGCAACATAGTATAGCAAACTATTACATGATCAAAAACAAATACATTTTAGCAAAAAAAAATATCTGTTTTGAATGTCTGGGGTCGCCAGAAATTTGTGATGTTGAAATGGGGTCACGAGGAAAAACAAAGTTGGAAACCACTGCCACTGCTGTAAATAAATTCAGTTCCTATCTCTACAAACCAGTACATTGGCATCTTTAGCAGAACTTCAGAGCTCTTTATTCTAAACACTATAACGATAATTTTTTGGGGGAAGTTTTACAAATATGAAAGTAGAATTACCACATAAATCCCTACAGTTCACACACTGTGCAGGATTGTCCTATGTCAACATGTAAGAATAACAAGTTCAAAATGACAGAGCCAGTACGTCAGTATTAATGTGTGTTCTTTTTTGTTGACAGTGAGCCACATATTTTAACAATCACTTCCTCCTTTATGACAGAAGTTAAACCACTTATTCCTATATTTACCCTAATTTATTCTTTGTTAAATTAAAGAGATAAACCAGCACGGGTTAAATCGCAATAACAAATCAAACCCTCATATAATGAAGACGACAGCAGTAGTAGATAGAAGTCGGCTATATTTACTTGGCTTTGACAGAGGAGCTGAATTGTGGTGAGACAATCAGTCATCAGCAGAGGTTTTATTTGGTTCCAGTCATGTTCTGTGCATAACATGACATGGACGCTACAGCGAAAGAGATGAAGACAAACAGAAAAGAAAATCATGGAGATCAAGATGAATGCGACGTCAGGGTATATATTTGGTTTAAACAGATTCAGATGACTGCAGGTTTATAATAAACAGTGTTCATTCTTTACAGATGCTTTTACTTTCTAAGACAAACTGTGTAATGTTCTGTTGTTGTTTTGTACCAAAGTGCTGCTGGTTTTTCCAGTGAAACAGGATATTTATTTGGTAAAAGTTTTCCCTGTCTTGGAAATGAGACTAGCTAATGTTTTAGAGCAGCTTGAAGGTTCATTGACGTGTGACATTTTACTTTAATTATTACCTAAACTCACCTTTAATCACAAATCTGAACCCTCACAGAAGCAATGACAGTTTGTAAAGTTCAAGTCAAAGTTTATTTTTAGCTCAATATATAAAAGTGCAGTACAGGCAGAGCCAATGTAACTTAAATATCCACACAAATGGGATGTGATATTAAGTAAAATTACAGATTTCTATGAATTTGGACATAAGTACACAAGTCCACAAATATATAATGTTATATACTTAACCTTTAAAGACCAAAACTATCCTCTGATATAGAATGTTCAATAACTTCTGAACCACTAATCCTATCAATACATGTAAATAATTCTGGTAAAATGCAGTTTGTCATCTTTTCATGGTCATCAGATATGACCAGGGCTGTTTTTTGCTATAGGCAAACTAGGCGAACGCTTAGGGCCCCCAAGCCACCAGGGGGCCCCAAAGCTGCATGTTCAGCATCATCTGAGGAAAATTAAAATGTCCTATCTTCATCTGTAGCTATCTCATGTGTTTATTACATCCCTTATATACTTAAAAAAAAAAAAGTAAATGTAGGATATAAATAAAATGAACGGCAATGATAAGCTGTGGCTGGTGTTTTTGTGGCATATTAGGTCATATTCGTTGATACCGTACTGTCGCACAGTTAGTGGCATAGCAGGCCGCCAACAGGTATTATGGGAATGATTGACAGCTATCCACCTACCATTCCTATTAGCAAAAGTATTAAACAAAACAAACACCGTAATGGCATCAAAAATAAGTTTTCTCAGCGGTTGTTGTATTTTCTTATTTAAAGTAAACATTTTTTAGAAACACTCAAAATCTGCTTTATTTCATGACATATAGAGGATTGTTGTTTTCCTTGTATTATCATTTTTTTATCAGTTTAACTTGACTGTGTGGCTCAACTTTAGATGTTTAATTTTAACTGTAGTCTGTTTTGCTCATGAGGCATAATAGAGTGTGGCATCTTAGCAGACCATCTAAAAAGTGTAGGAATCTCTTCATCATAGTTTGACAAACTAGGGGCCCCCAAATAGCATCTTGCTTAGGGCCCCCACCAAGCTAGAAACAGCCCTGTATATGACCCATGTGGACATTCAGAGGCTCAGTAGTGAACATGGAAACACCGTCATCTTCTACAACATTGATTCAACAGTAAAATCCATGTAGTTTGATAAATGACAGTGGATGGAATCACTTGGTTTTGATGTATTTTGCAGAAAATGTCACTTTTTCTTCAGTTCTCTCTGTTGTGATGTTATAACCTTTTGAGTTTTATGAACATCTACATAATCAGTGAATTAAATATATAAAAAAAGACCTGATTTTCACTGAATAAAATGCTAAATTTGGGGGGCAATATAATAAATATTGATAAATCAGTCAGAAAAGGTTAAATGTGGACAAATCTTCATTTGGATGTGACCACAAAACTAGTTCTAGGTCTTTAAGGGTTAATGTGGAAATGTATATTCCAGCTTTTGAAGGGTAAACTGTTGTTTTTAGGAAGGATGTTGTACAGTTTTGATGCAGGAATACTCAAAAATGTCATCTGAGGTCAAACTATTCAGCGTTTTTCAGACCAACACAGAGCTGTAAAAGAAACTGGACGTTCTGGACCTGGATTAGACTCTCTAGTTAGGCCGGACTCCGAATGAGCTTCAACAGGATATAAAAGTTTCATGTTATGTTGTGCTGTTTTTATCCGTCCCACAACACTAAAAACACTCAGACAAAAAAAGAAAGTAGGAATTAGACAGTGAAGACAAGAGCCCTTTGCACAATAACCATGTGTCAAAATGATCCAGAGCTAATTTATTTTTACTTTAACTTGAGCATATTTCATTTTATGACTCAGGCCTATTTTGTTTAGAAGGACGCACTTGAACTCAGTTATAGATCACGAAACAGTTGGTACCGAAACTAAATCACATGAGTCGGTACCAACTGTTTCGTGCAATAGTTTCCATTAAAAAAAAGTAACCTAATGAACTAAAATGTCAAATTAAAGTTAGAAGAAATTAGTCAGTATGTGACATTAAATAAGACAATCCTTCATTAGTCCTGGACCAGGGGAATTTACAGTGTTACAGCAGCAAAGAGAAAGAATATCAACAGGAAAATAAGATATATACGATGAAATAAGAGGCAATAAGAAATAGAATAGAAAAATAGTAACAAAAAAAAAAAAGATAAGAGCAAGAAGTGTAAGGGAAGTAAAAACTGTAAATGTTTTTAAAAAGCTAATTATGATATTTTTTTAAAAGTATAAATAGAAGTTATATACAGCATTTGTCAACATCACCCATGTATAAATATGCATTACTAGTAGCAAGTAGGTAGTTCTTACAGTGTTGTGATTTACAGTTTTAGTTTTTGATTTCAGATTTGTTTTTACAGTTACATAAGCAGATTCAGTTTTTGTTTAGAACATTAGACGACTTTTGGTTTCACTTTGAGTGCCTGTGTTTTTGTCTGGGTTTTCAGCTTTAGAAAGTAACAATAGGGACTAAAAATAAAACAAAAACAAAAAAAAAACAAAACTGCTGCAATAGTGCAAAAATACAACAACCAGAACAAGAATCAGAGCCTTGATGTAGGTGGTGTTGATGGTGTCTTTGTAAGAGTTTTTAAATTACTTGTATTTTGGAACACCTGATTTATTTATTTTATTTTGTTTTGTTTCGTTTTTTAGAAATGATCTGCCTCAGATTAAGAGTGCCAAATATTACATACTTTAATAAGATGAATTGGAAACAAATGACCAAAATGCAGGTTGTCTGACGTTCTCCATGTATATGATAAAGTGTAATTACACATATATATTGGCTTCTGTCCATTCATCCAACAGATTCCTAAATGTTTCAGTATAAAGAACATGTAAAGTAAATGTATTGTAATGTCCAGACAGTGTTTTTGAGGTAGCTCTGGTAGCTCTGACACAAACATTCCTTTGGACTAAATCCCATTCTATTATTAATTCTCATATTTTCACATTTTGACCCAAGACTGTATCTTGGAAACTACAGCCAACTAATGTTTTTGACTACATTTTCCTTTATTAGTGACTCAAAGTTGATTTATTTTCATTACTTTTATTCTGGAGGCATTTTAGTTGTAGTCTAGTATAATTTAATTGCATTTTGTGTTTTTGACCAAGTAGCACCTACTGTTATTTTTTCTTCAGCCAGAACTTCATTGTATAACTCCAGGAATGCATGAAATATGCTTCTATTATAGTTGCTGTGTTGTTTTAAAGTGCTACATAAGTAAACTTGACCTTTTTCCTTATATAATTATGACTTTTTCGTCATATTTTTTCCATAAATGTGGCTTTATTCTTGTAAAATTTTGACTTTATTTTTTATTTTGTGTCTTTATTCTCAAAATAATTCAACTAAATGTTCAAAATCAATCACTATGGCTCCAAAAATCCACAATCTTTCATTTTTACTTTAGCTAATGAAACATATTCTTCACTGTTGGCTTTAGTTGCAGCTTTAATTTTTGTGGTAGTGAATAAAAATGGAGATTAGTCCCATGTAACATGCATGAGTCCCACAGAGTCCACATACCCACCCCACAAACAGCCCCAACGCACAAATACTTAATCCTCCCAAATCCAGACAGGAAATGCCCTCATCAGTCGAGCAGAATGGTTTTGACAGAGCCCCGCTGCTCGCTCTTTTTCTCTCTTTCACCCTTCCTCCTCCTCTTCCTCCTCCTCTTTCTGCTCTGTGATATATGTGGCCTTTGCAAACCACCATCTGGAAACAGTTATCCTGTGAACGTTTGTACAGAGCCAATAAAAGCATGTCTACCGTCCACTCTGTTATCAGGAGTGGAGAATAATTCAGCCTCGCTCTCTGAGGGGAACACGGGCTGAGTTATTTGCTTTCACTTTCTGGAGGTGTTTTGTGTTTGTGGAGGACAGTGGACATTTTGTTTCTTGTCATGACTCATGGGATCCAGTCATTCTTTGGCTCAGCTGAAACACTTCTGTCACAGCTTGTTTATCTGCAAACACAACTTCGAGGACAGAAAACAGGCTGGAAGTTGAAGTTTTCTCCTATTTAGCTCTCAGATCAGCTGGTTATCTTGAATGAATGAATGAATGAATATTTTATTTCAGGCATGAAAAAAGCACAATATAACCAACTAACAAAAGTAAACGCCTGAAGCAAATTAACAAGAATAAACAAAAAAGAAATTTATGCTATTATACAAAATAAATACTTAATGCTGTTTTAGTGTTATCTGAAAAAACAAGTACATCTGAAAAGGAGTGGGAAGAAATAAATACTTATTTAACCATTGGCAGCTTGTCAATACAGGGCACTGCCCAACCAGACGATAGGAATCACCTAAAATAATATTACAAAAACACTGATATTTAAATGAACGAGCTTTACATGATGCAGCCAATGAGGACTGTGTATAACCTGTTTTCAAGTGTAGTTTAAAAATGTTTCGGTCATTTAGTGAGAAGTTGAGTCATGCGTTTCCCATTCAGGGCGCCACCGGAGAACTCCTTAGAGTTCCACAGAGCTTCGTTGTAAATGGCGCGTACGCAGTCAACGCCCCCTCCAATTACAAGAGATAGGAGAGCCTCTGGGCGCAAAAAATTGTGCCCTAGCACCGCCCACAGGAGTAAATGTCACAGCCCAAAACGAATCAAGACCTTCATCAGAAATGGAATCTGCAAATAAGTCTTTGAATAATATGAATGTGTAATGACTAAGCGGCTGGATAGTTCAGTGGTTAACACAACTAAAATGGTATTTTACTTCAACAGGAAGAAGTTATACTTCAATGGTGAGTCATTTTATTTCAAAGGGAAGGCATTTTGTTTTAACGGGAAGGCATTTTATGTCTCTCTTTCTGCCTCTCTCTGTGTCTCTCTCCATCTGTCTTTTTCACTGTGTCTATCTCTTTCTCTCTTTCTCTCTCTCTGTCTCCATCTCTGTATCTCTCTCTGTCCATCTCTCTCTCTCTGTCTCGCATTGGAAATTGCCCCTGACCTGTATACACAGTTGTCCTTGGCCAAAAGCATCACCATTATTGAGCAGTGTATGTCTTTGGTGTTTTGTAATATGTCCAGTGTTTCTGATAAAGCAGTAGTATTTTTCAGCTCCATCAGATGCACCAGTGGCAGTCATTTCCTGGTAAGTGTTTGTTTACATCCAGGTTGGTTGTAATTTTGCCACATGGGTAAAAATCAAATGTGGTTCTGGTTTTGGCTTGTGTCTTTGGGCAGTGGCTAGACTGTGTAAGTGAGTCTAAAATGGAGAAGTAAGTCGACTCCTTCCTTCCACTAGCTGTGGCGTTGACCCTTGTGAAAATGGTGTTAAACCCTTGGCCAACATAAGCTATTGTTTGGCCTTGGGTTCAACCAGGTTGACAGCCTGTTTCACCAGTGGCGTGCTTTAAGGTCAGGGCACCTGCTGCTTGGTCAAAGGAGGTATTTTAAGCCCTAGAGCAGGAGAAGCCTTTGCCCACAACCAGGAGGATGCCATGGGAGGGAGCTCACATGGGAAATTACCCCTGACCTGTATACACAGTTGTCTCTGGCCAAAAGCATCACCATTGTTGAGCAGCGTATGTCTTTGTGTTTCTAAATGAAAGGGTTGTCTGTTTTGATTGGTGTAGTCCTTGTCAGGTCCATTGTACTGACCTGGGGCAGTCATTTCCAGGGAAGTGTTTTTCTATATCCAGGTTGGCTGTAATTCTGCCATCCAGGGAAAACTCAGCTGTGGTTCAGGTTTTGGCTTGTGTCACTGGGCAGTGGTTAGACTGGGTGAATGAGTCTAGAATGGAGAAGTAAGTCGACTCCTTCCCTCCACTTGCCTGGGTGTTGACCCTTGTGGAAGTGGTGTTAAACCAAAGGCCAAAGTAATTTAATGTTTGGCCTTGGGTGCAACCAAGTTGACAGTTTGTTGCAATAGTGCCTTGCTTTAAGGTCAGGGCACCTACCGTTTGGTCAAAGGAGGCGTTTTAAGCCCAAGAGCAGAAGAAGCCTTTGTCCACAGCCAGGAGGATTTCCTCACAGCAGGAGCCCATGTGGCACATTGCCCCGTACCTGAATACGCAGTTGTCACTGGCCAAAAGCATCGGCATTGTTGAGCAGCGTACGTTTTTGGTGTTTTTCTGTATGTCCAATGTTTCTGAATGAAAGCATTGTCTGTTTTGATTGTTGTAGTCTTTTTCAGGTCCATTGGATGAATAATGGGCATTTATTTCCATTGGTTTTGATGGCAGCTGGAGGTAGAAAAGGGTGGCGATATAGCCACTGTTGATCAAAGGAGAAGAAGAAATCCAACGCACTCCATTCATTGCTTGCCAACTGCCGATGCAAAAGATGATGAAGAAGAAATCCAAACACACTGAATAAGAGTGAAGTCTCACTGAAAACTAGAAAGCTGTGTAAAAGTAGTGGAAGATTGCAGATCACACATATGTAGCTTAAGTCGTGAAGAAAAGAAAACGTGATGAAACTACTCAACTTTGTGAACGACAGAAAACTCGGGTGAATATCAGTGTTGCTCATTCCAGATGGAAATAGCTGATGGTGGACAAAAGCCTAAGAAGTGACGCATGCTTTCTCCAGGACAGGTAATTCCACACTATTTTAATTTGTATTGTGATGCTGTTATTCAGTTTAAGGTTGATAATGTCTGTACATCAGGGCGACACTGTGGAAAAGTGTTCAGGACTGAGTTGTTTTGTTACTCTCTGCGCTACAATGCACGGTCTGATTATGTAAGACTTGGTGCTGGAGTTAGACTAGTGTTTTCATTTTCTCCCCCATTTTTCTCATCAATGCGTGTGGTTTCTCTGACTTGTTCACATTTCTTATAATGTACAGGTTGACTGAATAAAGATTTCATTTTAAATCAAATCAAATCAAATCAAATTTATTTATATAGCGCCAAATCATAACAGAAGTTATCTCATGACACTTTACATATAGAGCCAGTCGGAACCAGACTCTACAACTTGTGGTTCTGTTTTCAGTTGTGACAGTGAAAGAAAACCTTGCGAGTTTAGCCAAGGTTGAGGACGCCACAGTGGCTGTGGATGTGGACGGTACAGAACTGGTGTTTGATTTTAGTCACTTGTGTCTGAAAATGTTGAAAATGCAGGCAATGGGAGCATGAGATGTAATAATGTTTGTAATGAAACTGAGTTATTTACCATACCTCGGTTACCTGTTTTGCCTTCATGATTTCCTTCAGTAGGCCATACACTGCCCAAAAGTTGAAGATTTTAAATGTTTGTAACGACTGTTTGTAGACTGACAGAGGTGTGTCCGCTGTATGTTTAACCTGTTAGACCAAAAACAATTTTCATGCAGGGCATGACACGTATTTTTCAACTCTTTGTCTTTTACAGGAACCGCCCTCCAGACTGCTGATTTGGAGGAATCAACCATCTGGCTGCCTCATGTTTATTTTTTATTTTTGTACACATTTGCACTTGTAAAAATAAATATTTACTTACTGTAACCTTTTACTGATTTTGACATTAATATTGTGACTCATTCTGCCTTTTTGGAAATTTTATACATTGTTAAACTGTATGACAAATGAATCAACGACTGAAACGCATTCCTCTATTATACAACGGATCTTACATGAAATTTTCACAACTTCTAACCTATCCACTGGACACAGAAATGTTGGGCCCCGTGAATTTGTCACGTTTTTTTTTTTCATTTGAGAAATTAAACTAGACAAAACTAACCGTCGGAAGCGACAGCTAGGGGTATATCCCCAAACACCCCAATCCTTAACCAGACAGCTATGATGTCATAACATGAGGCATCCTCGGGTCATGACCTTTCATTTACACTTGATTTGAAGTCAATCAGACAAATAGTTCCAGAGATATGAACAAAAGAGTGTTTAGTGATTTTAAACTTTTGAGTGGCCCCTTGTGGCCAATCTAGAAATGGTAAATCGTCCAAAATCGAATCAGTTCTTCCTTTCCATGATATTCATTGATATGGAAAATTTGGAATTTCTAAACCCAATATTTTTCAAGTTATCACGTTAACACGTAGGATATCTGGCGGGGGCAGTCGGACCAAAAACGTAATATAATTATGGCCAACAAGTGTATTGTAACACAAGTGCTATTGAACATGTACCAAGTAAAATATTTCTAAAAGTTGATTAGTAATGCCTTACACTAATGCAATACAGCAAAAAGTAATCCATTACTGTAATGCAGTACTTTCTTAATGCATTACTCACAACACTGTTTATCCATATAGTTGTGGTAGTGTTTATCATATAATTACTGGGAAGGTAGAGTTTCCTATTGCTGGCACTGACAGCTGCAGGTGTATATCCACTGTTAGTACTTGGAGTAGTAGAAAGAGTAATTCTGGGTTGTATTAATAACAGCAGTTGTAGTTTTTAACAGTTATAGTTCAGTTTGCTGTGCATCCACGTGTCTCCCGTATCTCTCCATATCATGATTTTATGCTATAAATTTGTTTGAATTTGATGTCTAGTTCTTACTACTTTAACCTTTAAAGATCTAAACACTCACCTGCAATCAAAAGCATTTACTGATCTAAAAACTTTAATCATTTTTTTTAAACAAATAATATTTCAGGTAAAATGCAGGTTCTCAGCTGTTCATCAGACATGACCCATTTGGACAGAAGCTCTGTAGTGAACGTGGAAACACCGTCATCTTCTTCAACTTTGATTCACCAGTAAAACCCATGGAGCTGGATCAATGCAAGTTGTGGACAAGTGTTTTTATGTTAAGTCACTTGTTCTTCAGTTTTCTTTATTTTATTATTTTAAAACCTTTTAAATTCATACTGAGCATTTATAAACAAAGAAAAGAACGTTTTTGGACCCCCTTAAAATTTTACACAATCTCAAATGTTATCAGGAAATATTTTCAGAAGAAACATTTTTGTTTCAAAAGGCATGGCTGCATCAGACAAACAAACAAATGCAAATGATTTTGTTTGTTATTAAAAATTAAACATAATAATAATAAATAATAAAAATAATAAATAAAATGCTTTGGATGTGTGTCATTATCTTACCAAAACATCTAGTTTTGACCTCGACAGAACCATGCAAGTGCAGTCGGGAGCATGTGGGCTTGGACTTCAATGAGTGATTCTTAATGTGATACATCATAAATGAATGGGGTGTCTAAAAACTTTTTCCCACCACAGTAAACCACTTTGGTAAGGCTTGTGATTTGATTTCCTTTAAGTTCACATGTTCACATTTTGCAGAGACCTTTCCTTAGTGTTTACGTTGACATAGAAAATATCGAATTTATTCATCTTAAGCATTGATCTGAACTGACAGATTTTTTTTTTTTTGGAAATAAAAGTGTCTGGTTACAGTTGCACTTAAACAATTACACTTCAGATATACTATAGTAAACCACAGTAAACACACTGTACCTTTTACCCAAGTCAGCATGATATGAGAATACTCTTAGTCAACATCATACTTAAAAAATAAAATCCCATGCTTATTAAAGTGAGGTTGAAAACAGATTATAAACATACACAATAATTGCATTGTGACTGCTGGATCAAAATGCAGCATCTGGTGAAGGCACAGACATAAGATGTAAACTCTGCATGTGTGCTGCAATCTTAAACACCCCAGTCCAGCAAACTCATCTAACCACGTCTTTTAGGGCATATATAGGACAAGATGACATCAATCATGTTTTTTATAATAGGAGGTTGTGGGTGGAGGTTGTGGGGCAGATGGTGAGCCAGGGTCATCTCCCAGGCGTCCACCAGGCGGACATTGATTCCTTTGAATATTGCCCTGAGCACCTTGTCACGCTGCAGTGAGTACCAGTCGCTGTTGGTCAGAATCTGATAAAGTGTCGGCTCTTTGAGGTTTGCGGTGCGGATGATGACCAGTGTGCCTGGAGCTCTGTCCAGCAGGCGCAACACTGCTCTGCGGATGGTCTGCAGTCGCCGGATGTAAATATCAATTGGAAAAGTGCTGAAGTGAGACCAGATGCCAATAACTACAACAGTATTCCTTCCTCCATCCATGTCATCTAGCTCATTGGCGATGTAATGCATCTGGCTTGTTGGTACGTTACCAAAACGAATAGGAGGCCCATGACAGTGGTAAGTCACCATGATGTTATCTGGATAGTCTAAGGCCATGAAAGGTCCAGACTGTGGTAAACTGTGTAGGTTAAACTCTTTCAGATCTATCAGAGAGAAAAGAAGTGTTACACATTAAGTTACAGACAATATTAAACTGTTGGCATAAATCCTTATGCAGTGGAAGATCTAGAAAAAATGTGTGTGTGTGTGTGTGTGGGGGGGGGGGGGTCCAGGGTCGGAGCCTCAGTGGAGGTTCAAGGGGG
>JAPQRP010000001.1:28451387-28462287 GCA_037367295.1 Apogon hyalosoma | reverse complement strand
GTGCAAATGAAAGGTCATGACCTGGGGATGCCTCATGTCATGATATCATAGCTGTCTGGTTAAGGATTGGGGGCGTTCGGGCACATACCCCTAGCCATCACTTCTGACAGCTGGTTTTGTCCAGTTCAGTCGTAAGTGCTGATCCTAATAGAAGTTAAGAACTCACACTTGGAATCAAAGATGAGTTGAGTCAACCAGTCTTCAGAGCCTTTACATGTGTTTATTTGTAGAACACAAGTTTAACACAAGGAGATGTCTGAGTTGGTCCTGCACAACACTCTGCTTTTACACCTTTTTGGACTGAGGTTTTCCCCACCTCTAGTCCCTCCTTCTCTTGTCCCCAAGTTGTAGGTGTTTTCCACCGGTAGATGTTACTTTATGATTTCAACCGTGCCTGAATGCTCTTACCTCCTATTAAAATTAATTTTGGCCGGGTTTGGGGCACCTACGTGTAAAGGCAATACAGTACAATACACAGAGCCCATGGAATATCTTCCACACAATGAATATGCAATATGGGGGATTTACACACAATTGTGCATGTGCTGGGAAGATAAAATGTAAATATATTAATTTAGCACGTGCAAAGTGATTTATCAAACCCGAAAGCAATTTTGCTCAGAAACTTCGTCTATAATTAACACGTCTCAAAGGGAGGTGCAAATGGTTTGTATGTGTAATTGCGCACACATAGCTGTGGTTATTGTCACACAAAAGAGGCATCAAAATAATAAAACAAGATTCAGAGAATGCATTTTTCACCCTCGTGAACATTTTTGGAATACCCCCCCACCCACCACCCACACACACAAGTTTCCAAAAGGGTTTTCATGTTTTGTATGTATTCATTAGTTCGATACTATACTAAGGAGCACAATATTAATCCAGCAAGAAGATTTTTTTTTTAACTAACTATAAATTTATGTGTAGCTCTAATCAGTTGTGTCTTGATGTGGGAACATTTATTATATTACATCATGTTAATCTATTATAAAAGAACAACTTGCCTCAGCTCTTACCATCATATTTTACATACAGATTTTTTTTACTGTTGCATTTTACTGATGGTACTTACTGTATTTCTACTTAGTAAATAAAGTGTGGTGGGATATGTTCCACTTTTATTTCCTTTTTTGGATGTGTGAGAGGTGTGAGTCCTTTTTTTTTTTTTATCATATCCTCTCCTCCCACTATTACTGGTCTCCTTTAAAAGGACAGGGGACTTTGGCTTAGGGCTGCTTTTTCCCTGCTTTTTCCTGTTGTCCTCTGTGCTTTGCTGCCACCCGTGAGTGAGTGAGTGAGTGAGTGAGCGAGCGAGCGAGTGAGCGTGCGTGCGTGCGTGCGTGTGCGTGCGTGCGTGTGTGTGAGCTATTTTTAGTAACAATATTGTGTTGGAGCTGTGTGTGGCTGAAATTCAAGTGTATGTGTGCAGGAGGAGGTGAGAGAGAGTGAACTGCCTAACATCTGTATGTGTGGGGTTTGTGAGAGTGAATCCTGGTGAAAAAAGGCCAGGGTAACTGTGATTAAGTTTTTGAATGCTTGAGCAATGTTGAAATGAATGAGTGTTTGATTTTATTCTCTTTGCTGTGACAGTTAATGTATGTGACACAGTTTAAAAGTTAGGGGCCTGTTACGGGCCTGTAGTTGCCTTCCAATCCAATCTTTCTCTGCCAACGTGTGTTGCACTTAGAAATTCAATTGCGTGCAGTCTGGGGAGATTGTCTATCTAAAGTTGTGGCGCAGTTACATTTTTATTAGGGTGTGGTTTGAAGAAAGAGTTTTATTGGAAGTGTCTCAGTGTAGGTATGAGCTGAGGGGTCAGGCTTAGTGACAACTGTGTGATGCATTGACTAAATTGGATGTTATCTAGATTGGGACACCATTTTATGAGGAAATATGGAAGGGGGTTTGGAGGACCAATTTTGGCCATTTCGTGAAAGGGGTGTGACAGAAAGATCTTAAGGAAGAAGCACAGATTGGCCTTGCTTAGCATAGATTATTTTAGCCTAGCATAAAGTAGTTTGGCTTAGTTTAGGTTGGCTTGGGTTATTTTAGCATAAGTTAACCTGAATATTTACATGGGGAAATATTTTTTGTTGCTTTTCTCTGCCCGTTAATTGGCTTCGGGTGACAAGAGAGGTACAGCAGCTGCTGGGTTATTCCATAAAAAAAAAGGGGGGGGGTATCGGATATACCCACAGTTATACATACGTATACAAAAATGGGGTTTTGATTTGGATACAATATTTTTATACAATAGTTAATATAGGCAGTCCACAATGAGAAACATTATGGAAGGGGGGAAGTTAGGCTGAGTTAAATAATAATTTGAATAACTAATAAATTCAAAATTAGATGATTTTTGAGGATTTTGAACATGTAATGAAGCTGAGCTAAGCTTATCAACAAAATATGTGCTAGCATAAAAATTGAATTGGATGCTTTGCACGGGCTATTGCATGGAATCTCACGCCTCACGAAATGCTAATTTGCACAAATGCACTGATGCCACATGTGGGAGGCTCCTAAGTAACAGCAATGTGGAGGTTTATCTACTTGCAGAAAGAAGTAAGAGAAGTGGAGAACGAATCGAAGAGTGAGTCCAGTGGTGAGGTCTACATCAAAGTCTTCCACTAGAAGGGATTCGAACCACAGCGAGAGGGGCCAGATGAGGTCTAAGCCATGCCCACTGTGGTCCAGATGAAGGAAGCACCAGAGACAGAGTCAGAGGGAGACGACAATCTGCCAGCCATTCACCTGAGGGTGGTTGTGTTGGGATGCAGATGAAGGTCTATATGATGGTCTACAAAGTGATCTGGCAGACTGCCAACTTGCCAGGCTGGAAGCTAAGGAGGAAACATCATCCACAAGGACCAAAAGACCTGAAACAGATGGGTATGATGCAACGACACTGCATAGATGTTAACGTTATGCAGGAAAATCCAAAACCAACAGACTACTCTTATTGTAGCCTAATGCTTTGGTCACAGAGATATTTAATAATCTGTCTATGAGATGACATTCTACTAAATATACATTCTATTTATTGGTGTTCAAAGGTCCTATTCCTATTCCTCTAGGTTATCTGGATTGTGTTGAATAAAATACAGAGTGGATAAATTTAATCTATTATAATCAGCTTATCACACTAATGAATATCAGTCAAGTAGGTTGGAAATTTTAACAGGTTTGAATTGGACATTCAGCTGAATATGTAATACAATGGTGATAGTTTTAGTGATGAATACTTGGTGTGTTGCATCATATCCATACTGAGAAAGGTTTTATTCAGTTGACGCCATGAGAGGCTGAAGTCAGCTGGCACAGGAAGAATAGGATTGGAGGAGATAGTCATTGTCTACATCTGTACAAAATCTGTCTAACTGTACTGTGAACTTCCAGCTACTATGGCCACATGAGGATTTGCATGGACCACGGTCTTGGACTGAACACTTATACTTCACAGTTACAGTTACATTTGCACTATGCACCAGTGCATATATGCTTCTAACATACAGACCATCAGTGATACTACCTGTGTTATGATGTGCACCGACATGGGAGCTGCAAGTGGTGTGCAAGCAGAGGGCTTGTGTCACCAACAAGGGATCTTTGTGAATTGCTGATTAAATCAATGAACTCATTGACCACTTAAATACTGTGTATATAAATGTTTATATAAATGTCATATTCACATCTGTATAATTCCATGTCTCCAATTCACATATTCATGAAGTTTTGGAGCGCTCATTTGTTGACATTTAATTCATGTTCACTTGTGTCTAATCATTCTGTCATTCTCTCTAAAGTGAATCATATGCTTATGAGGTTCAAGTTTCCACTACTGTTTGAAGAATTGGCTTTGCTGCAGACCAGAGACGGTGACCGCTTAGTGAAGGGTCATAGAGGAACTTTTTCCCTGTAATGTCAACATCGGGGTTTTTCACCTCTATCTGCAGTAAAGACTGGTGGGGAAGTATCTAAAAGTATTGATCTTGGTCCAGGGTTTATAAACCCTTTTAGGGTTTATAAGGGGGGAATCTGTGGTGGGATATGTTCCACTTTTATTTCCTTTTTTGGACGTGTGAGAGGTGTGAGTCCTTTTTTTTTGGATCATATCCTCTCCTCCCACTATTACTGGTCTCCTTCAAAAGGACAGGGGACTTTGGCTTAGGGCTGCTCTTTCCCTGCTTTTTCCTGTTGTCTTCTCTGTGCTTCGCTGCCGTGCATGAGTGTGTGTGTGCGTGCGTGTGAGTGACCCTGCTCGCAGCTGGGAAGAATGGAGAGACATACTCAGCCTCTGTCAGGGGATTTACTCGGCTCTTTTGTAATGTTTATTTGTAATAATAAATTTATGTATACTAAACTTAATCTCTTGTCCTTAGAAGGTCATTTAAATAACTACAAAAGTTTATTTATAAAGCGCTTGGGGGGGGCCTGACCATGCAACACCCAGAAAGTCAAGACTAAAATATTAAAATCAATATGAAATTTGACTGGAAGCCAATGAAGAGCTGACAGAACGGGGGTGATGTGGGCTGTTCTGGGTGCACCTGTCAAAAGTCTAGCAGCAGAATTCTGTGCCATCTGAAGTCTGTTAAGAATCGTCTTATTGAAACAAGTCAACATAGAATTGCAGTAATCAATACAGGATGAGATGAAAGCATGAATGATCATTTCAAGATCTGATTTTGACAACATCCTCCTTACTTTAGAGATATTTCTCAAGTGATAAGAACAGTTTTTGGTCAGCTGTCGGGAGTGACCCTCCAAAGACATATCCTGATCGAACACAACCCCAAGGTTTCTGAGGCTGGTTTTCACAGACGAGCCCCGAGCACCAAGGCGTTTTTTGATCAGGGAGATGTTTTTATCAGGAGCAATGATCAGAGTTTCTGTTTCATTTGAGTTTATCTGAAAATAATTTGAAGAGAGACAATTTTTGATGCCAGACATGCATTTCAAGAACACGGATAAAAAGTGAAACTGAGTCATTGAAAGGGCAATATAACTGAATATCATCAGTGTACAAGTGATAGGACACATTTTTAAAACCATAAATCAGCTGACCAAGAGGCATCAGGTACAACAAGAACAAAACAGGCCCCAGAACAGAACCCTGCACAACTCCACAAGTCAGGTTGGACACACTGGACATTATATACATGGCAACAATTCAAGCAGCATACTTGAATATGCTTACATTCTACTATCTGCACTTGATCAGATAACACTTCTTCCAGAACAATCTGTGGATTTAAACTTGAAATATACTCAGCCACTTCAGTCATGCTCCAGTACAGTTTCTCTTGGCTCTTCATCTCATCGGCTGTTGTCATGTTGGCTAAACCTGAAAGTGAGGTCTATCATGTTTTATTTCTGGCTGTGGTTGGCTCGACAGATACCCTTGGTACAGGTATAGTCACAAGGATGACAACAAAACTAAAATCATGGCATTTGCAAATAAATGTGATATACCAGACATTACTCAGACAATAATAACCATCCAAGGCACTCCAGTAGAATTACAATTTTCATCTGAACTGAACTGAGGAGGTCAGCAGGACATTTCTATTTAAAATCTGTCATGTCATACATTACAGTCAGTTCTGTTTTTAGTTGAGACCTAATCGAATAATGTTCCCTAACTCTGTGTGACGTTGGTGAAGGGCATATGTAGGATTTTTTTCCCATGGTCAAGGCAGACGACCATCCTCCAGAGTCAGGGTCTGCTCCAGGTTTTTCCTCACCACTGTCACCAAGTGTTTGCTCCTGGAGGATTCTGTTGGGTGTCTGTAAATTTGGTTTAAAAGTCTGGTTTAGACCAGCTCTAAATGCAGTGTTGAGAGTTAACTTTTGTCATGATTTGGCACTACATGAAGAAAATTTTATTTGATGTTCCAGCATATGATGCAACAGCTCTTTTAACCTCCTTTAGGGTGTAAATGTAAGTCAGTGATTCAGATTCTTTAGGCCCAAAGAGAAGGCCTTGCTGGCCTTGATGGTCCACCACTCTCTTTCAAGCAGTTTTAAAATTTCAAGTGTGAAACAGTTTGTTCTGAAAAAAAAAAAGGAAAGAAATGTTCTGCTTCCCTTATCTTTTTTTTTTTTTTTTTTTGTTAATTTTAATAACTACCATATTGTTGTATAAACAAATTCTGAATAAATCAAAAATGTTTTTCCTGAAGGAAAACATTTGAAGGAAAGTTCTGCAGTCTGATAGTAGAGACAGTATGTCCTTTAGACAGACTTCCAGTGACACCTGATCATTTGGACAATAGAATATGTTAAGCGATGGTACTATTTCAATGCATATAGTGTTCCTTTCTAAGCTATAAACTTAAAAAAATATTTTTCATGCTGGGTCTGACCACTTTCAGCTCCAGGGTTGGAGCCTGACCTAGTGTTTCTCCTATTTACACATATCTCTTTTACCTCCTCAGCCTTTTTAAATTAGCCATCATCTGTACTGCATATGGCTCCACATATGAACTGAGACTTACATTTTTGCTGATGATGATCCAGGAGGACAAATATCACTAGAAGGTCTTGGACATTCTTCTTCTTCTTTGGATATTTGCCGAAAATGTAATATAATTTCCTCCTTGAAAACTGCCCTTCCTGATAGAGGAACAGAGTGGATGTAAGAGTCCACACCTGAAGGAATTTCTATTCATTCTAGCTCCTGCCTTTCCTGAACCTGCTGCCAAACTCCTCCCTGCAGTGGAAGATCCAGAACAGATAGTCATTGATAATGACTGAAAATAGACAGACAGGTAGTTCATGTTTATGACTGGGTTTAAACATCAGGCAGAGGTGAGTTTATTGTACAGTGTAATGGAATGTGGCAGGAAAGATTTTCTGTGTCTGTCCCTTCAACAGCAGCGCTGTAACAGTCTGATTGAGAAGGTGGTCTGCTGTCTGTCCAGTGTGTGCTGGAGAGGATGCTCATCATTATCCATGATGGATGTAAATGGACTGCACTTCTATAGCACTTTTCCACCTTCATGGTGCTCAAAGCGCTTTACAAAGCCTCACATTCACCCATTCACACACACACTCACACACCAGTGGGTGTCAGCTGCCATGCAAGGTGCTGCCAGACCCACTGGGAGCAATTTAGGGGTCAGTGTCTTGCCCAAGGACACTTCGACACGTGGACAGTCAGAGCCAGGATTCAAACCGCCGACCCTTCAGTCATTGGACGACCCGACTCTACCAACTGAACCACAGCCGCCCATGTCAGTTTCTTTAGCGTCCTCCTCTCCACCACAGTCTCAAAACTGTCAAGCCTGAGACCAATTTGATCAAGTCTGTTGTGTCTGGTGTCGCTGGCTTTGATGCTGCTGCCCGAACACACAGCAACAAAGAAGACGGACTGGCCTCACTGGTAGAGCATCTCCAACATCTGGTTGCATACGTTGAAAGATCTCAGCTCCCTCAGAAAACAGAGTCTGCTCATCCCCTTCTTGTACACAGCCTCAGTGTTGGATTTCCAACCCAGTCTGTGGTTGATCACCACACCCAGGTGTTTATAATCCTCCACCCCTCTGATTCCATATTGGCTGAGAAGGTGTTCTCTTCTTCCTAAGGTCAATCACTATCTCTCCGGTCTTGTTGACGTTCAGCCTGGGTGGTTCCGTTCAGTCCACTCCACACAGTTGTCAGTGTCTTGTACTCCCCCTCCTCTCCCTCTCTTATACACCCACAAAGGCTCAGTCATAAGAAAACTTCTGCAGATGACATGACTCAGACTTGTGCTGAAAGTATGTGATGTATAAGATGAAAAGGGGAAAGTACAGTCCCCTGTGGAGCTCCTGTACCACTGACCACCACATCAGACAGGACGCTGCCCAGATGGACAAACTGTGGCCTGCCTGTCGGGTATCAGTAATGCAGGAGATCACTGAGCTGCTGACACCCATCACCTGCAGCTTCTCATCCAGTAACAGATGGTGTTAAAAACTTTGGAGAAATCAAATAATGTGATCCTCACAGTGCTTCCTCCATCATCCAGGTGAGGATGAGCTCACCACAGCACGTAGATGACAGCATCACCTCCCAAAAGGGGCTGATAAGGAAACTGCAGAGGGTCTAGAAACGTCTTCACCTGTGGCCTCTGCTGGGCTACGACCAGTCTCTCCAGGACCATCATTACATGATAGGTGAGAGCTACTGGTCTGTACACTGGAAAACAAATCAAATCTTACCAAGTGTATTTTTCCCATTCTGTTCTAAATATCTCATCACACTTCAGATAAGACATAATCACCTAAAGAGTAACTTTTCAGTGAGATATAAGAACTTATTTTTAGGCAACAGATCTGGAAACTCTTATTTCAAGAAATCTTAAGATAATTTTCACTAGTTCCATTGGCAGATTTTTTGATTTATTTTTTGCTTCAATTATGCAAAACAATCTTGAATTAAGCAAAAAAAAAAAAAAAAAAAAATCTGCCAATGGGCCAAGTGAAAATTATCTTAAGGTTTCTTGAAATAAAATTTTCCAGATCTATTGTCAAAATGAGAAAAATACACTTGGTAAGATTTAGATTTTTGCAGTGTAGTCGGACAGGTCAGATGGAGCTGACCTGTGCCCAAATGATCCGTAAAATTCCATCTGATCTACAGGGTTCCTACAGGTTTCTACAAGTTAAATTTAAGACTTTAAGATCTTTTAAAGACCACTTAGAACAGGATTTAATGTCCATTTCACAGACAAACATAAGAATAAAAGGGCTTTGTTCACTTTCAAAATGAGGTCTGTCTTGATGTACACTGCTCATCCAGTTTTAGCTTTGTCAGCACCACACGTAAACATGCTGACTATAGTTATTTGGTGTATATATACTGTATATATCTGAATCAGGGAACATGCATTTAAACAGTTCATTGATGGCATTGTAGGACATGTGTTTAGCTACTGTGTTTAGTCCACAAAACCTCTGCTTTTAGGCTTGGGGTAGAACCAAATGTCATTCAGAGGGGGATGCTGCCTACAAGCCCCCAACCCCCAGTTCCCAAAGTCAGCTTTCTCAGGTAATGCACACATGACTAACGGCTACATGTGTGTTGGGCTGAATGTTTCTCACTGAGGGCTGCAAAGTTAATGACAATCAGTTCCTAATTTCAATATAGTCAGGTGGAACTGAGCCGACTAAATTTACTTTCTTTGCCGTTTGGACATTTCCCAGACACATTTAAAACACAATACAGGCAACAACTTTATGACAACAAAACTTAAGACCTACCATATCAAATTTAATACCTTTTAAAGACTTTTTTTTAAGGTATTAAATGCAGATTTGTAAATTCAAGACTTTAGAGTTTTTAAGACCCCGTGGGAACCCTGAATCTAATCTCAATCATCATTTCAATCACACACTCAAAGACAGACTCAGATGTATATCAGTTTTGTTTTTTTTAATTTAATTACATTTCAGCCATTAGACAAATATTAAAACAGTTTTTATCACCGAACACACATTACAATCTGCTGTGACTCTGTACATGGATGTGTCATTTGCAGTTCAGCACACACGCATGCATTCACACTCTACATATTATATCCCAAAGTCGCTTTGCAATGTTGCAAAAATAAAGTTCTGGTCATATTTGCACAGCATCATGGTCCAATTTAGGCAGAAGGCGTCTGATCTCAACCACCGTCTTCGATCCATTTACTTTAACTGCGTTCATCGAGGATGTAAAAATAGTGCAGAGAAAATTCACAGTAAAATCATCACACAACATGGCTTTTTTGGGATAATTTTGCAGTTAAAGCTGATCTCAGGCAGAGCAACGTTATAGTCTTTAGGTTTATAATAAAATGTTGAGCTAAGAATCCCCTTTAAAAAAAATCCAGAGACGTTATAAAGCAGAACACTAATTATAACCATAAGGCACCAGCATTTACTTTACAGCTAAAGTAAATTCTGCAGCTAAATAGTGCAAAAAAGGCCGTCAACAGCATTTTATATATACACACACACATCATGTAATTAACTATAATTAATTATAACTATAATTAATTATATTTGGACTTTTCACTTCTTTCATGTTAATTATATTTTGAGTTTATTGCACATAACTATACTGCTGATAAGAGTAAAAAAACAGATTTGATTAATATAAACCAAGGCAAAACTGATAATTTTGTGTAAATAAGGTCAGAGTAAAGCAGAAATGTTGTATTTATTAAATGCACAGATATTTAAAGCAGTGTCTAGACTATCCTATGTTTCTGACTGTGTGATGAGGTGTCATTTCTGATTCTATTCACTCTTATAAGATGAAAAAGCTTTGGAAAATAAATCAGACTAGTGTAAAACTGGACTGGACTTGTCTTGACTGAATGACATTTGTTTTCTCCTACACGTTTCATAAGAAATTCCTATGACTATTAAAGAGTAGACTGTAAGACATAATGTGAGAGTGTTAACTTTCACAGGAAATGAATAAACTTATATTCAGGTAGACAGGATGAGATGTGAAATGAAGTGGTAACAACATTAAAACCACCCAGTGTCAGGATTACATAATCCAAACAATGAAATGATCATAGACACAATACTGACTGTTTGCAGCTTAAGAAAAAAAACAACTCAAAAACAGAGAAGATCATGTGATTCAGTACGTCCAGCTGATGGTGAAGTTCTGACTGAGGTTCAGACCCAGATCTGCAACTGTTAACACCTGCAGAGACACAGTGAAACAAACTCATTTCAGCATCAAGAGTTAATTCACACCAATACTGAGGTTTATACAAACAACCAGGCAGTTGTAACATTCATTAAAGGAGTGATATGGAATTATGCATTTTTAAACATTTCCCTGTGGTCTGCATAAACTGTAAATGCTCTGCTTGGGTCTGAATTCTTCATTAATTCAACTCCACAGG
>JAPQRP010000001.1:28427859-28451287 GCA_037367295.1 Apogon hyalosoma | reverse complement strand
ACTATTAGGGTCCAAATACACAAATAAATGAACCAAAGACTAATAAAAGTGGGTTTAGCAAAATATGACCCCTTTACAAGGGGACAATAGTAGAAGACTGACTTTCTGCCACTAGGCATATTTTAATGAGTCAAGGATTCTTTGTCATCCTTAATGAGCCATGAAGAAGGAAATATAGTTCTCAGTAAAACAAAAAAAGTAAAAACAGTATGAATGGTACGAAATGCTATGGATGTAGTATAAATATAATACAATATAAACATTCCCATTCCTATTACAAAGTACATGATAAATACTAATCGATCAACACAAAACTAAAAACACAGTAGTTACAGATCCATAACTTCAGTGATTCCTTTTCATATTATAAACTCACTGCATAACCGACTAGGGGTCATGTTCACACTGCAAACAAAAGTACCTCAAATATGATAATTTCAGTCAAATGTGACTCCGATCTGTTTTTGTCTCATAACAGCTTGAGCAGCATGGAATCTACAAAATTTCGTCTTTGAGCTGACCCACTTCCATTTGACGCTCTAAACTGGATAAAATATCTGAGACTTTTGCATTCGACCGTAGACTGAACAGTGCGATCAGGAATCATTGGATTTTAATATCAGTTGACATTATTTTAGATCTGGTAGCTCTGACACAAACATTCCTTTGGAGTAAAACACATTCTGTCATTAATTCTCACTATTTCACGTTTTAACCCAAGACTGTATTGAAAACTACTGACAACCAAAGTTTGACTTTTTTTTTTTTTTTTTTTTTAATAGCGACTCAAAATTGGTAACATTTCACTACTTTCATTCTGGAGGCATTTTACTTTTGTGGCAGTTCCCAAATGAATTTTTATTTATATTTAACCATTTTTAAGTGATTTATCACCATTTATTACTTTTTGTTAATCCAAGATACAGTCTTGAGTTAAAACGTGAAATAGTGAGAATTAATGATAGAATGTGTTTTACTCCAAAGGAATGTGTGGACCCCAGGAAGATTAGCTTGTCACCTTGGTGGCAACTAATGGGGATCCTTTTAAACATTAAACATTTTTAATAATATAATCCTCTGTACGTTGTATTTTTCAATGTAAATCATGTATTTTCATATATTTAATTTACTGATAACGTAGATGTTCATAAAAACTTGGAGTAAATTCAAAGGGTATTATATCAGAAACAGAAAAAAACTGAAGAAAAGGGGACTTTTTCAGCAAAGATATCAATAACCGAATGTAACAAGTGTCTCCATCCACTGTCATTGATCCAACTCCATGGGTTTTACATGTGAATCCATGTTGTAGAAGATGACGGTGTTTCCACGGTAACTACGGAGCCTCTGAATGTCCAAATGGGTAATATCGGATTATGATTTAAAGCTGAGAAACTGCATTTGGCATCAATTATTTACATGTATTAATAAGATTAGTGGATCAATAGGTATTAAACAGTTTAGATCAGTAAATGCTTTTGATCACCGGTGGCTGTTGGAGTCTTTATGGGTTAACACCAGAGTTATTTAAACTCATGCCACACCCCTAATTCTAACACCATACATGAGCGTTTTTCCCCCATCTCCTGTATCTCCGTCTATGACTCCAAAGGTCTCGATTCCAAAGCTCACCTGGTTTTCTCTGTAGGTGAACAGAGCGTCCTGGGTGTTCACTTGGACCCTGCTGGGCTTCTCCTTCACACCGTAGAAGGAGGCCGACTCCACCGTGATGTATGTGGCCTCCACATGGTTGTGGAGAACCTGAGACGTCATTACATTCTGCAGTGAACACAGACAGAGCAGGTCAAGTCCACAAATATCTTCTCAGTTATACACATAATAAAATACATCAGCGTATGTGAAGGAAGAAACCTCAGTGATCCACTAGCTTGAGGTATTTTTTGGTAAATCTTTGCTACTTATATCTGGTGATTTATTTACTCCTTGAAGTTTAAGAAACCAGTCAAATTCTCTTAAATTATTTCAACTGCAGCAAGACAGACAGAAAAATCTACAGACACTTTCCACCAGTAAAAACTCTTTTCACATGTAAAAACTACTGTTACAGTTTGCACTCTAAAGGTATGGATAATGACATTATTGCTTATATAGCTGTAGAAGTTTTAGTTTCAGACTGGGGAAGGAGATGCAAAATTATTTAATAAGATTTGCAGTTATTTTTACGGATCATTAATTGCAGGATTAAACCTTGGGCCATTCGATTCCAGCTGGAATAATTTCAATGCAATGCAAAACAATGGATTAGCCAACAGCAGAGGTTTCATTCATATAAAACCAAGTTATGATCAGAAAACAGCAAAGGTAACATAATAATCATCGCTTTATAATGCGACCTGTATTTCTGCTCTTCTTTGTCTCATTTGGTGAGTTTTAGTGATAGAGAAATAATCCTTGTACTGTTAGATGTGCTTAATGTTAGCTTAGTGCTGCAAAATTTGTCTATTTGAATAAATTATTCATCTCATACACTGGTCTCAGTCTCCCCCACAAACACTCCATTTGTTTACATACCAAACCGAAACAAAACTGTCACTCGGGTTTTTTTTTAAACTCCATGCAGCAGCAGTATGGCCGCAGCAACAACCAACGTGGAACCCGTCATTGTTTCTTACTATTGCAGCTGTGTGGAATCTCAAATAAACCCAAGTGACGGCTTTGTTTAGGTTTGGTATGTAAACAAATGGAGTGTTTGTGGGGAGTACACTTCACAGTTGTTCAGGTGCATAATTACGAAAAGACTAACGGATGCGTGACACTTAGACTATCACTCGGGTTTTACAGATTTGATGAAAAATTGGTGACGAACGTCATACGCAGCTTTAAATGATTGTTGTTTGAGTTGTGTTCTGTTTTTTAAGAATTGGTTTTGCTGAGCTTTTAGTTGATGTTCTTCTGGCTGCGTGGATGTATAGAATTGTGTATATTGTTACAAGCATAGCATTACCATGGCAACCCAGACAGAAATGTGAAAAGTATGTCTTGCCTAAGTGTGCTGTACATTTTCACCTCATGCCAATTAAACCTGCCTAATGAAAGAGGGTCTTTTCTCTAAACTGAACAATATCAACAGGTTGGTTTTCCTTGTATAAAATACAGGAGCCAAAAAGGTCTGAGAGAGCATCTGCCACGAGGCATTAAAAATGTTCTGTCGAGAATAATTTCTCTCTTCATCATTAACAATCAGCACCCACAGATGAATCAAACAAGTTTGGACATGGTTCGTGTTCAATTACAAACAGAAAAAAAAGCAGGAACAAGGCAGAAGCATAATTAAACGGAAAAAAAAAAGTGGTGCCAGGCACAACAAACCCCGCCCCTTGCAAACATTTTACCTGATTTTCCCTATCTCTTATTGTGAAAACACATTTTTGGTGACCTTGACCTTTGACATACGGTCAACAAAATTTAACAGGATCTATTTTGGTCCACCTTGCACCTTTCCTGAAAATTTCATGGAAATTGGTCCAGTAGTTTTTGCTTAAAGTTGCTGACAAACAAACAGACAAAAAAACTGAACCAAAAACAATACCCTCGCCTACCCTTCAGGGGGTGGGGTAAAAAAAGATAATGTGAGTACCTTTGTCACGTTGAAGACAATGTATGCGTACTGGTTAGTCTCAAAAGTGTCAATGGACTCTCCGTCATCCCAGAACAGGTCTCCGGTGGCGGATCCGTCTTCAGTCAGAGCCGAGACCAGATGTAGAGGCTGACCACTGCTGACCCACAGGGTGAGGTTAGGCGCCTAAACACACACATGAACAGACAGGGGGGGGGTCATATAAGAGGCACCACAGCATGCATACCCAGATACCACCATGGGACTGAATAATGTGCGTTTTTTATTTTCAAACTGACACCGTTTCATATCACATATTATGGAAAATGGCAAAGCAGTGACGAAATATGACATTTGTGTTAATTTCATCCTGCTGTTTTTATACACCTGGACGGTCTAGACCCGCACGTTTCTTTGGGATTTTGCATTCATTGAAAGTATGAAATTATAGTTTTGTAGTACATTGTATTCTGTATTATATTCTTTATTTTCAGATGTCCCCTACAAAGAGGATGCATTCTCAGATATAGAATGAGTTTCACAGCTTTGCCCCCCCCCCAAAAAAAAAAAAAAATGTTACCCATTGCAAAGGCCATTAAAAACTGTTGCATTATGCCATTTCCAATCAAGACAATTGTTTAAAAAAGAAAAAAAAAAAAAAAAAACTTTTCAGGGTCTCAGGTGGATATAAAATTTAAAATAAGTCTGCATATACTCTGATATGACACATGAAACTGCCATAGACAAGGCACTTGCCAGAGGCCTTTGAAAGACAACTTTGGCCTATATTTTCACACTTTATAATCTGATACTAGTCGTTTTCCTCTATCTGCAAAATTGTGAGAGTTACAGTCAAAAATTGGGTATTTTGAAAATCAAGACCTTGAATTTGATCTTTGAAGGCCATTAAAGGTCAACAAAATTGGTACCAAATGAAAGACCATGTCTGACTTCCTATAAGTCGATAATACAAAGTTAGTCAATATCCATCTTAGTTTAAGATAGAAGCCGTTTTCTGAATTTACAAATTTGGTGCTTGAGCCCGGGTCTCTTCAGATGCCACTCAAAATCTATATACATGCACGTGACGAATGAGATAGGTAATGGATAGAGAATTCAATTTCCAATATCCCTACGAAATCCCTACGATGAACAGAAGTTAACGATAAACAAATTTTACATACATTACAATAGCAACTGGAAGTCTTGCAACCTAGAGTTGTGAAATTTGGCCTATGAGAAGGGACTTGCACAGAAATGTTGCATGTTAAATTTTGGTATGATCAGATGAACATTGGCATTATAGCCATTTGAAATTTCAGAAAACTGAGTTTACTGACCCCCCCGATATTTACTCCGGGGCTCTAACAAGGGTGTGACCCTTATGACACCATGATGCATATTAGTGATGGGTCCGGCAGCACCGATGTGTCGGTGCATGCGTCGAGCTCATAGAGCAAAACCCCGTCGGTGTGCGTATCACTTTAAGAAAGTCACGTGACCGATACAGGCACTGTTTCGAACTGACACTGACGCACCAAAGTTTGTTTATACAGAAGCGCATCTGTCAACAGGATGCATCTGCCTAAAGAATCTCTGATCTTTTGCGGTTCATCATCAAATTCATCAAGAATTATGGAGCAGCCTCAAGCCAAAAGAAAGGCTTCTGCTGTGTGGGACCATTTTGATCTCATATTGGAAAATAAGGGATTTGTTTTAATTTCCTTGTTGTTTCATCCTGTTCCTCTCAGTTTCCACTTGATCTGAATTCAAATTAATTTCAAAATGACTCTTAGTTTACTATTCATATCTGCTCATCTGTGCCATGTGAGTGGGTGTTTACTACAGCTGGAGAAGTGGTATCAAAAAAGCCTAACAGACTCAGTTTCAGAACGTTGGAAAAACTTATTTTTTTGAATAAAAATTTGCAAAAAAAAAATATATATATATAAATATATATCCCAGTCCACAAGCATCCTCATGCACAACACGTTCACTTAGATTTTTACATTATGATACATGTTCACATTAATTATTGACTGTATCTAAAAATATCAAAGATTTTAAATTTAAATGAAGACATGAAATAATACAATATAAAATACAATGACTTAAATTATATTATTGTATATACTAGGTCATCAAATCAGTGTCAGTTGAGTCATCAACTAGGTTGCCTGTAGGGATTTTTAAGGTCCAGCAGGTGTCAGTATTCAGTGACACAGTATCGACACAGTATCAATACAGTTTGGCAATGTGTCAAAACGCTTCATGACGCCTCGTCTACCCATCACTAATGCATAACATCGAATGCAGAATGGAAAAATGCACAATTTGGCTTTGGTTTGAAGTCGATATGATGAGTATGACAGAAGTTATGGCAAAATATCCATTTTTGAACTTTGGCCTATATCTCAGCCGTACTTTGGCCCACTTTTGGCAAAAACTAATCAGGTTGACTAGAGAATATGGAAAATCATTTGGTCATGGTTTGATATAAGTAATGCTTGAAATGTGACCACTATAGACAATTACAAACAAACAGACGAACTGACCAATGAGCATACCTTTGGACAAACAATAATCCTTGCAGCTCTTCTTTTCATTGGTCTCAAACTGTGTTGTCTAGACAGCTATAATCCCCACTCCATGACAGGGTAAAATGAGTGCAGTCCGTCTCAGACAACACAATGTGAACATGAGTCATATGGCATTTTGCAATACGAGTCAGGTGAACGGGTAATGAATGATGCAGATGCAGGCAGCGACATGCACCAAACCTGCGTTGCGTATTTGCACCATTTTCAAGTTACAACAGTAAAGGATGTTTGACACAGTGTTGGGTCTAATGTTGTGACAACTGATCTATTCTATTTTGGTATTCTTTCTGAATACCAAAAAACCCAACACTAACAGGCATACATGGCATTAGATATATGATATTTAAATTACAGCACCATGTTTACTTTTCATTATTTATGACCCGTTTGCATTTCTAATCTAATAACAGGTAAAGGAGTTTTATGTGTCATTTAGTATCATTCTGTGTTTGTCACAGCAGCAGCCACATTCATGGACATGTGATCCTAACATTAAATAAAGCCTGGAAAATGTCCAAACATGCGTTTACCTGTGTTGGTGTAATAGAGCCTTCACGCAAATGCAGATTGATCTTGTTTAAAGGTGCATGAAGCTGCAGCTCTTCACCTTTACTGCGCACAGCATCTCCCTGAAAGGCAGAGGAACACATATGACATTAAATGCACTGTAAAGCACAACAAAACCACTGTTGAACATTGTAATGACCCCTCAGCCCCTTTAGATCATGAGTTCTGCACTATACCCCTGTTGCTCCCTGCTCCCCTACCAATATTCCCACAATGTTATCTGTGCTTCTATCTGCCCCCTTGACCATGCACAGACCGCCAAACACCTGTAAAACGTAGGTCAACGCTGCTGTCCAAATTTGATGCATCACCCCCAATTTGACCTTGAAAATGAAAGCCAAGGTCGATGCCCCAAAAACTCACCCAAGAGCTTCACAAGTTCACCGAAATACTTAACATGAGGAGTGCAATCACGTTGACATTAAGCCCATTTACATGCACACTAATACGATCATTATCTGATTTCTGGAGTCATCACATTTATTCAAGTGATCATATAAACAGCATAATCTGATCCGTTTTATCAGATAACACCAGTAATCTGATTATGGGGAATCAGATTAACACATCTGGATTTCTCCCCAGTGATTCACACATGTATGCCCATTACTCAATTTATTTCGTTCTTTTTTCTCTGTGCATATGGAAAAACATTGAAATCATAGAAAAAGGAAGTGATGTAGCCAAACACGAGGTGAAGACAAAGAGCCCATTTACATGACCATAAAAATTCGATAACTGGGAGTAATCGGATAATTGTAATGATCAGAACTGACGCATTTACATGTACTTAAGAAATGCGATAATCGAAGCTCCAGTCCATTATCAGATTTCTTTCGTATGTACATAGTGATGGCAGACTCAAACTCCATGTTATCTTCTGCTCACGTTTGACAACACAACTTCCCTTTTTCTATGATTTGAATGCGTTTACATATGCAGACGCATACCTGTTAATTTGATTTATTTTGCTCTTTTACATGCATGAAAACATCAGGGTATTGGGGAGAAATCTAGGTGTGTTAACCTGATTTCTCATAATCTGATTACTGCTGTTATCTGATAAATCATATCAGATTATACTGCTTAGGTGATCACTTGAATGATCTGATAACTCCAGAAATCAGATAGTGATTGTAGTATTAGTGTGCATGTAAACAGGCTTACTTAAGGAAGTTTGAATCTACACGTCACTGTGTATGTACAGTATGTACTCTGAAACATACTCCCAATTATCTGATTTTTATTGTCATGTAAACAGGCTCAGTGATGGACTCGCAGACGGGCGCTTCACTGTACAACACCCCCGATGGCAGAGGGGTGAAATTCACAGCTGGGTGGTGTCTTTTTGTGGGTGTGGCTCTTACCGAGTAGTAGTCGTACCACAGCGCTTCTGGGAAGTAACCAACCACCGATTTCATACCAGGATTCAACACTGGTGTCACCAATAAACTCTTCCCCCACAGAAACTGTTTATCAATGCCATAGGTTTTCACATCTTTGGGGAACCTGTCGAGTAGATTGAGGACACAGACAATTACATGCAGTTATTTGTAACAGTCAAGCTTCATTAAAAGTATCATTATTGTGACAACAAATCAACCCTTTAAATTCTGCCACATTGTATAATTTAACAAAAAGTGAAGTTGTAAAACAGTGAGAAACTATGAATGAATATGAATGGCTGAAAAACTTGAATGGGTGAATTCTACATTTTGAAAATACACAATTCAAGAGGTCAAACCCCTTTCTTCAGATATGGTAAACTATATCTGTAGCCACAGCTGCCCTGGGGCAGACTGACAGAAGCGTAGCTGCCATTTTGCGCCTACAGCCCCTCCGACCTCCACACACATTCATACACCAGTGTGAGTAGCAGCACTAGAGGCAAGTAGGACACAACAGCACATGACTGGGACAGAGCGAGATTCGAACTGCCAACCCTTCGGTTATTGGACGACCTGCTCTACCACCTGAGCCATGGCCACCCTCCTTCAATTTACTCATTGAAGGAAAATGAGTCATATCCTAATGATATCAGAATATGACAATGACCAGCCATCCGTCAAGCCCGTTTACATGCACACTAAAACTCTGGTCATTGTCAGATTCCCTGATCATGTAAACAGGATAACCTCATAGGATTCGTCAGGTAACAACAGGAATCTGATTGTGAGAAATCAGATTAACACCCCTGGGTTTCTCCCCAGTACTCCTGTATACCTGTTAATCTGATTTCGTTATTTTCCATCTGTGTATGTATTATAAGTAGAAGAAGAAGAAACTGTACAAAATGGAAGTAATGTAGTCAAACTTGAGTGGAAGAAAATAATAGGAAGTTTGATTCTATCCTCACAACGTACAAACTCCGGAAGAAGTCCAATGATTTCCTGGAACATGTAAACCAGTGTTTTTCAATTACCAAATTTCTGAGATACATGTAAACAAGTCAGATCCAATTATTACAATCATCTGATTACTCTGTTATCAGATTTTTATTGTCACGTAAATGGGTTCAATGTGAGAATTTTGGCATATCCGACGGCTCTGGCTGAAAGTGTAAGAAACAGCTGTAAAAAAAAAAAAAAAAAAGTGAGTCCATGTACTCACTCAAACATTAGTGGTCGTGCAACTGTGTGTCCATGTACATGGGCGTGATGGAACAGCGTGTAGAGCAGAGGGAAGAGGGAATAACGCAGCAGCAGAGCCTGTTTCATGGCAGTTCGGGCCAGAGAGCTGAACACTGTTGGATCCTGAGGCTGTAAAGAAATTTCAACAAGTTAAGAAAATATAAGCTTGAATACATCACATAGTCTGTCCTTTACTCTTTTCAGTATCTGACAGTGTTTAATAGATTCTCTGTAGAGTCTGTGATGCTACCTTCACGCCGATGGCATTGTGGTTTCGTGTGAAGGGATAGAAAGCGCCCAACTGTGTCCAGCGAACACACAGCTCCTCCTGCGGCTCCTCGCTGAAGCCGCATACATCTGCTCCCACCAGGGGGATGCCCAGGAGGTTAAAGGTCAAGATACCTGCGGTGGATAAAACAGAGGTGAGCATTTCAGCAGAACAGGGGTGGGGGGGGACACTAAGACACAAAAATGGAAAAAGACAGATATGGAGAAACTCAGGCAAGGCAGGAATGTTGAGCCATATTTAAATAATTTGTCAACTATCAGTTTCCTACAGTAAAGTAGGAGATGATGTGAAAACAGAAGCAGAGTTTTTTTTTGTTATGTTAATTATCACCAAACTCATTTCTCAGGCAAAACCTACTGCCTTTCCTTTATTTAACAGGGACAAATCCAGCAGACATTATTTCATGTAAAATACAAATCAGATGTCATGCATATGTATTTCTAGCCAAGGCTAATTTGTAACCACAGTCCCTGGTTCGGCATTTACTGTTAAACAAAGTTGAAGTGCAAAGTTAAAACAGCACAAAAACATTAAAAAAGACAAAATATAGACAAAAACATTAAGCAGTCACACAAGATGGATAAGGACAGGAGTCTACCGGTACAATAGTATGTAAAAGTGTTGCAGTACTTGAGCTCGGTCTTGGTCTCGGGTGCATTTTTACTCTGTCTTGTCTCGGACTGTGCCGACTCAGGATTTTAGGACAAGACCAGTCAAGACCACTGTTGTTAAGTTATTTGCTCATGCCACTGATTAGAGTGGAAGGGACCTATTTCAAAGCAACCAGTTATTAGTTGCTTGATTCGTTTCCCACAGTTCCCCAGCAACGCCTGCATACAAACACACTACACAAGTGACAATCCCCCCACCCCTTCCTCACACACACACAGTGAGAGTGAGGGAAGACCAGGAGAAGGTGTTTACATGTCTGGCAGCAGTGATATCTGCAAACTGGTTAGTAAAATCAAACTAAACCAAAAACTGGGACAAAAAATAAGGCATATATAGTCATGGGTTTGTTTTGGATGGTGAAGATGTTAGAGTGTTTTGTCATTGCATTTTATTCAGGCTTGGTATGTTACCAACATTTTAATGCTGTAATTCTGTGAATGAACAGCTGCTGTTCAGTTGATGGATGCTGGATTTTTGAAACGGAAAAATAAAGTAAAAATTAGATTTCCTGCATTGTGGTGCTTTGAAAAAAGTGCAGAGACTGTTGGTCACTGTTACTGTAAATCAATCTAAAAATTGAGAATTCTTACTTTGTTCAATCTTCTAATAATACTCTTCATTATATGCACGATCGTGGTCTGGACTTGGTCTCTGAAATGTCATGGTCTTGGATGGTGCGGTCTTCACTACAACACTAGTATGCAAGTCAACAGTCACAGGCTCATTTCAGTTTCAGCCATTGTTTTGTTTGCGTTTTAACACTGCTGACCTCTGTCAATGTTTCAATTTGATCATTACAGAATTCGGCACCTATTATTGGACAGAATGCCACCAAACAGGATGACTGTCTGAATGTTGTTGTGTATTTCATTCTCTTACAATTATCACTTGATACACCCCTAGTTCTAATAGCACCATTTTGTTTGTTTATGATTGAGATATTTTTGGAGCAAGGTTGTTCACACACTTGAAGATAAGTTTTAGAAATGAGAAGCCTATAAAATTGTCCAGACTTAGTAGATTATATTTCTAGATGATGTGGCAGTGGTTTCTGATCCAATACTTTCAATGCCTGTTTACATAATGAGTATTAAACTATGATAGTAGGTTTGAAATAAACATGTGAATGAAAATCTTGAATGAACCAAATGGATGCCAGTGTTGTTTGGTTAGCTTGGCCCCAAATGGTTACACAGTATGATAAATGGGAAAATATCATGGCATGCATAAATTGTTGTGCCGCCTTTAGGGTAATATAAATGTTTAATCAGGTGGAAACAGTTTAAACTGGTTTGGACAGTTTTGCAGAGCCTCTTCACATGCCGATCAAACTTAAGTTGACAATCTAAAATTCTAAACACTTTAAAAAAGGAACTCATCTACATGATCTATCTCAATGTCATTAATTTTTACTTCAGAATCTTTATTGGCTCTTAATCAAAAAGCACATCACTGTCTTTTTATAATTCAAAGTCAAATGATTATTTTGAACCCACTGTGGCACACCTTAAATATAAAGCAGTAGTCAGTCACTAACCAAGGTCAACAACTAAAGGCTGTGTCTGCTATTTAATGTGCCTGGTTAAGCACTTCTCCTGCTATATTTAACACTTCGTCATACAACCAAAAAGTAGCACTGGCCAACAGACTGATCATGATAACCATCAGCACAAAACCAACTCCTCTGTCTAACACTTACATTATAAAATAACTGAACGTTTGGTGGTTTTACTTCATTTTACACGCACACAAATTTTGACATTGAACTTACATTTCATCATTTTTGTCATTTCACCTTTGGCTTTGGGAAATGTTTAAGTGTTTGTTAAATGTTCATTGTGTTCTGCCTCAATAATTAAACATCACAAATAATCAATAGGCTTCTTCAACTTTTACTTGGGACCAAAAATCAGCCTTGGAACTCGAGGCAGTAATGATATTTGTTGACATACAGTACATTGTGATAAGTATTGATATTGACAAATATAAACAGATACAAATTTTTCATGACCTTTTGCTCATATTGCCAAGTGGTCACATACAGTAGTGGAAAAAAGTTTTTGGGCACCCTTAAAATTTTACATAATCTCAAGTATTATCATGAAGTATTTGTGAAAAAATGTTTTTTGTGTTTCCAAAGGAGTGGTTGCATCAGACAGACACAAACAAATGGAAATTATTTTCTTTTGGTTTATTGTTAAGAAAAAGTAACCACACTAAACTGTTGTCAGATGGGTTTCATTTTCTGCTCAAACATCCAGTTTTGACCTCTATGGAATAGAGCATGTGCAGAAGGATGCATGTGGGTTGGGAGAATGATACGCTACTTGGCAGAGTTCAATGACTTTAGAATAATTCTTGATGCAATGTCCAAGAACTTTTTTCCCACCACTGTACACAAACTTCAGTTGTTTTAATCTCACTTAAAACAGACAAGCATTGCTTTTTTTTTTTTCTGATGAGGTTGAACTAGCCTTGTACATCTAGAGGTTCACTTCAAAGAGGTAAATTATGAATAAATGAATGAATGAATGAATAAAGGACAAATTAAAAATACAACGTTAAATTTCAGAGCTGAGCTTCATACAGGCCCAGTCTCTTTGTAGTCTAAAAACAGAAAACCTGCCAGTGTGTTTATGTGGCTCTATGTGATCTAACCTGCTATTGAAGTGTACAGGTCCTTCCATTGGCTCCTGTTGTCTCCCAGCCAGTGTCCAGAGTACATGCCCTGACTGGGGAAGGTGGAGCGAGAAATCACAAAGGGCCTCTTTGCAGTGATCCTCTTCAGTGCACTGGACAAAATAATGAGAGAAGGAAAAACAGAGAACACATAGAAGATTTAAAAAGGAAATTATAACTATTATCCATGTTTACATAAAAAGGCTAGCAGTCTTCTTGTCATTATTGGCCCAGACCTTGCAGAGGCCTTTGCTTCCATGAGTCCATAAAGGCTGTGCAGGTTATAGTGCACAGACAGCTTCTGCTGTGCAGAGGCACACACTGTTTTGGCTCTCAGCAGGTCTCCCAGCACACCTGGAAGATAAACTGTACATTTAGATGACTATATCAATGTATTTGAGAGAGTAGTGCTCAGATCTGTGCCACTCACTTGGTGTATATGGAGGGTATTCCCAGTGGTTTGATGGACAGTCATGAGTAGACCCGTCCAGGAAATTTGATGGCTCATTCATGTCCTTAAAACCATCAAGGACACAAGTTAGGAGGCTGAGAGAGGAGTCTTTAAAGATTTTTAACACAGTCTCCAAGTCCAGTACTTACAATCCATAATCCATCAAAAGGCACCTTCTGATGGAACTTCTGAAGGTTATCGTACCACCATTCATGTGTCACTTCATCTGAGAAATCAGGATACGCCGTCAGACCAGGCCACACCTGCAAGAATGAATCGATCATTTCTATTTCAATGTTTCCTTTTGGAAGCATTTAACAAGGGACGAAAAGTATCATTTTTATGCCACACCCTTCCTATAATTGTTCTGTTTCCATCATCCTTCATGAAAACTCCTCTCTTCAGCCCTTCATCATAAGGCCAGTACGAGCCCTCAGGCTGAGTGCTGCTGATTCCTGGATCCTGCGGGGAAAGAAAAAAAAACAAAAACTGTCTGACACACAAACATAGATATAATATGCATGAATCAATGAAAGTACAAACTCTTGTGTACCAGGATGATGACATAGCGCTGGTCATGAGCGTGTAGATCTTTGACCATGTCTGGCAGTGTGCTGAAATTTGCAGGGTCATAAGTGAAGTCCATGAACTTATCCATGTAGTCGATGTCATTCCACTGAACATCCTGTAAAAACAATGAGTTACACACTAGAACTATGACATTGTGGTTGTATTCTGCCACAAACAGTGGCAGTTTCTATCTATTAATCCAGACTCATAATATACTGTATATAGTGAAGAGTATTTTTGAGCAGTGTAATGTGTTTTTTGCTGAAGCTCTCATTATCAACCAGCAACTGTATTGATAACTGGTGAATTGGTTAAAGTCTTTTTCTTAAATGCAATATTTAACCCCATCTAGTATCAAAGATATTTTAGGACATTATCTTGGGATTTGGGAAACACAGATCAACACTTTCCTGTTTTCTGACATTTTATAGATGAATCAACAGATCAGTTAACCATGAAAGCAATAAAAGTCAATAGCAATGAAACGAGTTGTTCATTGCAGCCTTATTGATAGGATTCTAGTGAATTATTTGTCAGAGATACATGCAGTTTTCATTCTGGCTACATCCACACTGCTCACAATAAAGTACTTTCTATTCTACTCTGTTCTATTCTATGTTCATCTTGGCATTGAATTCAGATTTACTGCTCAGATTCAACTTTTACATTTGTCTGATAACATTATATTTTAAGTAGTGCCACTACAGAGGAATGGCATCTCTCTATAAAACCAAGACAGCTACCACTTATGTGGAAAAGTGTTTAGGATCCACTGTCACTAAAACATTCGCTACATTTATATCACATCTGCAGAAATTCCCTCATGACCTTCCTCAGACAGTGTCCACAAGATGGACTGACAATTGGACAACACACTGACAAAAGTCTCATAAGAATAAAGGAATCAATCAGTTTCAGACACATAATCTGCTGAGTCTTTTTTACCTGGGGTATCCCATAATTCCTCAGGCTCCTGACAACATCCCAGGTTGCATTGCTAGTTTTGTAACCCCAGCGGCACAGATGGTAGCCCATTGCCCAGTAGATCGGCATTGCTGGGTATCCTGTGACAAAAGTAAAACAATATGAAGGAAACCTTAAGGAAAAAAACAGTAAGAGGAGGCCAACAGCACTAAAGTGTATGAAGAAATAGTTTAAAGCAAATATTATGTACAAAAAAATCTATACATCTTCAAGCCAACAGTTTGACGTTCTCAGTGCTTGTTGCATCATCTGTGAAATAAACTGTAATACATGATGACAGCAGCAGGATTTAAGTACTTTCTCATCAGTCTGAGGTCAAAATCTAACAATAACTGTGCACACATCAATTGAACATTATCTATGACCCTGTGTTCTATTTTCATATTAAAATAAAAATAAAAGCAAAAGCTTAAATGGAGTCAAACAGCAGTAAGAAAGACTATTTGGACTACAGCCATATGAGCTTTTTTTTTTGTTTGTTTTAGTGAACACTGGACAATGCAAACAAAAACAGTGTTTCTGTTTTGCTTTTAAGCTTTGGAAACAAAAGATGCACAGACAGATGATGGGGAGGCAGACAGATGAGGTTGTTAAATAGAGCACCAGTCAAATCTTAAATGTGGAAAATAATTAAATATGACATTTGCTAGATTAATAGAGCAGCTGACAAGGGATGACTAACACCGTTGCAAAAAATAAGTGCAGTTCCTTCAAACAGTAGAAGTAAGTGATTATGTAGCAATTGTGCCCTAAAGGGAATAGATGTATGGATCCTTTGGCTGAAAAATAAACCCTCATTTTGTATAAAGTGAGCAGAACTGCAGCTCTGCAATGAACTTCTCCTAATGGTAGCTGAGGTAGGCTCATGCACCCCCACAACCCAATAGACCACTGGTGTCAAACCCATTTTATTTCAGGGAACGCATAGAGCCCAATTTGATTTGAAGCGGACCAGATCCGTAAAATAATAACACAAAAACCTACAAATAATGAAAACTCCACATTATTCTCTGTTTGAACCTCCTGAGACCCAGTAAGTAAAAGTTTTACCTTTTTTGCATTAATTGCCTTGAATGGAAACAGCATGATGCAACAGTTTTTTCAAATAATTTTTCTTGGTTTGCAGTAGACAGCATTTGCTTTTGGGTTGTTTTTTTTTTTTTTGTTTTTGTTTTTTTTTCCCCAGGTAAAGCTGTGAAAATCTTGTCCCCTACAAAGGACAAAAAATATTTTTCTTAAGAAATTTCAGGTTGTTCTGGTTATTCACATTCTTTGTGAAAGGATAGTTTGTAAATATAAACATTTTCATAATGGAATTTTACTTTTTTGCACTAAAACAGAGGGAAAAAAAAGTTCATCCTGAACGTCCAATTGGACCCTTTGGCAGGCTGGTGTTGGCCCACAGGGCATATGTTTGACACCTCTACTCTAGAGGATTAACCCTTTCCAAATTGCCATTATAACAGATTGCCTAGGTGTCTTTATGTTTTCTTTACAATAAGTGTCAGAAAATTTATTTTTTGCCAATTCTTTTGTACCTTTGTTTTTTTTGAAGAACTTAGCTTTCAATATCTGGCTGTTAATTATCATTATTATAAATAATAAATGCTTAAAACATTGTGTTTTAGTAAAAAAGAAAAAAAAACAACTTTAAGTTTCAGCATATTTATCATCAGAAACAACTGTAAAATGTTCATAACAAAACTTTTTGAGATGGCAGAAATAAACTTTAAACTATGTTACAGCTGTTCAAACACACTTTTTGGTCTTGAACATTCATTATCCATATTATGGCTTCATATTTTTTGTTATTTCCAGGCATTTCTTTTTGCCTGTGTGGAAGTCTCTTTAACAGTTCCTTTCTACTTGTAATAGAGTCTCATATTGCTGCCATAAACTGTTATATAGTGCCAGAAAGCTCAGGATCTCAGCTTTGTGATGCTGTTTGAATTCTGTGGATAGCACAAACAGATCAGGAGTTACAGTAATTTGAATGCTGTAAAGTGCAAAATGCAGCACTGGACAAATAGCCATTGTTAAAGGGTTAAGTGCTTCAGAAAAGAATTAATGAACATGACCTTTACTGCCAGGTGTTGTATGAGTCTTAATGCCAAGTCAGATAAGAACAGAAGAACTCACACTGACCTACAACCTCCATATATTGTTGAATCACTGATCCAGGATCTGGTCCAAGGAAAATGTAAAAGTCAAGGATTCCACCAATGGTTCTCCAGGTGAGAGCTGGAGCAGGCTGCAGGACCACGTCTGAGGACACAGGAAACAAAAGGCTGTTATTGTTCACAGGCTCAGTATCTTCAGAGATAAAACTTGTCCTTTGGATGAACTCTGTATGAAAACCTCAGTCAGTATTAAACTCTATGCACAGTTCAGTCACATCTGTGAGAGTGACAAAATTAATGAGAGCTTCACTTGAAACTTCAGGTACAACTTTACAATAAGACAACCATAAAATGACTTCTATCTATCTGGTTATAAGGTTGTAAACAATAAGCCGTTAATAAACAGTATTCAGGAGTTAATTAAAGCTCACGAGTCAGCAAGATCAAGTTACTATTGTGCTTCATACCCACCGTTGCAGAATTTCAGTTACTTAGTTTACTCTATCTTGTCTCAGTCTGTTAAACCATTTTCTACATTTATACCAGGGGTTCTCAGCTGTTTGTAAGTAAAAGTTCACTTCTGAATATGGAAAAAGTTCTGAAATAAATAGGGAAAAAATATGAAAAAAAACCAACTGAAAATCAACTGACACCTGAATATAAGTTATATGTTGGACAAAATGAATCACTGGCTGTCATAGTGAACCTAAATCATTTCAAGTGTATTCAGTCACATTTCAGTTTCAGTGAAGTTACCATTATTGAACTAAAAGCAGCAAAAAACAAAATTCCAGATTATCTTTCTAAAGGTGCAAAAATGTAAAAGCTTATTATATGACATTATGCTTACCTCAATGTGCAGTTGTCTAGTTTTCCTTCTGATTAATTTTGAAGTGCAATGTAAAATCTATAACCTGCAGAACTTTTGTAGAAATATTGCAATAATACACTGATGCCCATAAAGTTGGAATAATATTGTTCTCAGACACATTTCTCTTCTTAATCCTGCTTCTACATATCAGTAATCACCTTTGGCCAGGTGTAATGATTATATACTAAGCCCCAGTTACACTTTATAATAAATCACATTGTCACAATCATTTCATGAGAAACGGTAAAAATATTTCATTTCAACTAGGACAACAGTGTAGTTCAATAATCTATGAAACTGCAATTTTTTTTAGTCATATCAAACCCCACGATGAAATAACTGCTTCACCTCAGCCATAGAAACATAAGGAAAACCCGCTTTAGTGTAAGAATATTAAGATTTGTTAATCATGGTTCACAAGTACCTTACTAATAAATGTCACATGAAAGTGACACGTAAATGCTGACACAAGAAGTTCAGAAACCAACGAGAGCTGCGGAAATAAAGGAAAACATAAACTCACTATTAAGCAGTAAACGTTCCTCTTTTTCTTAAGCATTACAACAGCTTATTAATTATCTATTTAGTTGTTTACAACCTAATTATGAACTGTTTTATATAATTTAAAACAGTGTTTCCCAATCAGTGTGCCATGAGAAATCATCAGGAGTGCCATGGAAGATTATCAAATTTCACCTGATTGGTACTCTAAGCAAGCGGCATGATATAGATATGTACGACTGCACGCACCAATGATGCACTCTACAACAACAGTCTCCAGTTTCCTTGAAAAAAGTAAAAGTGAACCGGCCCTCATGTAATGCTTTCTGTCGATAAAGCTCCCCTCACTAGTGATGCGCGGATCAGCGGGTTACCCGCAGGACCTGCAGATCAGGTTGGGACGGGGTGGATATGCTTCTATTATACTATGACAGACCTCAATCTGTAAACTGGGGGGGGTCGTCTATCTGAGGGGTCGCTGGCACACCCCTCTTAGCTTTCTCGTTCTGAGACTAGATTTGGACATTTCAATAAATATACTTTTTGTGACATTTTTGTTTGGTGGTGTGCCTTGTGATTTTTCTAATGTAAAATATGTGCTGTGACTCAAAAAGGTTGGGAAACGCTGATTTAAAAGAGTAATACTGCTGTACAGAAACTTCTGTTTTTAGTCAGAGTTGCTTAATGCTGTCAGTCACTGTTGACATGATCTGCAGAAACTTCATTTTCGTAAGTGGCATTGACCAGCTCCATCATTATTGTGTTACAGAAAGTATCCAAAAGTGGAAGTGTGAAGTGACTTGCAGACTGACCCATTGCATTACTGTTCAGCATGAAGACGCCATGAGTATTTCCACCCTCCTCCATTGCCAGGTAAAAGGGATGAGCTCCATATAGATTCGTCTTTTCCTATTTTACAAAGGGGGAAACAAATGCGGTTAAAAAGAAGACATTAAAATCACCAGGATGCTGCATGATGCCATTTAAAACAGCTCAAATATAGTGCGTAAACTCCAGACTGAGATGGGTGTCATTACCGTAGGAGGGACATCTCTGGCCCACATGGTCAGTGTGTTCCAGTGGACGTCATGAAGGAAAGTAGAGCGGTGCTCCCCCAGACCATAAATGAACGGAGTGGGCAGGATGGTGGAGAACTGCAGGAACTGGTTGGCATAGAACAGAGGAGCCACTGTCGTGTTCACACTAAAAAAACAATAGTAAGCAAGTAAAACAACCTTCAGTCTGCGGATTCGAGGAAGCTGAACTTTTGGCTTTTTATAGACGTTTTTCAAGGGGTCTTTGGTCAAATTTCAGACCGTACATTTACATAAATAACAGCACAATGGGCCTCACGGTTACTATACACCAACATGCACAAAAAAATACACAAAAGAATGCACTAAAATACCCAAAAGCTACACTAATATGCACTAAAATATACAAAAAATATGCTAAAACACACTAAAATACAGTAACATTACAATTTACAGATCACAGTGGATTTACAAAGGCATAAAACATTTAGTAACAAGAATAATATTGTTAAAATATAACTTATTTTTCTTAAGACATTTAAAGCTGTTCATGGATGATCAGGTTAGTTTGTAAATGTAAATATTTTCATCATATTTTATTTATATTAAACTAAGAAGAAATTATAACTGTAATTATTCCTAGGTTTTTTTATTGTTAGGTTACTATGCAATTACACTGTTGCCCCTAAAGTTTGAATAAAATATTTTAACTTCTTTTCATGAAATGATTTTGACAATGTGATTTATTCTTGATAGATAAAGTGTAACTGAAACTCTCCATGTAATCATTGCAAGTGGTCAAAGGTGATTAGTGATGCTCTTTAAAATGATAAAAAAGGAATGAGTCTGAAAACATGTGAAGTACATGTCAGATCACTAAAGACTAAATGAACAATAAAATACTGCAGAATTACAAAGAACCAGCATAAGCCTGTTCCAGACTTACAGCACTGTTCCTGTGGATTTCCTCTTCACAATGAGACCAAACGGGTTCTTTGACAGCTCTACAATGTAGTCTGGATTTCCTGCATTCATGGTGGCAGTGGGAACTGACAATGGAACTTCATACCTTAGCTCTGAAGGATCAGTGATCTGAATTAAAAATATGAGAATAACATTTTGTTGCAGTGAGCAGACAATTCACAGCACTGTGTCCTTCATATGCAGAACAGTGTCCTTAGATGTCCTGATGCAATAAAAGATGTATGGGTGTACAAGGACGCCAACATAGGCTGCATTTCTTACAGAAAGTTTACCAATATTAAAATGTGTTTTTATCTGATGACGGATGGATGACGTTGATATGTAAATAATATTTCATTTTTAATTCAAATTCTTCATTTATGTAAATACCAAATTTCTTATTTTTCTCTTTTTTTTCCATTTTCACTCGTGTGATTTTTCTACTTGTCTTTCTCTCTGCGGTTGCTTGTTGTATGTTGCTGCTGTTAACTGTGAAATGTCCTCATGGTGGGATAAATAAAGTCTTATCTTATTTGTTTCTGCAGAATTTACAGCATATACTTGGCAGATGCCTTCAAATAATCACCAAGCACAGTAACAATATCTAATCAAATAATTCTCTTTATGGTTTAATTTGTTGAACTTGTTTATATTCTGCATCTGTTTCATACAAAGCGGTTCCCTCATGTTTGGAATCATTTTATGACAAAGGAACCACTGCATTAAATCAGTGAATTCACTGTATACAAGATGAAGTATGAAATATATGTGAATTTACATACATAATACGGACAAAAGTATTGGTGATTCATTGATCACGGGATGCTAGGATACAATACAGTAATGTCAATCCATAATATGATTTTATATAGTGACAAATATTATTGCAATAAAAATTTAAGTTTATCCTTAGAGTTAATTTTGTTTACAACACTGTTGTTTGTTTCATCATGCAGCTCATTGCTCCTAATGTGTGCTATGTACTAATGCAAGGCACAGTGTGTATTGTGGCTGAAATGCAGGGATAATAAATTGAGTTAACCTTTTATAAATGCTTTAGAGTTGGTTTTTACCTAATTGCACCCATAATTAAATTCTTCTAAGACATTATCGTTGTTTTAAATATTCTACCTCTACATTTGTACAATACATTTTGACATGCATTTTATTGCAAGCAAGAAGAATTAGTCATAAAACTGCATAACAGCCCAGGCAGAAATAAAACAACTTCTGTGGTCAACTGTGAGACACCAAGATCTTAACTAATACTGAGAAACACATTTGTGGTCCCAGTGCTGATGTGAGGAGCAGCACATACAGTTGTGGAAAAGTTTTTGGAAACCCCTTTTTATGCACTCTCAGATATTATCATGAAGTACTTGCAAAAAAAATCTTTTTCCTGTTTCAAAAGATGTGACTGCATCAGACAGACACAAACAAATACAATTTTTTTTTTTTATTGTTAACAAAAAATTATAACAAAACCAAATTGTTGACAGTTTCCAACATGTCATATCCTGGATGTGTTTCATTATCTGCTGAAATATCCAGTTCTGACCTTGATGGAACAGAAGATGTACAGAAGGGAACATGTGGGTTTGGATGGAACAATACTCGGCAGAGTTCAATGACTTAGGGATTTTTAAAGCAATATATCACAAATGCATGGGGTGTGCAAAAAATTTTTTCCACCACTGTAGGTGTAAAAATATCCACAGCCTTCATATGATTGCACCCAGTAGTTGACTCACCCTGACTCGTAGTCGTGTATTCGTCTCATAGCGCATCTCAAGCTCCAGAGTGAGGATGTCTTCTGGGTAATAGGTCTTCACCTCCTTTACGAGTGTCCCTGTCTGTCCCAGCGACGTATTGCTTATTGACCTCAGTGAGTAGGAAGGGAAATCTGGAGGATAGAAACACCAGGGTATTCCATTTCCTCCTGATGGGTGACTGGTGGAGGAGGATGTTGGGATAAAACAGCAATTCCTCGCCTCACACAACTCCTTCGTCACAACTATATATCTTTCAGGATAGCAGTCAAACCTCCAGGTCTCTGGGATTAAACTGCAGGCCTCCTGGCGGGTGGGGGCTGCAGCCACATGTACACCTGTTTGCGTTGTTTTAGAGCTCGGTGTTTGGCCGGCTGCTGCTGGTGGAGGAGGTTTGTGCGGATCATTATGTGACGAACCGTGCAACCAAAACATAGTACCCAGGAGCCAGCCTCCACACAGCAGCAACAGCAGGCAACCAATGATCACAAGGCCTGTAGTAACTGAACATAACGGCCTCCGTGGAATGAGAGAGGCCTCCTCAGGCTCTGCAACCTTCAAACACAAAGAGAAAGTTTGTCAATCAGGTCTGTTCATACCCAAGAAAAAAAAAATTCCCATATGATTTAATAGAACAAATCCTCATGACCCATGCCACTCATGTGGTATGAATCCATACTGCAGGTGCACCCAGGGTAAGTTACCCAGAAATTAATATACAACTCCTTATATGGACATGCTGGGGTAGGGTGTTTATAGGTCACAACTTCATGCATAATCTTTGAAACCTGATATGATAGTTTCAAAAACCTTTTAAAAGGCGGTGCACAGGCATGTTTTCACGACCACTTCGCTGTGTTTTATTAATATTTTAGCAATTTTATGCTATAGAAAAGCAGTTCAAATACTTCCATGAATGGAGATTCTCATCTTTCCATTAGACATTCTATTGGTGTTCCATGTGATTGATAGCTGGATTTAGAGCCAATTAGAGTAAACACACATCCTTTGTCTCTCAAATTGTGCAACATAATTAGTTTAATCCCTGGTCTGTCAACTTGACTGTAAACTTGTCCAATGTAATGTCATGTTTGTGTGCGGCAGGACAAGAACTGTTTTACTGCACACCATAATACACACACACACACACA
>JAPQRP010000001.1:28410955-28427771 GCA_037367295.1 Apogon hyalosoma | reverse complement strand
TTATTTATTTATTTATTTATTGTGTGCTTATTAAATTTATATAATGCTCCTTTTTCATTGGAACATATCTAATGAATCTTGATATAAAGACATTATTCAGCCTCATTTGAGACATTTGGTGAAAATAGAATGACAGACATTTATACTCAGAAGTCAGTATTACAAATTTTAATCATATTTTCTACATTTATCTATTTTATTCAGATATTCCACTACTTTTGTGAAGCTGAGATTTTGTTAAACCTATTTCAAGCACCAAAACACTTTGTCCACATGACTGAAAATATGTTTTCATAAGAGATTTGAAAGTTTTCATAAATCTGACCTCAAACTTTCATGATTTGGGACGAACGATCGCTTTCTACAGTGAAATAGTATAAAAACGGGCCTCAGTTTACATAAAACTAACATTGTCCTAAACATTTTGAAATAAAATGCATATTAAAAAAATATCTATCTATCTCAAGAAACTACCCAAGAAGCTCTGAGGGTTAAATGACTTTTGCATCACATTTTCAAATCTGTCATGAGCATGTCTTACATGAGGTCCAATAACTATATCATACTGCATGTTAAGTCTATCTGTAAATATACTTACCGGTATTTCTTCTTGACCAGGACGTGGCTCTAACAGCATTGCATTGGAGAACTGGACATCTTCAGGGTTCAGGCGCTTGTAGGACACCATCCTGACAGTGTGAGTGTGTCACAGTGAATGACTACGTACAGTTAAGCTAGAAAAACTAAGACGGAAAACAAAAATCAGTGTGTGGCTGTTAGTCATTTCCTGCTGCTGTAAGTTGGAGGAAGAACTGACGTGAAAATTACAGTTTCTCAGACTGGACATGTGATTTCAGCAATATCAGTACAGTCACATGACAACTGCAAACAGTTGTAGGATGCAAGAGCAATAAATCAGCCTAGAATAAGGAGTTTTAATTGAATGAGCCAGTTGATTAAAGCTAAAGAAGGCTCTGAAGCTGACAGAGGTGGAAATCATGGAAAAATGACAAAATATCCATCCCTTCCTTCTGCAGATCTTTCCTCTTGGTCCAAAACTAAAAGCACATAATATGGCATTACTTCATGCCCTCAGATATCTGCTGCTTGTAAAGGATTTATCTCCTTTCTGTCCCTACCTGGCTGCCTTTCATAGACTTACTCAGAAATAGTTTAATTTTTGATTCCTAGAAGGATCCATCTACTGATGCCATATATTGATATTCTATAACTATCTAAACCTCCAGATGCTGAACTCACCCCCATCTGCCATCACCTTGCATCAGCAATATTTCCTAAAAATCACATCAAAGCTCTGATGCAATTTGATCCAGTTTTATACCATTCATGTATATTTTACTGAAATAGTGCCTTTAATACATATCCACCTCCACAGAATGACCAAACATTACCTTTTACCTGAATTCATTTGAATTGCTGGAAAACACAGCAAAATCATTAGGTTTGACTTTTCAAATCTAAAAGAACATTCTTGCCCACCTAGTAGATTCTATTGCATGAAATATGCTAAACACTACATTTATACATAAAATATATCAAGCTTTAGAATTTACGAGGGCAAGATGTTCAATTTGAAGGCAAACTGAGAAGGTTTAAAAATGATCCATTCCGTGTAGAAGTGAATGGAAGATCCAACTGATCACCTAAACACATATTAATTACAAATTTTTGTTGTTATTATGATCATAAGTATTTGTTGCTTTAATGGAACTCCTTTCCAGTTGAGTAAATCATGTTGCTATTTATACAAAAGAGTTCCAGACTCAGTATTACAGACATTATCAGGCTAAAGGGATCCATTTTGGAGATGCTTGATATTACGGTTTTGCTTCAGCAACTGAGTCATGCATCACTGAACATGGTCCAAGCCAGACACACCTATTTTTAAAATAAATCCAGAGTGGGCAAAACAGGTAGGAGACCAGAACATGCCCTTATGGAATGACCTTCCTTTGCACTTATAATAGGGCCCTTCGATGTCCATTTTATTAATAACTCGTTGTAGAACCTATTTTTACCCCTTGGAATTTGATCCAGCATGAGTTTCTGCTTTTTTTTTTAGTGCTTTTATTGTTTTTATTGTCCTTACTGTTTTTATTATTTTATATTATTTGTTTTATAGCTATGTTTTTAAGATAGTGGTAGTTCTTAAAGTGCTTTATAAAGTTGAGTTGATGTCGGTGTGTGTATGTTTGGTTGCTGTCTCTAACTAGGTTAACTGTGCTGCTGCCAATCTTGGTAGGTACGTGCTTGTAAAAGAGATTCTTAGTCTCAATTACCCTTTCCTGGTTAGAGAAAAGGTTAAATAAATAAAATGTACTACTATTCATAGTTTGCACCTACTACACATCTCCATAAACCAACTCCTAGTCCTCATAAATTCCGGGTTTCTTCGATTTAAAACAGTTAAATCAGAGATACACTAGAATGGAACCATGACTGTGATGTAGTTATTGTGTCCATTAATATTAAACACGTGACTCGGTGCGTAAACATGTGGGACAGGGATTCAGAGTGCTCTACAGTTCCTCAAAGTGGGTCAACTCTTCACTACATAAGTCAAGTTTGTCGTGACTGAATGACCACCTGTAGGCTGCGTCACAACCACTACATACCATTTATCGACGTTTATGTTCAGTTTCATTACATTAATTTCACATTGTATTATATTCTATCATAGTAAACACTGCGTCAGGTGTGAAACCCGTTCGCTGATAAGCAGCGATTACGCAGCGCTATCACAATGTTTACTAACCTGAAGAACTACATAAATAACTGAAAGATAATGGACTGAAAACAACCAGTGACTAAGTCGCAGTGCAACATTAGCTTGTTAGCATTGGCCAATATCAACCGCAGGGTAACTTTAGCTAATGTGAGCTAACGTTAACTGTAGAAAAGGTAGCGAAAATTCAGCTTACCTGGCTATTCTTTATATGTGGGAAAGGCATGTAAGACAAATTCTTTCTCTAATATAATGTTAAGTCACTTGACATTAAGTTGATAACCTCGGTTTTGCGCGTGATGTGCCTCTATTTATTTCCATGTCACATTCACTGTAACCTCGGAATTTTCTGAACTTCCGCTTGAGAAGTCCTCGACTGTCCTCTAGTGTAGTTAATCGAAACTATCACATTAAAATAAAAAAATAATAATAATAAAACATAGCTTCATGTTCTTATCGCTATAAATGTTGTGCTTAATGAAGAAGGAACATTTCTAATATTCCCCAGAGGCTATTTTATCACAGAACAACGATGTATTACATTTATAATGGTGTTGCGTTCACAAACATCTTAGGATTTTCATAGACTGTCAAAGATTAAACAGATCCCTGCTCTGGAATCAAATGTGAGGTGTAAAACTTACACTTACTGTGCTATAACAAATCGTCAAACTGTTATGTTTAGATAGAAATGATCCAAAGAATACAAATATAAACAATGCCATGTCAAAGTACAATGGAAAAAACAAAACAAAACACTGCCTCTTTCATCTCTTATACTCATATAGTCTTAATAAACCAGCACAACAGTTTTTGGTATATTTATTTTTCATGTCCATTATAACATGTCCCATACATTTAGACAGAGGCAGCACTGGGCAAACTTTTCCCTCTACATTGCTTCAAAGTATTGCCTTTTATATCACAGCGTTAGAGAAAGACTCCTTTTTTCACAAAGGTCTTTGCTGATTTGTCTTAAACCAGATGCATCTGATTCATTGTTTAGTTGTCAACTAATAGCTGTATGAAACAAGAGAGAACAATTTATCACCACTGAGGCAAAACGGTTTTGGCAAAAATCTGGTGAAGCCCACAATGTACACATCACCTGCTGACATGTAGTCATTACCTAACATCTAAACAACGAATTCCAGATTCACCTCATTTCAAGACTGCTACTAATCAGCCATTTGGACACTGACAGAAAAACATAATTAGCGGTCAAGAGTTGAATCCAATTTTCACATACACGATTAGTTTCAATGACAAATACTGCATGGAAATAGTGAAATCACAGACCTTCAACAAGTCCTTTGCACTACAATAAATACTCTAAATGTGTGATATTTCAATGCAACTAACATAGATAAGAGTGATAAACGAGTAAATGTGACCTCTAATTTGTCATCTGAACAGGGTTTAAAAAAGTTGTGTTTGTAGTAAATATTCATTTGGTCATTTTCTTAGTTGCTGGTACCTGCTAGTATTCTTAAAATGTCTGGACCACTCGGAGCAGTGTTCATAATACTTTTTTTGTGAACCACCAAGTAACGGTCTATTCACAGAGGTAGTCCCTTACTTTTTGCCTCTAAGTTCATACATACAGATGGGTAACAAATGAAAGGAAAAGGCAACACAAAGCAGTAGTCGTGTCTTAGTGATGAGCTCTGTCACTTCAGAGCATTGGAAAAATAACCTTTACACTGATTCCAGTGTTAACTCTAATCTGGGATGAGTATCCCCTTATCTGATGTTCTGATGACAGTGCTGGAGAGTGTTAATATGTCGTCCCAAAGTCTTCCATCAGAGACTCGCATCATTTTCATACTCAAACATTCAGTGAGCCCCACAGACGGTCTAAAAAGACATGGACACACTGCAATGTTTGATTTACCACTTATACCTTCATTTGAACTGCTTCCTAAGGTCAGAGTCAGACCAACTTCACAAAGCCTATGTCAAAACTCAAGATGGCTGTTCTGTACCTTAAATGGAACACAACATACAGTAATTACTGGTCAACTTTATTAAACATTTGTGACTGATCCTCTTGAGTCTTATTAGTGTAACTTTGGAACCTTTTGGACTAACAGTGAGCATGTTAGCAGTTGACATGCTAGTGTTAAGTAACAAATCAATATCAAAACAAAGTGGAAACCCATAAAGTTGAACTGAGTTGCGGACGAGTTACCAATCAGAGTCCACCAGTTGAAATGGATGGCACTCAGTCAAAGTAGCCACACTTTTAGTTATTAATTAATTAAAGCTGGTACACTTTTCATAAACTGGACAATTAGCTACAGATACCAAAATACTTTTTGTACTAGGCTGTAAACATGTTTATTTCTCCTGGAAAGGGGGATATTTTAGCATGCAGATTGACGGCAATGATTTCCTTTATCTTTAAATGGTTATTCTAGTCAGTGCATTTGGGACTTCATCTTTGTCTTCAGTCAGGGGTGTCAAACATACAGCCCGCAGGCCAAAACCAGCCTACAAAAAGTTCAAATTTGGCCGATGGGATGAAGTTGCAAAGTGCAAAAATTACACTGAGGACGTTAAAGGTCTATGGTGTCGAACTCATTTTAGCCCAATTTGATCTTGTGGGTCGGAACAGTAAAATAATAGCAGAATAACCTATAAATAATGAAAACACCAAATTTTAAAATTTCAAATTTTGACAATATTCTGGCTGTTACTATATGTTTTGTTTGTTTTGTAGATCCACTGTGATCTTAAGTTGTAAGTTAAGTTGTAAGTTTCAGGTTATTCACTTTTTTGTGGATGGACAGTGTGTAAATGCAAACATTTTAATAACTGAATTTTACTTTTTTGCACTAAAACAGAAACATTTGGAGCCGTCACTATGTACAGGCTTTTTATTTCCAATTATTTTTACTGATCTGACCCACTTGAGATCAAATTGAGCTAAAATGAGTTTGATGCCCTTTTTCCTTTAATATGTCACCCATCTGTATGTTAGTGCCTAAAATGCTGACAACAGCTTAGTATGACAGCTGCTGTCTGCACCATTTATCTGAATACACTGTCAGTCATGTTTGTCTGTTATACACATATTAATGGGCGAGTTATTGTCACTGTGTGATAAGTCATCATCCTTCACATTCAACAGAGCCTCTTCCTTAGTCTGAATCTGCTCGTGTTTCCGTCTGTGGAGTCGAAGGCTTTGCGAGCGGCTGAAGCCCCTCCCACAGATGTCACAGCCGTATGGCCTCTCTCCTGTGTGGAGTCTGAAATGGTTCTTGAGGCTTGAAGCTCGTGTGAAACTCTTTTCACACTCAGGGCAGTCAAACTTCTCCCCAAAGTGGATTTTCTCATGCTCCCTCAGGCGTCCGGACTGGTTGAAGCTGCGGTCGCACACGGAGCAGTGGTACGGCCGCTCGCCTGTGTGTGTGAGCCGGTGTCTGTTCATGGCCCCTGAGTGGGCGAAGCTTTTCCCACAGTCTGGACAAGAGAACGGCTTCTCTCCCGTGTGGACCTTCTGGTGACCTTTGAGTTGACCTTTCTGGGTGAACTGCTTCCCACACAGAGTGCACTGGTATGGTTTCTCTCCCGAGTGAATCCGCATGTGTATTTGCAGTGCAGACATCTTATGACAGTCTCTTCCACAAAGTCCACAGCAGTAAGAGCTCTTTGTCAGATGCTCCTGCCTCGGTGAGGCTGGAGGACTGTTGGGTTCAACACCATCCACCTGCTCAGTGAAATCCTGGGACACTGAGGAGACAGACCAGGAGAGACTTCAAGTTTACAAACAAATGCCACTTTTCTGAGAAGCATTAACACTTCAAATACTACTACAGTAGAACCTCACAGTACAAGTGCACCAGAGAACGAGAAATTCGCTTTACGAGCCGCAGCGCTTGAGAATTTGTGTCTCGAAATACGAGTGAAAATCTGCAGTATGAGTAGGTGTTCCTCCCAACAGGTGCAGCCTCCACAGACACATTTAATGTTTGGGAGCACCAGCATTCAGATGGAGAAGATAAGGAAATTCTCGAATGAGGACAGTGTAGTGGAAGAGGTGATCTCTACCAAGACATTAAAAGAAGTGTTGGCAAAGTGGACAGAGGTTTATGATTTTGTTAAAAAATATCATCTGGACAAATTACGTACAGGTCGTGCAGCTGCTTTTTTTACTGACAATGATCTAGCGCATTTTCAGAACATTTTAAAAAGCAGAACAAAGCAGATTTCTCTGGGTAGGTTTTTAATGAAACAACCTGCAAAGTACAGACAGTGATGAAAGTGAGGCCAGAAAGAATGCCACACACACCCCCCCCCCGCACAAATCATCTCATTCTAACATAAATAAGTTAATAAAACCAGTTTATTTGTGTCTGTAATTCTTTTCTTTCTAACTGCACTTTTTCTGCTTTAAAAACCCTTAAAAAAGGATTTTTTGGGTTTTTTTGGGGGGTTAGAAAGGATTTATTATATTTCAGTTAATTTCAATGGGGAAAATTGATTCGTAAAACACAAATTGTAAAATAAGCACTGTCATGGAACAAATTTAATTCGTACAGCGAGGTTCCACTGTATTAACTTTGTAAATGTTCAGTTACTGCTGAATGTTATCCAAAACATTATGAATTAAACATTTAATTTCTTGTTTTTGTATAATTTTGGGATCGTCCCTGAACAATCTTTCTCTTACTGTTGATGGGTTCCTCCTCTTCCTCCTTGACAGTAATTTGTATTTCTGTGTTTTCCTGCTGTAGATCTTCAGTTTCCTCTGATAAGGAACAATCCTCCTCTCCAGACACTTCTTCTACAGGGAGAAGAACCAAACCAATACATGCCAAATGAGATATAAATACACACATACACAGTTTTTCCATTTTTACACATAATACAAACACCCAAATGTGGAATCTGATGCTAATGTTACCACATAAAGGCTCCTCTTCTTCCTCCTCCTTCACTATTACATTCATATGTGGGCTGTCCTCCTGCTGCTCCTCTGGTTCTCGATGCTGAGTGTCTTTGTCACAGTGCTGACCCTGTGATGAGTGGGCTTCAGCTACATTTGGCATATTTTGACTGTCACACACCTACAGAAATACAGAAAGAAGAATTTGTTTAGTTTTATGGAAAAATCATAGGAATAGAAGAATTGTAAGTAAAAATTATTCTTGTCTTGAATATAAGTTTTCTTACAATCGAGTACCAAGATTGTAGGAACTTCGCTCACTCTCACTCAAACAAATTCAAACAAAGTGCAGAGATTTTTACTCCTTGGCCGACTTCTGGCTGAAGGGGTATTGTAATTGTTTTGTCATCTGTCTGTCCATCCATGTGTCCATTCAACGACATAATCGCATTATCTGAAGCATGCATTCAGATATCTGCACCAAATTTATACTGTGGATGCATCTTGGCACAGAGCAGAAGCCTGTTGAAAATATGTGACCTTGGCCTACTGTTTCAAGGTCAAATGGCCTTGTGCAGTTATAACATCTGAGTGCTTTCAAATATGTATGTAATAAGTTTTACACAATGACGGTCTAATCTAAATTATAGGGCAGTAACTTTCAACAGAATCTTACACTATATTTGGCCGAGGGACAAATGAACTGCAAATTATTCTAGAATCTCTCTTATTATTACATCTGCCAAGGATATTATGTGATATTACATGATCATTAACTTACCGTCTGTCTGCAGGATTTGTCAAAACTATCGGAATGATTTTTAATAAACTTGGTGAAAAGGCAACACATGAGCCAAGGATGAACATGTTTGACTTTAAAGAAGATCCAGAGTGACAATGCAATCTGTATTTTTTACATTAAGTTTGGTTGAATTATTAAAGTAGGTGTAAGTATGTGAGTGCTCTTTGATTCGAGGCCAACTTATGATTTTAAACTTCATTAATGACTCAGAATCAGCGAATTCCAAGCAACAGACAAGACAATCATTTCATTTGCAAAGTCACTTCTACTAAGTGTGTTTGTGTTTTTTTTTACTTTGTAAATAACTTCCACACCAACAACACATTAGCATGTGTGACTGAATTGACCACTGTGTGTTCCACACACAGCAATCAATCAACACCAATTTTGATCATTAATAATTCATTTTAGTGACTATCAGCAAAAAAAAAAAAAAAAAAGGCACATTTCTCTCTTAAATATGAATATTTTCTGCTTTTCATGTCACAGCAACCTGAATATCGTTTGGTTGTGAATTAAAAAAACATATAGGAAATCATCTTGTGCTTTGGGATATACTTTTTCATCTTTTTCTGATATTTTGTAGACCAATTAATTTATTAGTCAACAATTAAAGCTGAATATGACTTTCATCACCAATTTTTCATCAAATCTGTAAAACCCGTCATAGCCTAAGTATCACGAATCCGTAAGTCTTTCCGTGATTACTCACCTGAATCTCTTCCCTCACGATAAACAATTTGTGTACTCCACCATAAACAATCCATTTGTTTACAAACAGAGCCAGTAGGTCACTCGGCCATTTTCAAAAATTTGTCGCGACATGCACAGTGGGAAGCGGAGCTCCATGCAGCCGCATAATGACCACAGCGGCAACAAACACAGAAACAGCTTCACTGCCTCTTCCTACTACGGCTGCATGGAGTTCTGCTTCCCACAAAGCACGTCGCAACAAATTTCCAAAAATACCCGAGTCATGGACCATTATGGAAAGACTTACAGATTCATGATACACAGGCTATGACTCGGGTATACAGATTTGATGAAAATTGGTGATGAAAGTCATATACAGCTTTAAGGCAACTGTTACCTGCAGCCTGTGGCCATATAATAGTATAGCAGTAGCTGCAGTACTTTGATAGTACTGGGGTACCGTTTGTTGATAGAGTGCCCCAGCTTCCTCCAACAGTCCAAAAATGTGCACCTTAATAGGTTTACTGGTCGTTCTACATGTAACAGTGAATGGTTGTTTGTCTCTGTTGGTCAGCCCTGTGATGAAGTGGAGACCCTGCCTTTAACCAGCTCCATCGACCCAACAGTGGCTATGAAAAATAAATGAATGAGATGAATTTTAATAATATCAGACCAAAGCAATTATTTTAAAAAACTACAGCCCCAAAGCCCTTAACAAAACAAGTGTTCACATTAATGAAAAATGCAAATGAATAAAAAAAGACAATGCTTTGATGGTACTGTGTGTTTGCTTTTACCTCAGAGCTGATGTTCGTTGGGTTCTGCTGTGACGTCTCACCAGCTGCAGGTTGAACTGAGCCGGACACGACGCCTGCCGCCGACCCGCTCCTGTTTTGTGTACATGAGCGTTTGTGGTTCCTCAGAGTCCCTGCTAAAGAGAAGTGCCTCCCACAGTCTGTGCAGGTGTACGGCTTTTCACCTGTGTGAATCCTTGTGTGCCTGCGGAGTTCACCTGGAGCCACAAAAGACTTCTCACACTGTGTGCAGCTGTACGGCTTTTCTCCCGTGTGAGTCCGCATGTGTGTTGTTAGAGTCCACTGCTGTGCAAATGTCTTTCCACAGTCAGAGCAGTGGTAGGGCGTGATGCCGGTGTGGAGACGCTCATGTCTCACAAGCGTCCCAGACAATGCAAACCTCTTATCACAGAATGAGCACTGATAGGGTCTCTCTCCTGTGTGAGTCCTTTGATGATCCCTCAACTCGGCAGCTGAGTTACAACTCTTGTCACAGTCAGAACATGGAAACTTCTTCCTGGTAAACCCAGCCACCACCTCAGAGTGCATGGCCTCCAGGTGTGTTTTCAGGTGCCAGTGGCGAGAAAAGCTCTTGAGACAGATTGAGCAGTGATATGGCCTCTCACCTGTGTGAGTACGCCGATGTAGTCTGAGTTCCCCCTGACTTGCAAACCTCTTCTCACAGAAAGTGCATGGAAATGGCTTCTCTCCAGTGTGGACCCTCTCATGAATCATGAGAAGTCCCTTTTCTGGAAATCTCTTCTCACACATGGAACAGGGGAAAGGCCTCTCTCCCGAGTGAGTGCGTAGGTGCCGCTGAAGTTTCGAGGCGTAAGGGAAGTCTTTACCGCAGACTGAGCAGCTGTGGAGAGACAGAGGCTTTGACGGAGTCTGTGCAGCTCCCATATTTCTGTCTTCTGTGTGATCACAAAGAAGAAAACATTTTATTTCATCAAACAAAAAGGTCAAACCTTTTCCATGACAGATAGTCTTGTCCCAAGAACACATGAACATTTTCTACTCTATACAACTATATTAAAAACTTGTCAAATTTGACATGAAAGTCTCCCTCCACTCAAGAACAAGTATTTTGTAATGTTCATTCACTGCACTCTTTTACTGTGAAGACACTGACACTAAGAGTTTTCTCAGAATCACTGAAATTGTTATTTTGAGGAAGAAGAAAACATCTGTTGTTCAGCAGATAAATAAAGCAGATTATACACATGGGATCTTTGCACATTTTCAGAAATAAAGCTTCAAAACTTTGCCATGATTTTTCAAAGACCAACATAATTTCCATGACCACTCACACTGCATACATTCACATCAAGTTACAAGCAGACACACTGACAAGCAGAAGGTGAAAAATAAATGGGCTGACTATACAAAAAAATTTCAGTAACTTTATAAAATGTCATTACTTTTCCTGAGTCGGAAAATTAAATTCAATGACATTTCCTGCTCATATCACATACTATTATGGCAATATATTAATTCACTGGTTAATACCCTCTTAGGAATGGATGGTAGGTCCTACCCAGGTTTGTTTTCTGTGGCATGTAGCTGCCAAACATTTAGTAACCATTCGGACATGTCTAAAGTAAGATGGCAGTTATGACAATGATGTTCAGTAGTGGAAAAACATTTTTGGACACCCTTACAATGTTACATTGTCTCAAATATTATCAGGAAATATTTGCAGAAAAATCATTTTTTGTATTTCAAAAGGTGTGGCTGCATCAGACAGACACAAACTACTGAAAATGATTTTTTTTTGTTTGTTAACAAGAAAAAAATAACCAAACTTAAGTCTTGACAGTTTCAACATGTCATGCCCTAGATGTGTTTCATTATTTTGCTGAAATATCCAGTTTTGACCTCAATGGAACAGAGCATATGCAAAAGGCTACATGTGGGTTTGAAGATTGGAACAATATGTGGCAAAGTTCAGTGACTTAACAGTGACTTTTGGTTCTACCTATTCACTTAACTCAGGTGATTCCACTAATTATCCATCTACCTGGATGAGGAGTTGTGCTCATCAAAATGGGCTGGTTCACTGAATGGTTGGAACAAATACATGGCAGGACTTTTACTCTATGGAGCTGGGATTACCCACCTCTGCTTAACACAATATATCACAAATGTATGGGGTGGATCCCATCTCCTGTTTCTGTATCTATGGATGGAATCTAAAAATGTTGAAGTAACTTGATGTTTCCAAAGCTACACCCTGTTGTAACAGGGTTTGTGCAGGTATCAGCAAATCTAATTTAATGCCCTTTTTAAAGCCACTTTAAACAAATTTAATGCCCACATCCAACTGCAGATAGTTTTATATATACATGACAGTTTACTGTCAACAAGCTTTAACCAGGTTCTGAATAGTTCCTCCTCCAATTACTTCTGCTGAAACTTCCATTTTTCCAACATTTGCTAATAGTCCCTCCACTCTTTCGCCATAGCATGAGCACGCTCACAGCACATTAAATTCCAAGCATCTGGTATTGATGACTTTGTGCATCGGCCATAAATAGCCAATTAAAGGGTTCCGCCTGTCAATCATCACACTATACTGCTGATCAAAATTATTAAATGTTTATGTAATCAAAAATAATCATGAATAATGTTTTTTTTTTCCATCAAGTCTATTTAATTTTTTTAATGCCTCTGGACATCAAATTTAATTTTTTATTTTTGACTCACTGAGATCTGAGAAATCCACTTCTTCTCCATCTGAATTGATCAGTCCTCCGATTTCCTGCTGACTATCCTCAGCTAGGATCACAGCTGCTTCAAAGTCCTCTGGGATTTCAGAGCCCATCTCTCAAACAGAAAACCTAAAAGAAGTGAAGAACCAGGTTTCAGAATGGAGATACAGACATTCAAATAGCAAGTTAGCTGTCATTTAAAGTATTTGTCCAGAATCTCCACAGGTGCAGCAAAGGGACAGTGGGTGTTTGTGTCTAAGTAGGACACTTAATCCAGACATACACACATTTATATGAAAATGTTTAGTCCTGTACTGTGAAGTTCTCATGTTAGTATCACACAATAAAGGGTTACCAAATCTGCTTCACTACTGACCTGAATTTAGCACATAGCTGTCATCACATCTTGCTAAACCACAACCAGAACTTTAATCCAAAGCTTGCATTAGAATTATACATTACTCGAACAATCACAAGTGATAAGTGGGTCTCACTTTGGTCTTCCCTGTTAATGTCAAGGATCATCTTGAAAAAGACATGCAGAAAAAGAACAATAATCATTACATTAATCCTTTAGCATTTTGTTTTTAACATAACACAGAAGTTGTGTGACTAGACATTATTATTCAGTATGTTAAAAATATAATGTAAATATTTGAATTACTTATCAACATAATGTAACTTACAACATTTATTCATTCATTTTCTGACAAATATTTTAAAATGAATAATGAAAGCAGAAAAGCCCTAAAAAAATCAATTAAAACCAACATTATACAGTAATGTTTTTGACTTAATGTTCGTTTTGGTCATTTTGTTTATTTTTATTCAATGTGTGTTAATTTATTTCTGTTCATTTTGTTGATTTGCTATTTATTTTGTTAACTGCCATATTTTTATGGTTACATAGCCATTTTTATCATTAGGTTTGTCTTTTTTTTTTTTTTTTAAATAAAGTTATTTACCTGACAGTGCTATTATTGAGCCCTGATTGTGGGCATATTTTTTTAATTTTGAAAATTTTCATTAAATAGTGATTTAGTTAAACTCAATTTACAGTTTTGTCCATTTTTTATTAATGCAAAATATATTCTTATTAAACTGTATTTTTTTATGTCAAGCAGCAGAGAACATGTCAAGTTGTTGTTCAATTTGTTTTTTTAAAAGTTATGAATATATAGAAAAATGCACATCTTCTCTCAGCATTGGCAACGTGTCCAATAAACACTGCCTGTGAGTCAGATGTGGTTTGTTGGGATCCTTGGCTACAGTTTGCCCCTCCTTGTCCTGTTCAAGGAAACTTCAGCAGGGCTGATGCTGTGTTATGTGGGGGCTTGAATCCAGCAGGGACACTCCCCTTTTAGTGAGACTTTCCCTGATAGAAAGATGTGTCTAAGTTTCAGCTGTTACACTATGGCTTTATTATTATTATTATTATCATCATCGTATTGCTTTAACCAATCCATAAAATAGTCTGTTAAAAGGACTTTTTCCTCTAAGAATGATACTGTCTCCTGTTATGGTTCCTCTGGATCTTTGTGTAACTAAACGGAAGGGGAAGATTTAATTGAATCATAATAGCAATACCAGCCTGTGCAATCATTTAACAGCAAAAGGCTGTAGTATAAAGCTCCTTAATGAGCTGGATTGAGGGTGATTTAATCATTGAAAATAAATAAAAGAATAAACATAGCCTCTGTTTACGGTGATTCAGTGACTGAGCAAAGATAGGTCCTATGCAAAACACGCAACATGAAAACATCTTTTTTGCACATTATGCTTTCATTTTGTTTTAGTTGAAAAAAAGAAAAACACTAAGTTCAAACTGAGAAATCCTTGCATTTTTCCTTGATCACTTGATCACCACGCAAGTAGACGCACATTGTAAACTACAATATTTTCCACAATAAGCTCACTGACTTTTTTAATAAATCATGCATCCCTGGAGTCTTGTTTAGAGTCCCTAAATACACTTTGCTCCATGTGTGCATCTTTCCAGTAACACATGACTGAAACTAATTTGTCATTTTACAAATAAATATCAAAAAGGTGACGTGGAAATTTGTTAGGAGTGCTCACTTCTGTTCAGCTGCTCTTCTCATGATTTCTAGCTAATGTGACATATGTGTCATATACAAGCCCCAGTTGACATAATACTTATTCAACATGTAGGCTCTTTTGCAAAACAGACCAAAATATAACTGTCTATAGGAATAACAGTAGTTGGTTGTAACAGACATAAACACAACACTGGTGTCTGCATTGTAGCTGTGAGCATGTGAGAGCCCATGCGTGTATCTTTCTAGTAAAACATGAATGGAATAAACTTGTCACGTTACTAAGGTCTCATTGATTGAACATCAAGGACACTTGAGCAGGGCGGATGCTGTGTTCTATGTGGAGGCTTGAACCTGGCTCGGCCTTAGAAAATGAAGGACGCCCCCCTTTTAGGGAGACTTTCCCTAAAAGACCAACACGTTTCTATGTTTTCGCCGTTACACTGTGGCTAGATTATGATTAGTCGGTTTTAGGCAGTCTGTGTGTGAATGACAAGGTGTTTGGAGACATCCTCACAGAATAGCATGCTAGCTCGGTAGCCTTAGCTAGGTGGGATTCATTTTTGCAGCATCCGTTTGATTCTAAATTAAGTTATCTGACCACCGAAGTACCAGACCTGTTGGTAGATGTTCTGTCACAATAGCATTCACAGCATGAGAAGTATCCGCATCCTGCTGCCTGGGAGCCACTGTTCACCCTCTGGAGGAGATGTCTCCGTCTAACCGTGACCAGGACTTTGGTCAGTGACTACCCTGGGTTCAGACCAGACTGTTATTAGCCAGCTAGCCCCTGACATGGCGTTTACTTGCTTTGCTGATCTGAGCAACTAGCTAATGATTAGCCCCAAGCTACAACAGTTAAGCAACAAAAAGAGACAACATCGCCAGCAAAAAATGTGCCATTAAGTCCAGCAGAAAAAAAACTGATTTAGCCGTGCTGCTCTGTAAAACGTCTTAAATTAGCTAGCTAGGTTAACGTTTAACAGACAATAGGCATTTGGACCAACCTCAGCATTGAATTTTCCCTCAGGTATAAAGTAGTCCCTCGATGGGAGTTTATTGAAACGACAACATGTCTATTCCCATCTCACTTCAAGGCCTCGACAAGCTCAAGTGACAACCCTCATGAATGACAAGTTACTAAATAAACAGTAAGTTAGATGCGTTGGGCTCTGGTGATAACCTTTCTAGCTTTAGCGACTAGCTGACTTCAGGTTCAATGGGAACTTCCGGTTTGGCTTTACATCAAAATAAAAGTCAGAAGTCATTTAAGTACTACTACGTACTGAGTTTAACGCATGATGTAGTAATGAATGCACTGACTGATTTAGAATAGTACTCCAATTCTAAATCTATCTATCGATCGATCTGTCTGTCGCAAGAAAAGTGAAGAATTCAAGAAAAGGTCAGGATCCCAAAACCAGTTCAATTTGGAGTACCTGTGGGACCATGTGTGGGTCTGGGTGAAAGAAAGATTTTGTTTCCATGTCGTGACAAGGGATGCTCTGGGTTCCCACTTTCCCTGAAATTATTTTCCAGGACATTTTCAGCCGCTACAAAGACAAGTTATGTCATACACTAATCCATTCCCCCTCCTCATTCTTTTAAACTGTTCTTTTCTACAGTTGTAACTTGCGCTTTTACTCAGTTTGTTTCTATGTTTATTACTCAGACATTTGATGTGCAGTCTATGGCTATAATTTCTATATGTAAAATAATTATGACAAATGTATCATAGAATAATGCTAACACACCCACAGATTACAGCATAGCACTTCATTAGTCTGACAAACTGGAGTTACAATGTTCAAATGGACGATTCCCAACTCAACTTTCTCTTCTTTTTTTCTCCTGCACTTCCTCTAAAATATTTGTATATTTTTAAGAAATTAATGAAAAACAATTTCCTTTGTTTCATCTCAGTTTAGACAAACAAGGTCACAAGGCAGGGGGAGGATAAATAGACACAGACATAGATAGATAGATAGATAGATAGATAGATAGATAGATAGATAGATAAGATAGATAAGATAGATAGATAGATAGATAGATAGAAAGATAGATAGATAGATAGATAGATAGATAGATAGATAGATAGATAGATAGATAGATAGATAGA
>JAPQRP010000001.1:28386579-28399149 GCA_037367295.1 Apogon hyalosoma | reverse complement strand
CTTGCACCCGTTGGTTGAGCAGAAGTCTCCTTAGAGTTGCTGTTGTCCAATTCCTCTTCAACTTTAACTTCAACTCTGCAAAATTACATGAAATTTCAGAATTACATCTGAATGTGGAAAAACGCAGAACCCCTGCTACTTAGAAATCAATTCTTAAGCTACAAAGTTGATAAGAAGGTGTTTTCATTGATATAAAACTAGACAAAACTAGCTGTCGGAAGCGATGGCTAGGGGGTATATCCCCGAACGCCCCCAATCCTTACCCAGACAGCTATGTCATGACGTGAGGCATCCCCAGGTCACGACCTTTAATTTGCACTTCATGTGAAGTCAATCAGATGAATAGTTTCAGACATATGAACAAAAGTGTTTAGTAATTTTAAACTTTTGTGTCCCCTTGTGGCCAATCTAGAAATGGTAAATCATCCAAAATCAAATCAGTTCTTCCTCTGCATGATATTGATTGATATGGAAAATTTGGAATTTCTAAACCCAATATTTTTCAAGTTACTGTGTTAACATGAAGCATACCCAGTGGCGGCGGAGCTGGCGGGGCCGGTCGGACCAAAAACATAATATTCCTGAAACTGCGTTCGGGGATATAATGATTGCTTGAGGAGTTGGTGCATGTTGTGCTGCATTTCTGGACAGTGTTTCCCAAATTCTATTGCTGAGGGCCGACTCAGACTAGACACATCAGAGGATGGCATATCCCCTTCGCCTCCACAAAACCTAAAAATAGTGCTGTTCGTTTACTTTCTTTGAGTCTGCCCATTGACAGCAAGGGAGTCAACAAGCTTCTACAGTGGTTTACTAGAAAGATACTGGAAATGAAAATACAAATAACCATTTTTGGTCATATTTTACAGATAACTCAATAGAAAAGGCCTTTTAATCTTCTTGTATCATGTATTGGCAAATTAATTAATTTATCGAGCCATTTTAATATTTCTGTATATTTTATTAAATATGGCAGGGTCAGTCCTCCATACTAGTACAGTAAAAGTGTAAACCCCACAGTCAACACAAGTAGGTGTTACAGGGCCGAAACAGTAGGTGGTGGTGTGAAAGGAAACCTGTCGCTATCCAACAAATGCAGAAGTCAAAAGAAGACAAACCCTTACTTATCCATTAGCCTGTTCGAGGCAAAGAGAAGAAGAGCAGCCTTCGTTGTCCCTCATATATCACCACGTGGTTTGGTTGACAAGGTGGATCCGAGGCTTTTTCAAGAGCCAACAGGAGCGCTGTCTTTACGGTCTTATGTTCATTAGGTGTTTTTTTTTTTTTTTTTTTTTCTTATGTTCATTAGGTCAGTTCTGTTGTCAGAGTGGTGATTAGGTCACGTCCGTTCTCAGGCACGGATCGCTTTCACACTGAACCGTACCGAACTAGTCCACGCAGTCCGACCCCAGGACTACCTTCTCAGCTGGACTCTGGTACGGTACGTTTGCATTCACAATGATAAAATTAAGTGGAAATTGAGGTCAAACAGACTTGGAAACAGACTCAGGTACACAGTGTGAAAGCGTCCTAAAACCCATTCTATCATTAATTCTCACTATTTCACATTTTGACCCAAGAGTGTATCTGTGAAACTACAGCCAACCACAACATCTGGACTGAATTTTTTTCTTTGTGACTCAAAGGTGGTAAAGTTTGCCGGTTTCTTTTCTGGAGGCATTTTACTTGTATTCCAGTGTGATTGGAATAAATGTACTAGTTCATTTCCTGTACCTGGCACCCGCTGGTTGAGCAGAGGCTGGAGGTTGCTGGGCCTCGGTAGTCTTTGCCCGGATGGAAAGATGGCGCCGTTTCATGAAACGAAAGCACCAGGACGGACCTCCTTGAAAATGTTCAATTTTCATTTCTTTTGCAAGTGTTACTGCCCTCAGTCGAATGGTGACTGTAGAGACGCTTCTCCCAGCTGCTCTTTGATCATGAATCCATTGCTCGAGTCGGTCTTCCAGTTCGGGCCACCTCGCCTTGTTTCCGCGGAAACTCCGCTTCGTCTTCTTGACTTGGCGAAGCTCGTTTTCCTGCTTCCTCCACTTGCGAATCATGGATTCGTTGATCTTGAATTCTCTTGCGGCTCCTCGATTCCCATGTTCCTCCGCGTAGCTGATGGCTTGCAGTTTAAACTGTGCTTCGTAAGCGTGTCGCTTCGCAGGTGCCATGGTCAGGGGTCCTTCGCCAAAACGATGTTGTTTTTCATTAAGCACACACCGGCACCTTATATACACCTACTGGGAGCGTGCCCTTAGCGTCTTCTTTCACGCCCACACTTCCCCCTTTAACGTTCTCATGCTGTCCTCTATTACGTCCGCCTTTCCTCTATATAAACAGGGTGTCGGGGGTTCGGCTCTCAGTCAAGCGGAGCGTTCACCACAGACACAACTTCTGCAGAGTTTGGAACTCGGCGCACGCTTAAGGCGCACCGTATTATAAGGCGCTCTGTCCATTTGGAGAAAATGTAAGACTTTTAAGTGCGCCTTATGGTCTCGAAAATACGGTACATGAATTTCAGAATTCCATCTGAATGTGGCAAAACACAGAACCCCTGCTACTTAGAAAATCCATTCTCAAACTACAAAGTTGATAAGAAAGTGTTTTCATTAATATAAAATGATTGTCTGAGGAGTTGGTGCATGGTGTGCTGCATTTCTAGACAGCGTTTCCCAAATTCTATTGCTGAGGGCCGACTCAGACTAGACACATCAGAGGATGGCGTATCCCCTTTGCCTAGAGGTCAAATATACTTAGTTACGGACTCGGGTACACAGTGTGAAAGTGCTCTAAAACCCATTCTATCATTAATTCTCAATATTTCACATTTTGACCCTAGACTGTACTAGGGCTGCACGATTTTGGAAAATAATCTAACTGCAATTTTTTTCCTCAATACTGCAATTGCAATTTAATATGCAATTATTTTTTCAAGGTCCTCTTCTTATGTATTTTTCAACAAACACAAGCAATAAATAAATCTGTATTATAATAAGCAATGTCAGATTTATTTTACATAAATTGTTCTTTCTTATAGGCTAGGCTTATGTTAAGATAATGGCAAATGAAGCATGAATTAATATGAAAGATGGTTTATTTATCTGCTCCAATTACAGTTGTAAACTTGCTAAATACTTTGACTTGCAGTCTTGTAAGCGTTCACCACAACAAAAAATTCTGCCAAACAAGTGTCGTGTAAACATAAGTATATCATTCAGTAATAAATCACACAAACTAAAATGTGGGTTACAGCAATAAGGTAAACAAATCTGTGGCTTTACCACTTCAACATGTCCAACTTTTTATGTTTCATGAAACATGATATGTAAACATGTGGACTGCACTTCTGAAACACTGTCTGAACTTAACTAAACAGTCTATAAATTAAATGTACATATATAAAAAAAATAAAGCTTACTGATCTATACTCAGTAACATCACACATACTAAAGTGCAGGAAAAGTGCAACTGTCTTCATTTTTTTTTAATATAGCTCAGGTATGGCAAACTGGCTAAAATGTATGCGTGAGGGCTTGGTCACTAATGGGCATCCTATTCTTTCGCAACAAATTCCGAAATTGCCTGAGTTATTCACATTGTTATTCACAGTTTCACACTGATGAAATGAAGTGGACTTCGGGGTCAGACATACTCAGATACAGACTCAGGTACACAGTGTGAAAGCGCCCTAAAACCCATTCTATCATTAATTCTCACTATTTCACATTTTGACCCAAGAGTGTATCTGTGAAACTACAGCCAATCAGCATTTGGACTGATTTTTTTTCTTTGTGACTCAAAGTTGGTAAAGTTTGACTGTTTCTTTTCTGGAGGCATTTTACTTGTAGTCCAGTGTGAATGCAATAAAATGTATTAGTACATTTACTGTACCTTGCACCCGTTGGTTGAGCAGAAGTTTCCTTAGAGTTGCTGTTGTCCAATTTCTCTTCAACTTTAACTTCAACTCTACAAAATTACATGAATTTCAGAATTACATCTGAATGTGGAAAAACACAGAAATCCTGCTACTTAGAAATCAATTCTTAAGCTACAAAGTTGATAAGAAGGTGTTTTCATTGATATATAATTATTGCTTGAGGAGTTGGTGCATTGTGTGCTACATTTCTAGACAGCGTTTCCCAAATTCTATTGCTGAGGGCCGACTCAGACTAGACACATCAGAGGATGGCGTATCCCCTTGCCTCCACAAAATCTAAAAATAGTGCTGTTAGTTTTCTTTCTTTGAGTCTGCCCATTGACAGCAAGGGCGTCAACAAGCTTCTGCAGTGGTTTACTGGAAAGATACTGGGAATTTTTTTAGTTCTGCTCCATTAATTAAATGATGAAAATTCAGACAGATGATAGACAAAAAGCAAAAAGTACCATTCCTCAAAACACCCGTTAAATTGTGGGAAATTTGTTGAAAAAAATCTGAAATGGTTTTCCAGTTAAGCTCCAGAACCTTAAAACATGGTTGTGTTTATTCTACTGCCCCATTTTGGTTCAAAAGTTGATAACAAAAAGGCACATATAGTGAAACCTGAAGCAAGTCTAGTGAAAAAAATATTGACTGGTTTTCCATTTAAGCTTCAGAAACAAAATTATGATGATGGGACAGATGAAAATTATTTATACCGTGGAGAGAGAAAATGTACAAAATCTTTCACTACAGGCTGAAATGATGCCAGCTGGCATGCCAACATTTGAAAATTATGACAAGTTCAGCTGATGAACATGTTCGGTTATTTCAGCCAATATATCACTGCCATTGTGCATGTTCAGGAATAAAATAAATACTAGATAGGAATAAAAATGCATAGACTGTGTATGAATTACAGCCAAAAACCATACAAGGTGTCAAAACACTATTTTTTGTCAATTTATCAAAATAAATGTCAAAGTCAGGATGTTACAGATAGACAGAGGTAGACAGATATATCAGCCAGCCAGTATATCAGGTCGATATATTAATTTTTTTCAATATCGGCCTTAATTTTTTTTTGAAAGCCCATATTTGATCAGTAGTAAAACTGTTATGAGATACCTGATCAGGCATCTGTGTGGACGGCACCTGAAGTTCAATGTTCAAAGAATACTATGTGTATGTATATTAATAATTTAATCTATATTGCTGCATAAAAATCTTAATTATCTGAGTGTTTCAATTGTATTTTACAGTCAATGTGCTTTAATGAAACCGACAAAAAGAAATCGACCTTAAGTTTCAGCCTCAAAAATCCGCTGTAGATATCGGCCATCAGCTGTCCAAATTTTTTAAAAATTGGCAAGGCCTTAGAAAAACCCAAATCGGTTAACCTCTACAGATAGACGTCATGTGATATTCTACACATATATCAAGTATATTTGTGATAGCATCCAGCCTGTATGGTAACTGCCCATCAAACAGAACAGTGGCCTAATGCATGTTCTTATTGGTCTAAACCTACTCACCGGTCTATGAGACAAGCAGCAGAAGGTGGTGGTTTCTTGTCAGTGGACTCGTATCTACAAAAAACAGGCAATAAATCTACATTATTAATTCCTGTTCAAAGCCAATAAGAGAAATACAATGACACTAGTCACTTTTCCATTGATCCTCAAATTGTGCAAATATAACTTGTGCATAAAAATTTGTTTAATGGAAAAACGACAATTTTGCCAAACCTCTCGATTTTCGATGAAAAGTTTTGCGCTGGCAAGAGGTGGTTTTTCGGGCATATGTTCAGACTGTTATAAAAACAGTCAGACCACTGACTTTTTTTTTTGCATGATATTCAGTTTTGGTATATCATGCAAAACTGAAATGGAAAGACCTTCTTCCGCAACTAGAGTCAATGAAAAATATAGGCCTAATAAAAAAATGGATGTTGATGGACGTTACAAGTGAAGACGAGTTTTAAAAGAAACATGGCACGGTATGTGTGGACACACAAGGAAAAAGAATTATTTTTTAATTTAGTACAGGATAAAGTGGTAATGTATAATAAAAATGAATATATCTGTAAATCAACATGATATTTATGTTCGTCAAAATGTTTTATGGAATGACTTCTCATAACATCTTGAGACAATAGATAAATAAATCATCGCATTTGTGATTTAATGGGAAAACTGACATTACGCACTTCTCTTTTTCCGACATTTAGTACACATCGGTAAAGTTTGGACAGATGTCCAATGGAAAAGCCACGACTATTTACAAATCATGAGAAGATCAGCTGAACGTAAGTGAACACTCCTGATAACATTTCCAGCTACTTCCACATCAGCTGTTTGATATTTCATTAATGAGAGCTTTGTGAAATGACAACTTTGTCTTATTAATGTCTGACTGTTTTTATAACAGTCTGAACAGCACAAGTCTAATGTTTTAGGTTGTGTTTTTTTTTTGTTTTTTTTTTTAAATCAGACTCAGGCCACTTTCATATGTGGTTCTAAATCAAAATTCATATCTGATATTCTGCAATGTGACTTCACAACAATATAATCAAACATTACAGACAACAGACCAAATATAATAAAAAGACAGCATGATTTTTGAAGGGGGTGTAATTAGCTACTCCAATTTAAGGAGGAACTACGTAGTGAGTGATGTATCATGCCATTAACAGTCGGCTCTGAGAGTTGATGTTTTTTAGAGAATCAGAAGAGCCGGTTCCCCCTTTTTTTTTTTTCGCCCCTTTGCTGCTCACCTCTCTCACTCTCAGTGACTTAACACTACCTGCCGAAAACTGCACCACAGAGCAGCTGCCGAAAAAACCTCCCCCTTCCTAAGTCAGCCATGAACAGGACAATATCCCAGCCAGCATGTCCATGTGGGTTTGTCCGCAGTTTCCACGGTGGCCCCACGTGTGTTTGCCCATATTGGAATCAGAATCAGAGATGTCAATATCTCATATTATTTATTTTTCACACTGTTTATCTCACCATATTTATCTTTCATGTTATTTGCACTACTTGAATTCTGTTTTACAAATATCTTAGTTTGCAATACTTTTTTTATTTTTTTTAATGTAAATAACTGTGCCTTTTACTGATATTTCTGTCTGTCTATAAATTCTTGCACTGAACCTGACAGCTCTACCTCAGTTTTGTTGTGCTTGATACAATGACAATAAAGAGATTCTGATATGGGTAAACATATGTGGGGCCACTATGGAAACTGCAGACAAACCCATGTGGGACCTTTACATGCAGCCCAAATGTAACCCTTCTGGGGCCCACATGGACATGCTGGCTGGGTATGCACCAAATTCAACCTGCAACACCAGAATAGCTCCAAATGTGAGCTGATCAAGTCGCTTCACAAGCTTATTCTGATGAGGGATGCAGTTTTCAGCAGTATCTGCTTTTGTTGTTCTATATTTTGTGTGTTGTGTATCTAAAATTTAATTTTTGAAAGTTTTATATACCTTACAGTTTGCACATTCTCTAATACTAAACCGATTTAAAAAAAAAAAAAAAAAAAAACATAACTGCAATACCTTATAATATTAATTACTACACAGCTATGATGTTACTAAGAGGTTGAATAATTCATAATTTCATACCCTATTGTCTAAAAGAAGAAAAAATAATAATCAGCCAGGGTAAGCAGAGTGAATTAGATGCAAACTGACTTGGGGGGGGGGGGGGGAAGCAGTTTACGGCAAAACACTGCAGAACTTTACTTTAAATGGGCAGCATTTGCGGCATCAACACGAACAACCCGCCCCCCCCCTTCCTGACCTCTGACCTCCCCCGGTGCACACAGACGTTAGCTAGCCAGCATTATCTATTAGCCGGTTAAGTCCTCTAGCAATGTGGTGAACTAGCTCTTATTACAGTACGACCAACACCGCAAACGCGACCTCGGAGTTGCGTTTGAGAACAGTGTTAATAACAACTTCACAATTAACACTGAGGCTGCTGCAAGCGCTAACACCAACCCCGGTGACACTGTCCAGAACCCTGAAGCTAAAGCTAAAGCCACCGCTAATGCTACGCGCCAGGTTTGTTTACACTAACGGTGAAGTTAACCCTAACGCTAATCTGCACTGCGCAAATAACGTAACGTTACAGAAACTACAGTAACCGAAAGCACCTGGATGCTGGTTTATCACATGTAAGGTTGTGTTCCGTGATCAGACCAAGTCAAAGTACCTGTCCAGCAGAAACTCCGCGATCATCTCATCGGTTTTTAGCATCGGGTGAAGCTGCTTCAACCTCCGCCATCGCTCGAAGGCAGACCCGATGTATACACGAGTCTTGCCTCTTGTCGCATCGAGCATCCTCTTTAGGACAGCTTTTTCGTATACAGTCTTTCTGGGCATCTTACTCTCGGTAGTAGCAGACGAGGTTCAACTTGGTGTCCGATTCACAGCTTCCAACTGGAATTTCCCGGTCCACCTTAAAAGTGGCATAACGTCTGTTAGATGGCGTTGTTCAATCATTTAAGGTAATATATGAACTAAACAACTGAACAAATGAGGTCAAAAGGTATAATAATCCTGAGTTCTTATTGATCTCAGTCCCTTTATTATAGTTATGAAAACTTAAAAAGAGTATTTTTCCACATAATGATAATAATAAATAATAATAGATTTATATAGCACTTTTCTATTAACACATACTCAAAGCAGGTTTATTTAGGTCTATTTATATAGCACATTTCATGTACAAGACAATTCAAAGTGCTTTACATAAAACATTAAAAACATTACAGCAGCAATAAAAGCATGTACAGTGGATCCATTATTCATTCACTCACACGTTCTCACTCTGGTGGTGGTAAACTACATATGTAGCCACAGCTGCCCTGGGGCAGGCTGACGAAAGTATGGCTACCAATTTGCACCTATGACCCCTCCGATCACCACCAAACATTCATACGCATTCATACACAGTAGCAGCACTGGAGGCAAGTAGGGTGAAGCGTCTTGCCCAAGGACACAACAGCACATGGACAGAGCAGGATTTGAACTGCCAACCCTTCGGTTATTGGATGACCCCGCTCTACGTCCTGAGCCATGGCCGCCTCCACCATATTAGACCAGGTCCGTATCAAAAACCAGTACACATAGACCTGTCAAATCTGGACTAGATTAACACAGAGACTAAAGAGACTCTTTAAAACACTGTTTCAGATTTTGTGAAACCTTTATTCTGCGTGTGAAAATGCCAAAAAGGATGATTTCACTGCTTTTTTTTTTTTTTGATACACACCATATTAGATCAGGTCTGTAGAGTACAGGTTTCACAAGTCAGAAACAGTTTTAAAGTGTCTGGAGTATCCATGATAATCTAGTTCAAATTTGACAGGTCTAAGTACTGATTTTTGATATGGACCTGATCAAATGTGGTCTGGATGGGGGAAAAAAGCAAAGAAATTGTACTTTTTTTGCATTTTCACAAATAGAATAAACATTTCACAAATCTGAAACTGTGTTTTAAGGAGTGTCTGGAGTATCCATGTTAATCTAGTCCAGATTTGACAGGTCTAAGTATACTGACTTTTGATATGGACCTGGTCTAATATGATGTGGATGGGAAAAAAGCAGTGAAAATGGTCTTTTTTTAGTTTTCACAAATATAGTAAAGGGATTGAGATCAGTAAGAAAAAAACTGTTCATATAAAAATGAATAAAACTCAGGACTATGATACCTTTGGACATCATTTGGTCAATTTTTCAGTTCTTGAATTAGCTTGAAAATGACTTAATGCCATCTACAGGCATTATGCCACTTTTAAGGTGGACCGGGAAATTCCAAATGGAAGCTGTGAACTGGATACCAACTTCAGCCTTGTTGTGAGCAGCTGGAGGGAATCCTATGGCGGTTATATCTGATTATTGAATAAAGAGAGCGCAGATACAGGAATTGAAAGCCCAAACACCAAAACTGAGAGGTGAAAAGGATCTCGTAGTGGGCAAATAGTTAACATGAGCACCAAAAACTATAACGGAGCACAAATGCCATGCTTTCATTGTGAATCCGACAGTTAAGAAGGGGGAAGGGGGGGATAAAGGAGGAAAAGAAATAAAATGATTTTTTTAAATAACATTTTCCTCCTTTATTGATCATTTTAAACGCCAGACTGCAGTTTTAAAAAATTGTTTGAAAATAAATAAATCCCTGATTCTCCCATTCATAAGAAGAGAAAGTTGATTAACATTCTGCTAGAAATTCTTGTTGCCAGAAATGTAAGATTTTATCCTAAACTGGATTATGCAAATTGTAATTTGGACACTATTTTTATGAAGTGATTTTACCATCAAAAGCGGCAGGGAGCAGCTTACAAAGAAACTAGCATATCCATAATTTCAGTGGTGTTGGTTACTTCAGTCTGAATGGTCATCAGCTGAGTTTTACATCACTGAAATGTGACAGATGTCACAACTCTGCTCTGGAGGAGGAGGGACCCAGGAGTGAATTTTGCAAATTTGCAACCCAGGAACATCCATATTTACTTCTGTAAACATAACAGTGTGCTGCATGTGGCGTTACATCTTCTTCTGCGCATGCGGGTCACTTCAGGATCTCACACTTTTCATGTGAGTCTGAGTTGAATTATAATGTAAACAATCACGCATAAAACATCGGATTTCAACAAAAGGACCTGAGCATTAAGCCCTGCAGTGTGAATGTAGCGATAATGTTATGGCTGATCAGTGTATTTTAGTCGAAATATATGGGATGTAACAACAGATGAACTACATACATGTTCACGTCCACATGTAAATAAAGCTCCATGTTCCACCTGAACATATTGACAGCAGAGATAACCCCAGCACTGGACTAACACCCACAGCTGCTATGGAAGTAGCTCAATATGATGGCGACAGAGTTTGGGAAAGAACACAATTCCTCCTCAAAGTAACACAAACCTGTCTAACAGAAACAGAGCGAGACTGGTGTGTTTTCAGGCCCTTCAGCTCCCTCAGTTTCTGGCACCGTTCATAAGCCATACCGATGTAAACTCTGGTCTGGAATCTGTCTTTATCTACCTTCCATCTCTTTGCTGCCACCCCTATTATTTTTTTTTTCCCTGGCTGTGCGGCGAATGGGTGGAAATGCAGACACTGAGTATGTTGTCTCTGATGCTTGTTGAAGGAAGGGAGCAGTGAAATCTGGAGAGGAGATTGCAATTGGTGCAAGCAAGGGAGAGGATGCAGACTGCTGGGACTGATTTTTGGTACAGCAGGGAAGATGATGCTGATAGGTTCTGTTTAAGCTGTGTAGCCAGTGAGATGGATTTTATTTTTAACGTACTTTGGCATATTTCCAGGTGTCTTTCCATTTCCATTCTCCTGATGATTGTTTTGTCACAGATGGGACAATAATAATGCCCATTGTTTCTGCAGTTAAAATTGCATCTCCAGATCTTCTTACCTAAGAGCAAGTCCAGAGAATGTTCAAAATTAGCAAAGACACACACTTTCTATGCAAGCACATACAGCTCTGGAAAAAATTAAGAGACTACTGCAATTCCCTCTGAAATTTGCATGTCTACATGTATGACAGCCATTCCATTCATGTGTCTGTTGAATTCCAACACAAGCACACCTACTGAATAAACACCTGATCCATGTCTAATTTAAGGAGAAGTAAAAACCACTACTGTGTCCATCATTATTTTCTTACAATAGGCAAAAACAGTGTTATTAGTACTGCAAAAGGAACTGGAATCCAAAAATGAGCTTCTTGAATTTCTCTGCTAGGAGCTGCATAAAGTCATCCAACAGCAATGAAGGAAAACCAAGACACATGAAAGCTGTCACTGAAAATCAGGGTTATTCCACCAAATATTGATGTCTGAACTTTTCCCAAGTTATAAGTCTCTCTTTGGTTTATGGTCCCCCCGTGCCTAGCCTGTTTCTTTTAGTTTCAATGAGTTATTTCTGTTTGTGTGTGTGCGCGCGCACATATATGATTGTGCAGTGGTGGTTGGTGTTGGTGGTGGGGTGCACTGATTTCATATGTTAAGCACTTTGTGCTACATTTTACTGTATGAAAAGTGCTATATGAATAAAGCTTGATTGATTGATTGATAACATTAGTATTGTGTTGTTTAGAAATGAATATGAACTGGTTTTCTTTGCCATCTGCATCTTTTTTTATTTTGACCATGTATCATGTTCTGCAATTACATGCGCTAAATAACAATATTTTTATTTGGAAGAAATGTCAGTAGTTTAGAGAATAAAACAAAAATGTTCATTTCACTCAACATATAAGTATATACATATACAAATAAGTAAAATAAATACAAATATATACAAATAAATTGTAAAAATTGGAGAAAGTGATCATTTTACAGTGGTTTGTGATTATTTTCCAGAGCTGTATAATAACACACCATATACATTACCTTTAAATTCAATGGCATTTTTAATGTGGACCTGTTGGTGACGCTGAAGCCTCCATGGTCCGGTTGGCTTGTAAAAGAGGCAAAGTGACAGTGAAATAGTTTACAGCATGTCATGCAGCGCGTGTTGTAAAGCTTTCCAGATGTAGAAATAATGGAATGATGCATCTACAACAGAAACTACTATATATATACATACATACATATATATGTATATGTGT
>JAPQRP010000001.1:28323351-28386479 GCA_037367295.1 Apogon hyalosoma | reverse complement strand
AGTTATTTCTGTGACCATTGTGGGTTTTTCTTTCATTAACAGAGGGGTACCAACAATTTTGACCACGTGTGTATATATATGTTGATTAAATGTCACACTTTAGTTTTTCTTTCTGCAAGTTTAGGAATAAATAATGTGTTGTGTATTACAGCACATTTTATCAAAACTTCCTTAATTATGTTTATTTTAGCCGGTACCATCAAGAAGCACAACCACCTCTAGAAGAGCGGAAGAGAACCTGGACTTGTCTCTGGATGAACCTCAGCCTGATGTGAGTATTTGCGTGTGAATGTTACTAACAAATGAGGTCATCATGTGGTTTGACATTAAATCATTCATCTCAGTGGTACCCAGAAAGGTCTATGATGGTGTTGGAAGAGTTATATTATTTGAGGTGGTATTCTGTGTAAAAGGTTTGAGAACCTCTGTCTATCTCACTTTCCCTATGTCACTCATACTCTTACATGCCCTTAAATAAATAATCTTATAAATAATCTATAAACATGTGAAAGCATTGAAAGTACACCCAGGGGTGGGCAACATTTACAATCAAAAGAGCCATTTTGGTCTAGTGCCAGAAAACATATTTTTGTCTTATTCATAAGCCTATTAAGATCAATTTCTTAAAAGTATGCTGATTTTTGTGTTCTGTTGGAAAATGTAAAAAAAATATTGATTAATAATTTAGGCTCACAACATTAAGTGAACATTGAATTGTTAAAAAAAGTAACTGTTATTGATTTGCGTATTACTATTATTTATGTACCGTATTTGTATATTTTGCCAAAGGAACTGGGAGCCACTTTAGAGAGGCGTAAAAGATGCGAGCGGCAGGCTACTGACCACTCGTATGCATTGCCTGCTTGCCCCAAGGCTATAAAGGCCAAACTCAACCTAGCCTCTGCAAGAGTGAGGAAACTGCAGCGTGACAAGATCAATGAGAGAAAGCGAAAGAAAGGAGGACCAAGAAAAATATGCAGGTTCTTCTGGTGGAGCTTAAGGACAAAAAACTCCTCAACGAAGAGCTGAAAGACAAGCTTGGACACTACTCAGGTAAAACACAAATTTTACAGTGAATGTTTTGTGTATTTTATGTTCTTTGTTAGACTACCTATTTACTATTAAAAGGAGATGCACTAAATCACTTTTGCTAATTGAATTTCAGATCTTCCGGTTCACTTCCTGTCACGGCAGGGTGTAGAGTACACCCAGGCCCAGAGAGATTTTGCCCTTGCGCTCCATCTGTATGGTCCAAAGGCATACAATTACCTGAGAGAGACTCTGAAGAGTCACCTCCCACATCCCAGTTCATTGCAGAGGTATTTTTCAGATGACTGATTTTAAACTACATTAACCACTTAAGCACTACCGGCTGTATTATCATGAATGAATGGTTAAACTTATTGATCTCATGCTTATCTCACACTGATACATTTTGAAGCTATTTTTAGTATGTCCAGTGTCCACAATAGGGATGCTTGGGTTTGTGGTTAAATGGCTACTTTTTAATTTGTACTAAGGTGGCTGAGCTCTCTTGATGCCAAACCTGGTCTCAACCAAATGATGTTGGACGTGCTGGGAAGACAGCGTCAGGAAGACGAGGCCAAGTATGGATGTATCACCCTGATGTTGGATGCCATGGCCATAAAAAAAACATGTTCAATATGATCCCCAGACACAAACCGTGTCTAGATTTGTGGACATGGGGGATCGATTAATGAGACTGACATTGCCTCTGAGGCTCTTGTGTTTATGGTGGTTGGGCTTCAAGGTTATTGGAAGGCTCCAGTTGTCTATTATTTGACAAAAACCCTACTACCAGAAACACAAAAAGTCTTGGTGGAGCATGCACTGGAAGAGCTCCATCATCGTGGAATAAGGGTGGTGTGCGTGACAATGGATGGCCATGCATCCAATATCAGTATGTGCACCCAACTTGGATGTGATCTGAAAGGAAACCCCCTCATCCTGTGACCCATGACAAGGTGTTTATGATGGACGCTTGCCATATGCTGAAGTTGATTCGCAATGTTTCAGGTACATGCTGATTAATGCCTATAGGCTCTGGTTGACTATATTCTGCTTTTTATACATTTAGATTGCTTTTATCTACATAATTGTGGAGAATATAATGCTTTACATTAGATGTGTGCTGGCAGTGAAAATTAAAAAAGATTCTGATTCTGCAGGCATACAGATGCTCTGTCCTCCTGTCTGCATCGAGTTCATAAGATGCTCTTTCCTGTCTGGATCGAGTTCATAAAGATGCCCTACTCCTCTACAAGTTCTTATAGTGGTACGTATTATTCATATGATACATCTTGCTTCAATGTGTTTACTGTCTGCAAATTTGTCTCTGTTCCAATTCTTTTGTGTTCAGGTGCAGGTGTCAAAATGGTATGTATTTCATGTTCTGTTGTGAATTGGTTCAAGCAGGTTTAGTGTCCAAAAAGTAATTTTAAGGATCCTAAACCTCATTCTGATTATAATTTTAAGATCAGGGATGCACAGTAGTCATCTTTAGGTTACGGCCCCCTTTTTCCCCAAAATGTGGCAATGTAGAGAACTGTATGAAATATGGATTTGTGTGTGCCCTGGCACCTCCAGGGCACATTGCTTTTCTGCAAGCTTTAACTATTTTCACCCTATACTGTATGTGTTTGCATCCCTGCTTTCTGGTGTCCTGTTTTGGCAGGATCATCATAGTAATACAATATTTGTTTTTGAAGGTTCCTCTCTATCCTGGGCTTCGTCATCAGTATTGATACGTTGATGTCGATGGTTCCAGTGCTGCTTGAAGGACAGCAATATGTCCTGACCACTTGGAGCTGCTCTTCAACTCCATCAGAGCATCCAGTAGGGTTCATATTTACCAGCTGCAACACTAAGTGACACGAAGTGTCAGCTAATGATAATACTCCTTTCAATTTGTTGGTCCATATGTTTTTGTTTTTTTTTTTTAGAAAAATGTGGTTCTGAGGACATTGTGGAGTCTCACTCGGGTACTGCCAGTCAGGTAGTCACCCTACCGAGGAGAGACAGAGGCAGAGACGCAGAGTGGTTGCCGAAATACACCAGCCCCACCTATGTCACGTCATCGAAGGGCGGTATGTTCCAATCTACCTCCTCAATCAACTTGATGTGGCGACACCTGTGCGGACCTAGGTGGGGCAGACTGCTAAACACAGCCACTCTGCCTCAGTCAGCGCTGGCTCTCTTCAGTGGAAAGACATGGTGTTAAGCAATAAAGGGTTTACTCCACTATTCCCTCACATTCTATGTCCCCCCTGCACCTGGTTGTTAGACCAAGCAGCAAAGGCAATGTTGACGACACAGGATGACACGGAGTCCTGACTGTGTGTGTGGGGGGGATATCAGGCAGCCAGACTGTAGTTCTTGTCTGACTTTATAGATAAACTTAAACCTATGGCAAAACCCAGCCACTCTAGTTCTACAGTGGTGGAAAAAAGTTTTTGGACGCCCCATGCATTTGTAATATATTACATTAAGAATCCCTCTTCAGTCATTGAACTCTATCAAGTATTGTTCCATTTTCCAAACCCACATGCCCCCTTCTGCATGTGCGCCGTTCTGTCAAGGTCAAAACTGGATGTTTCAGTAGATAATGAAACACATTCAGGACATGACATGTTGAAACTGTCAAGAATTTAGTTTTGTTATTTTTTCTTATTAAGAAAAAATACATTTATTTGTGTCTGTTTGATGCAGTCATGCCTTCTGAAACACAAAAAAAGATTTTTATGCAAATATTTCATCATAATGTTTGAGGAGATGTAAAATGTTCAAAAACTTTTTTCCACTACTGTAGATAAAATTTTTCCTATGGAAAAACCCAACCAAAACCTTCTAGACAAACTTTCTATGGCTGGATTGGTCAAGCTTCACATGACATCCCATTGTTTTATAGGCCCATGTACAGTATATAGGCAACCACACTTGGAATTTCCAATTGCATTTTTCTAGTTATATTATTAATCGGTCTACCTGTAATTTCAGGATTTGTTGTGCGGCGAACTATGAAGAAGCTGTCCTGTGATGTCTGCCGTGCCAGCCTGGTGACAGATGCTGCATCTGCCAGTAAGGACCAGAGCTACTACCTGCTGACTCTGAAAAACAACGGGGGTCTTGTGATTCCATCCGAAGGCACTGTGAGGGTCGTCAGAGCAGCAGAGCGGCCAGTTCTCCAGGCATCAGCAGGCAGACGATCACAGCCCATCAAACTGCAAGAAGTCCTCTACATTGTGCAGAAGAGGATTGGGTCAGAGGATGTGTTTTTGCTTGGGGAGCACATCAGAGATACACAGTATGGCATTGAGTCCCACCCCCATACACTGTTGACATTGGTTGTGCCCCTGTTTTTCAAGCTAAGGCTGCACCACATTGCTAAATTAGCAACACTTAGCTTACAGTCTGACAACGTGAGACAGAAGCTCATGAAAACTGTCCTTTTCAAAGGTCTGTAGATCAAACTGTGCACATATTTTAGATTTTTATTTTAATTTGTTTTTTTTGCTTTGAGCTCACACCAACCAGGGCAAATCTTTGTAAAAGTCTTGGAGTCCCTGTTGATGATAGACTTAAAAAAAGAAAAACCATCCAAGTACAGTTGCAACTTAAGTGTGATTCTCTAAGAGGGAGGTCTGCCAGTTTGGCTTATGTCCAATGTTCCTCTAAACCAGTGGTTCTCAAATGGGGGTCCTCATAGGGGTACACAGAGCTACTATAGGGGGTACATGAGAGAAAATGAAAAAACTGGACAGTTTAGAGGTAAAAGTGCTCAGGATACTCTAATTTCAAGTCTTTCACGTCTTTTCTTATTTGTTATATTCTTCAAAAGGTGGGTTATCGTTCGTTAATAGCATTGGGTGGATAATTATGTCTAATGGCTGCTTTTTGGGATTGTAATTCAAAAGTAGCAAATATAGCAGATCTACCGTACGTTGCATTTGAGCCACTGTAGTATGGCAAAGTAGGGCATTAATCTGCCAAAAAAGGTAAAATACAGAGAGATGAGGTTTGTGTCTGACAGCAACGATATACTAGATATAGTTTTCTAAGCCACATGTTGTAGTCTAAGGGTGTACTTTATTGGTCCCTTAATTTTATGTTTTCTACTTGTTTTTAATTTTTATTTCAAAACTTTTTCAGAAAACATTCCCAAAAAGCTAAAGTTTTAACGAATTAAAAACAAAATTCAAAGATTTTTTTTTTTCAGTCATTTAATGAAGAAATCAAAGAAATTTCATGATTTAGAAAACAAATGTTCAAGGAAAAAGTGAAAATACAAAATAATTTGCTGGGCCAGATTTTATTGCTGGTGGGCCAGTTCTGGCTGACGGATGTGATTTGGGTGTTTGTTGTTTGTTGTCTTATTTGTTTGTGTGCACATTTTTTATTATACTGTACTGTGTTAATGTGGTGTTCATCTCAAAGACAAAATAAAATAACCTTGAAGCCTCATCTCTAAACAACTCATAGTTCACAGAACATGGATATATAAAGGCAACATGATACAGATGTTTATATCTAAATTAAATACGTATATTTTATTATGTATTTAGTTATAATAGAAATATTACTAACATACATGGAACAATTAAATGTGTTCTCTATAAATGATTTAATATTAATGCCTTGTGTGTGTAGCTATTGCTTTACCTATCTGCTTAATATTTATGAAAGACCACGGTTATAATTATGTATTAAGTATGCAGGGACATAGCTACATCTCTGATATTTATAACAAATCAAACTTTGAAAATTGAGCCAGATACGGTTATTTAAACAGTACATGCACTGTTGACATTAATGTTATGATGGAGCCAGCTGTCTGAGGTAAGATGGCCGCCATGTGGCAACAGCGCTCTCCATTGGCTAACAGCGCACTGAAGTCATCTAGCCTTTTATTTTTATATATATATATATATATATATATATAAATGCCTTCTTCCTTGAATCCAGTTCTTCCAGTCATGTCTTTATAGTTTCCAACATATTTCCAAAACATTTTTGTGAATGCACAATAATAAAACAAATGACAAATACTTTCATCTTGTAGTCCGCAGAAAGTGCAGGAATATTCCATTTTAATCCTAAATTTTTCCAAAGTTTTCTTTGTTGGATATACACACTGTACAATTTTAAAAGAAACCTCTTTGACCTTGTTTATTAAAACTTATTTTCAATAAACCAGACTTTCTTCAAATCAATTTCTCCATAAAGTGAGGTCCAAAAGACTTTGGCTGGTGGTACAGTTACTTCATGTATAAGACTCCTGATATATTTATTAGAGCAATTTGTTTTGGTAATCTCAGTTTCTCCAAAGGAATATTCTACCGGTAATTAGATGAGTCATAGACACACCATCTTCTGAGTCTTTAAACAGCTGCAACACAACTCTTAGCAGAGCATCAAACACTATTGCATATTCTTTTGGTGTAATTGACATTTTATATTTAGACAGGAATTCATTATATATCTAATTGTCCATCAGCATTAATGAGTTGTTTGACCAACATAATACCATTGTCAACCCATTTTTTGGTAAAATACTTATTTTTATATAGAATATTCTGTTATTCCACATGCAATAATTTGTTGGTAAAAAAAATGTTTGTAGATTAGTTTCCAGGCCATCAGAGCTTGTTTATGAAAGTTTGCTAATTTAATAGGTCATTTATCAATATTATAATCCCATTTGAGCAGAAATGTAACACCTGCCATTGAACACGTTGAGGAAAAGTGTTCCAAATATAATCTTCTCTGTTTAGGTCGGTTAACCATTTGACTTTAAAGGTATTACGGTATTTAACGTTTCAAACTTAGTACCTCCAGACCACTGTTTCATTTTTGTTTGGGACATTCCACTGCTGCTCAGGCTGCTGAGGAAGGCTCTGGGCATGCACTGTTGGTCTGGGGTTAGGTTGACAGACAAGTGAGAAGAACCCAGATCAGCCCATTAATGCATGTGGGTGGAGTGATGTGATTGGACAGGCCAATTCCCTCCCCCGTGGCAAAAATATACAATGGTAATAAAAAATGTTGTTCACCTCATGCATTTGTGATATATTGCAGTAAGAATCACTCTTAATCTTTTGTTCATTTAGGTCACAAGGAAATATCAGATTGATTTTTTGGGGGGGTTTCTAGCCCAAAAAATGTAACAATTGCTGTTTTATATATTGACTATCTTTATTATCGTCTTTGTGTGCAATAATAAAGTTGAAATGGTATGAAATAGTTTCTTCTTCATTCCCTGCTCTGAATCTCCATTTCTAGTGTTGGAAAAATAAAGGATTATATTATCTCATCATTAGTACAATAAGAATGAGAAAGGCAACACACATCTGAAAAATGTCTGTATTCCATCAACATGGATTTTAAAATAACAAGAATATTGTGCATATTTAATAACATTAAGTATTAGTATTTGGCATGCAGGATACAAAGGCACTCAATTGAACAGATGGGCTACTAGAGAGGAGTTAACGTAAAAAAAAAAAAACATGATTACAAAACATAAATACAACAAGACAACACAGTAAGCATCCCATATTATTTTTGGCAACTCACACCAACTCTGTAGCACTAATTTTAAGACACAGAAACTGTCTCAGCTGAAGGTGGGAGGAGTAGAAGGAAGAAAGAATAACCATTTACTGTTATATTTAAACACTGTTAACAACAAAAAAAATACAGAGGTGCATTGCATTCACTAAAGAAAAAATAAATTAGCCATTCTATCTCATAGTTAGAATACCATTATTTGTTGAGTGCAAAAAACGCTGAGTTTTAAATATAAATATATTGGTATGAAATAACCCCTTTTGTTACCGATTCTGTTCATAATTTTCATGGACAGAATTTCTAGGCACAGCGAGAGGGAGGAGGGGGTCCGGTTTGAGGGCCTCAGGGTCACATCTCTGCTTTTTGCAGATGATGTGGTCTTGCTGAATTCATCAATCTGTGACTTCCAGTTTCCCCTGGGACGGTTCACAGCCAAGTGCAAAACAGCCGAGCTGAAGATCAGCATCTCCAAGGCCATGGTCCTAAGTTGGAAAACGATGGCGTGTCCTGTCTGGGTTGGAGAAGAGTTGCTGCCCCAAGTGGATGAGTTTAAGTACGTTGGGGTCTTGTCACAAGTGAGAGAAAGATGGAACAGGAGATCGAGAGGCCGATCAGGGCAGCGTTGGCAGTAATGTGGACGCTGTACCGGTCTGTTGTGGTAAAGATGGAGCTGAGCTGAAAGGCAAAGCTCTCGATTTACCAGGTGATCTACGTTCCTACCCTCACCAATGGTCAAGAGCTGTGGCTAGTGACCGAAAGGACAAGATCACAGATACAAGCGGTAAAAATTAGTTTTCTTTGCAGGGTGGCTGGGTTCTCCCTTAGAGATAGGGAGAGGAGTTCAGCCATCTGGGAGGGGCTCAGAATAGAGCTGCTGCTTCTCCACATTGAGAGAAGCCACTTAAGGTGGTTCAGGCATCTGGTCAGGATGCCTCCTGAACGCCTTCCTGCTGAGGTGTTCCAGGCATGTCCAACCGGGAGTAGACCCCTGGGAAGACTCAGGATACACTGGATGGATTATATCTCTCAGCTGGCCTGGGAAAGCCTTGGAATCCCCCCCGGAGGAACTAGAGGAGGTGGCCAGGGAGAGGGAAGTCTGGGCTTTGCTCAGGCTGATGCCCCTGCAACCTGGACCCAGATAAGCAGATGAAAATGGATGGATGGATGGTATGAAATACAAGAAACACTAAATCCAATACAGAAAGGTTTGCCTAGTTTGTTCACTATAGTTTTGAAATTTGGAGTCACTAGATCACAAGGATGCTAATGGAAAAACAGCAATCATCTATTCAAATATGTAGTTATAAATAAATTAATCACACATTAGTAATCAAAAGCTATGATTATTAATGTGTTAACTTACCAGATATTATTACTTCATTAGACAAAAACTTTAACTAGCGTAGGTGGTGTGTGTTTTAGGCAGCTGAAGGAGTGTGCTATCAAAATGTGTGAACCTCTCACACGAGGACAGTAATGAGCAGCACTGGGGCTCCACAGGGACCTGTATTGCCTCCCTTCCTGGTCACATTGTACACAGTGGACTTCAAGTACAACTTTGAATCCTGTGTCATCCAGAAATATGTCCATATATGCACTGTAGTGTATCAGATATGGACAGAAAGGTTTCAGAGTACAGGAAACTGACCAAAGCTATCAGTGATCAGTAAAAAAAAAAAAAAAAAATCTGCCTCCTAATAAGCAACCCCAAGACCAAAGAAATGGTTGTGGATTTCATAAAGTCAAGTGATGGACATATTAACAATATACCAACATACGACTATCTTGAAATGCATTTGAACAAGATGGAGGGGTCCTCAAACACAAATGCACTTTGTTAAAAGGGACAGATTACTTTCCTGCAGGGATGTTTTACCAATTGGTGATGGAAAGTGTGCTTTTCTATGATGTCATCTGCTGGGGAGGGAGCATCAAACACAGAGACACAAAGTCGGCTGGAAAAACTGGTCAAGAAAGTTGGCTCGGTGTTGGGAAGGCAGCGGAATTCACAGAAGGCTCTAGTGGAGTGATGTACAATTCATAAGGAGGAAGACGTCATGGACAATTGAAATTATACTTCACGTAATCTAATCAACCTGCAGTAGACGAATGACCTCACTGCCCTGGAGGACTGAGCATTACAGAAAACCCTTCATCCTCACTGCCATTAGACTTTGACTCTTTAACTGACAAACTTGATTTACTGTGTATATTTCTACTCATCACAATATTTATTCCTTAAATATCACTGCTGGTCAACAGTGAATAGTGTATGAACAAGCAGAGTGGCTGCTATAATCTGTTAACATGAGCATCCACAGAGCAGGTGTGAGGTAACCTATGAATCCCAGGTCTTAGAGAATGAATAAAGTTAATCTCAATTTCACATATGAGGCATTTTCGTCCCCTAAAAAATTCCATGTTGTGTAGTGAAGACTGATAATTAGGCTTAAATTCTGTCATCATTACAGGATTATGAGCTCTTTTGCCAAACATATGAGATAAGAATGTCATATTCACAAGATAAGGCATCTAATTAGTTTATCTTTAATGAATGCAACATGGTTCCGTAAATAAAAAGGCGTCCATAGTCCAACCCTTAGATGTCCACCCTGGCCTGTTGCTTTGGTCTGCCGAGCTGTCTGGTTGGCCCAATGCGTTTTCCAGCGTGTGTGCGCTGATGCTGCCGTAGTCCCTGGCGATAGATGAAGCTCTTCCCACACTCGCTACATTCGTAGGGTCTCTCTCCAGTGTGAAGTCTGTGGTGCACCTTTAGCTCCTCAGCTCTGGAGTAACCTTTCCCACAGACGCTGCAGATGAACGGCCTGTCCTTCATGTGGGTCTGATAATGTGCTGTTAGGTACGAGTTGATCCGAAATGTCTTCCCACAGATGGAGCACGCGAACGGCCTCTCCCCTGTGTGTTGCATCTCGTGGAGTTTGAGAGAGGAAGCGGTGTGAAAGCCTCTGCCACACTGTGAGCACAGGAAAGGCTTCTCCCCCGTGTGGATCCGCTGGTGTATCTGGATGTAGCTCTCATTGATAAACTTCTTCCCGCAGTCAGGGCATGAGTACGGCTTCTCCTTCACGTGAGTTTTCAAATGTTCTTCCAGCTTATCTTTGTCACTGAACTGGATGCTACATCGACGGCAGAAAAGCAGCTGTGATCCACTGTACCTGACGCTGTCTGGTTCAGCAGATGTTTCGGAATGTGTAGTAATGTGATGAGCTTGTAAAGCAGACTGACTCTCACAGTCTTTCCCACATTCCAGGCAGCGCAACGATGTCCTGATCCTGGACTCTCCCGGCAGAGACTTCAAGTATTCTGAGAGTTCCGATGCTATAGGATTCGCCTCGTCATAATCCTGAGCTCCTTTATGACCTTAACAGAGAGAAAGATAGGAGAAATTCTGTTAATTTTCAGGTGTGACTATCTCTGCATCTTTGGCCTTTAGATTCAATAACAGTTGCCTTAAAAAGCTAGTCTGAGTTGACTCTGAACATGAATTTTTAATTTTAAAAAATGCAGCTAATTCCCTTGCAAAATCTAACAAATAAACAAAACGTGTTTGACAAATACCCTGCGATTCAATACAAAAACACTAGTTTGCAAATACAAACTATGAATACAACACTAGTGCTATAGCTAATTTTGTTTTTCTTGCAGTGTTGGCCAAAAAATAGCTCCATACTGGTATATCAGTCTGTATTACACATATGGTAACTATGACAGCCTCCTTCCTCGAGTCCAGTCTCTGTTTTAGTTGTTGCTGAGATCTGGGGGTGTGGTCTTATCAGGAAGACTGGCTCACACCTGAATTCCTGAGCAGGCTTCACAACAGGCGCGTTTCCACCGCAGGAACTTCGGGGTACAAGGAGGAACAGGGGGATTTACAAAAACATTCTCTCACTCATCCCTCTCAGATATGGTGTCTCCACTGCAGTCAGACCCACCATAATAAGTTAATTAATTGCAATTGTTGTATGACTGTTTTGGCTGTAGAATGCAAGCAGTGCCTGCACATCTGCGTTGGTCCACTTATCATACAATATTCCTTCAGTTTATAAAATCCGTCAATACTCCAGAAATCTAGTATTTCCAACTTGTCTTCTGCAGGGCTTAAAAAGTGCTACTTGTTTCCTGTCCTGCTCTGGGTCCACCCAATCAGCTTCAAATAAATCTTTCAGTTCCGCCCATGGGTTTTCAGGGCTGTTTGGAGTACCTACCCACAAGCAGGGACTCGATTAGACCTTGTAAAGGTTCCTGTAATTTGATCAGCGGGGGCAGTTCCTGCAGTGGAGACATGCACCAATGGCTTTGCCCCCATAAAACTACACTGAAGTTCCTGCAGTGGAAACATGCCTTATATGTAGAACCCAGAGCACATCATCTCTCTCTCCTTCTCAGGCTGTTGGCTTGGTTTGTCAGTTTAACTTGGTTGATTTGGCTTATGTTCTCACACTCCTATACAGATCCACACACTCACTATTGACTTGCTTATCTAATTTAATTTCTTAAATAAATTTACTGATACTTGTGGGATCTCCTCCTTTATGCACATCCTCTGAACCAAGTTGTGACGAAACATATTATACAGTGATTGTATAATTATTCTCACCTAAGTGGACTTTGTAGTGCGTTTTGAGATTTCCCTTCTGGTTGAAGCCTCTGCCGCAGATGGAGCAGTTGTAGGGTTTCTCTCCTGTGTGAATCAGCTCATGTCTCTCCAGTTTGTAGGCATGAGGGAACTCTTTACCACAAACTGAGCAGTGGTAGTCGATCTTCTCTTTGGGCTTCTTTAGGAGTTCAGGAGGTATTTCCATTGGTATACGCACCATCTTTCTGCCAGGTCGTTTCTTCCCTGTGTGGGAAAATGTGAATAAAGAGAACACTATATTTAGTTACTAAATTAAGTGGTTTTCTCAGGGATGCTACAGTTTATAGTATCTATAGGCAATTCAGTTTCTTTACATGTTAACGCACTAATGGTATTTAACTTTATGAAGTCACTCACTGAAAATGCAGTCTTTTATTCACTACTGTTAATAATATATTTTTATTTACATCATTGTCAAGTATCTGTGACTCTCAAACACACAGCTCCTCATTTATACAGATGACATCATAGCACATATCCGACATATCAATAAGAGGAATATTTCAGGAGAGATATTTTGTGTAGTTAATTAAACAAAAAAAGCCATAAAAGGCAAGTAATGATTCCTTGTTTCACCATTTCTTCTTGACTTTAATTACCCATCAGGCAGCCACAGCCACTGTTTTCGTAGTACTGTTTTTTTACTGTTTTAGTAGTAATCACATTTGTTTGTAGTTTCACAAATAAACTTTAATAACATTCCGTGGCAACTGAACAAGTTTTGGGGGCTTAAGATGATAAGAACACAGCAGTTACGTGCGGATATCCAGACTAATGGCTTTTGATGGTCAATAAGCAGATTACTGGCGTTACTATGGAATAAGCCTTTGATTTTAATGTATGACTACACTTTGCATGAATTTTAGAAAAAAAAAAAAAAAGTGAGATCTGATCATGAGTGGTTACTCCAGATGTATGTGAAGAGACCCAGATGTGAAGTGAGCTGTCTGCCTCTGCATCCCATTTATTTCTCTGGATTGAATGTCATAGTGACTATGTGGACTCTATAAATACATCAGAAACAGGTTCAAGTAGACAGCAGGTATTATCATTTGAACCGCACAGCCAGTTTGTTTTTATCTTTTTCTTCCTTGTGGTTTTCGGTCTTTTTGAATCTACGTTCCTCAAGGCTCCTGTCGGTCTGTTATAAACTCTCACCTGAAGCAGCTGTGGATCCTCCTGCTCCCTCAGCAGATTTCACATCTCTCCTTTTTCTGTAAGGTCGCTTGGCTAGTATATAAAAAAATAAGGTTACTGTCACGATCTAAAAAAGAAATGTTACTCTTATAAAGAGTTGATTATGAAGTAAAACTTTGCATGTAGAAATTTCTTCTCTTGTTTAACTTGCACAGTTGAACTAAAAGAAGAAATGGCATCAGAACCAGACATATCAAAGGAACTCTGAATACAACTGAGGTGCTTTTCATTCACTGAAGAAAAAAATGACACAACTTTTCACCTGATGAAAAAAAAATCAGGATCCTAGTTATCAATCATCATCACAAAACCTGGACATGCTTTTTTTTTTTTTTTTTTTTACATAAAAATACGGAAGGTCAAGGCACGACGCGCTAAAATATTATAAAAAGAAAGGGGTCCTTTTTATGTCCAGTACAGGTCATATGGCATGGAAGCTGTATTAAAAATGAAATGCTCATTTTCCTTAAACCTATTATTAATAATCAAAAATACTATAAGAGAAAATAGAAAAATCACACGACTTGTCTGTGCTATATTGTTGTAGCACAACAATGGAGAAACACACCACTTCATTTTACTGGACTTAGGTGGTTTTTCAATTCTGTGTCACTATTTTCATGTAAAAATATATAGATATTCCATGTCTTGTGACAATGACTAAAGCTTCACTTTTTATAAGACTTTTTCTGGTACGGAATAGGTCACATCATTTTTCTTCTGTGATTGCAATTTGTTTTCTGCAAAAATATTTCCACCTGCAACAGAGCGAACACTTCTTTTTATTTCTTCTGATTCCACTGTAGCGGGGAGAGTTCTCTTTCTTCGGGTCCGCCTTGGTACTACGGAACAAAAAAAAACAACTTGCTGTAACAAAAACGTTACAGAAGTGTCATTTTAGTGACATAAACATTTATTTAATAGCTGTTGAAATTAAAAGTAAAATTCACTTCCAGGTTTCTCCTTCAGCTGTTCACTGAATTAGGCCTTTCTTCCATCCTTTCTCCTGACTTTCCCATAAAAAAAAAAAAAAAGTTCACTCACCAGGATTTGCAGGAACTTTCTCTTCGTCTTCGACATCCTGTGATACCATTCTTATTCCTGGCGCTTTGGTCTTTCTTCTAGGTCTAGTTCCTTCTGGAATTGGAAATAAAAAGATAAATTCATTATTGTATCCTAAGCATATTTACAACCAGATATAGATATTATTTCTTTTCACGTGTTTACCACGACACAAGGGTGCAACAGTTGTCATCTTCACTACTCTTTCTTTTTCCTCCCTTTCTTCTTCATCCTCCACAGACACTTCCATGAGGAGCGTTGGACTTCTGCTGTCCCTCTGGCTTTGGCCTTGAGACTCAGACAGGACACCACCCTATGAGTACAACCGTTGAAACCCAAAGACACAGTTGGTAGTCTGCAATCACAGCAGAGATGAACGCATGTATGTATGTACATTAAGTCTAAGGAGAGATATTTATTTACCTTACTAGGATGAGGACCTTCTGCCTGGTTGGAGACCTTGGTCACATTCACATTATCTGAGATTCAACATCATTTTTAATTTGATGAGATCGGGTCGTGTACAAATGGAAACATAAATAACTGTCAATGTCATTGTGAGTCTGACTCATATTATGCACAAAAACATTTAGGATAATTTAACAATACATATTAAAACATTACAGGGTTTTGTACATACTTAATTCACGACTGTTACTTAAAGCTGCATATGACTTTGGCACCAATTTTTCATCAAATCTGTAAAACCTGAGTCATAGCCTAAGTATCATGAATCTGTAAGTCTTTCCGTGATTACGCACCTGGATCTCTTCCCTCACAGTGAACAATTCCGAAGTGTACTCCACCATAAACAATCCATTTGTTTACAAACAGAGCTGGTAGGTCATTCGGGCATTTTCAGAAATTTGTCGCAAAGTGTGTTGTGGGAAGCAGAGCTCCACGCAGCCGCATTATGGTCGCAACGGCAACAAACACCAGAACAGCTTCATTGCCTCTTGCTACTGCAGCTGCATGGAGCTCCGCTTCCCACAATGCACGTCGCCACAAATTTCTGAAAATGCCCAAGTGACCCACTGGCTCTGTTTGTAAACAAATGGTTTGTTTATGGTAGAATACGCTTCAAAATTGTTCACTGTGAGGGAAGAGATTCAAGTGCGTAATCACGAAGAGACTTACAGATTTGTGATACTTCAGCTATGACTCAGGTTTTACAGATTTGATGAAAAATTGGTGACGAAATTCATACGGAGCTTTAAGGTCTCTCTGGCATGGGAAAGACAAACAAATGCATATATTGGGTTATGGATTGCAAACATGCAATCCATCACTCACTTGCATCCCATTCAACCACCTCCCCATCACAGTTGATTAAACCACCAATTTCTTCATCCTGCTCCTTCTGTTCTTCTTCTTCCTCAGCTTGTAGTCTAACAGTCAAATGTAGTGTTTGGTCCTCTAACTTTGTAGATGCTATTTTGTGTCCATCTGACATCAGCGGCTTGTGCTCAGGAGAATGCTACAGACAGAAAACAACAAGAAAACATGGTAAATGTTTTGATCTTCTGAGAGTATCAATGTGTAGGAGGCAGTGTGTCCCACCCAGAGGTATGGGAAAATCAAAAAATGTACCATCAAATAATGCTTAAAATTAGTCTTATAAGATGTAATACAGCAGGTAAACCAGGAAATAGTCCAAAGAAAATGATAATACAGTATATTGACTGTAGCCTATTGGTGTAGATGCTATCAAGCTATAATTAATCTGCACAAACAAGAATATGAACATCTGCTGTCCATCCTGTTTGTTTGTAGTATATTTAATCTGTTCTGTCATTTGTACATGCAACCTGTGCTGCTACTCATTCTGTTTGTGTGCTGCCTCTTGGCCAGGTTGTTATTGTAAATGAGAATCAGTTCTCTTCTAACGTTCCTGGTTAAATAAAGGCTGAATAAATAATAGAAAGAAAGAAAATCGATTGCATTTACATCCATTCATAAAAATGTTGAAGAGATTCCTTTCGAGTAAAACCCATTCTCTCATTAATTCATAGAAGTTCAAATTTTGACTCAATACTGTATCTTGAAAACTACAACAAACTACCACTTTTGACTTAATTTTTCTTCATCAATAAATAAAAAGTATTAAAGTTTCACTGCTTTTAGTTTGGCAGCATTTGGCTTGTAGACTGGTGAAATTCATGCTCAATCAAAAACTTACACTTTACCATTTTAAAAGTTACCATTTTGTATTAAATTCATTAAAGTTTCAATAATAAACCTTTTGTTAATATATTCATGTTATACTTTGTTAGAAAGCTTACATTCTTTGTAATTTTTTTTTTTTTTTTTTTACAGTATTCCTGAGCACCAAAGCATAATTAGTGACAGAATCACCTGAATAGTGACTGAAGCTAATGGGACTAGTGTATGTAGTTCAGGCTGTATTTTATTCACACACAATAAAAAAAAAAGGTTCTGAAACTAGAGGTTATTACCTTTCAAATGAGGAGTACTTAATTTATATATAAGCTTTTAATTATATAGATATAATACATATAGATTTATATAGATTTAATTATAAGCTTTGGAACTTGGTAAACAGGTGAAAATTAATACAATTTAGATGGGAACAGGTTAAAAAGATGTACAAACGTTCTTCTTTTTTTTTCTTTTTTTTTTTTACACATCACGTCACTGCATACACTTGACCTTTAAATTACAGTGACTTGCAGTTATATAATTAATACATTTGATTAATTGTGAAGCTATGAGGGCCAAGTTGCCATCTCCTGTTTCTGGATCTATGACACTACCTCTGTTCTCCAATATATTGAGCCTGTTTACATTCACACCAATACTTCATTATCCGATTTCTGGAGTTGTCAGATTATTTAACTGACCATGTAAACAGGACAATCTGACAAGCTTTATCAGATAACGGCAGTAATCTGATTAGGAGAAATCGGATTTACACACCTGGATTTCTCCCCAGTACTCCGATGTCTTCCTGCATGTATACATGTTAATCTGATATATTTCATTATTTTACGTTTGCGTGTGTATAAACATAATTAACATCATTACATAATCACATGTGAACAAAAGACAACAGGAAGTTTGAGTCGACCATCACTACGTATGTATGTACTCTGAAAGAAATCCAATAATGGACAGGATTGTCTAAACCACGGTTTTTCAATTATCACATTTCTGAAGTGCACGTAAAAGCGTCAGATCTGATTATTACAATTATCCGATTACTCTCAGTTATCTGAGTTTTATGGTCATGTAAACAGGCTCAGTATGGACATTTTTATTCAGTTCATGTCTTTTTATTATAGAAAGATGACAGGAAATGAAAGTAGAGAGAGATGAGGAGTGACATATACAATTAAAAAAAAGTAACTCAGGCCAAAAAAACATCAACTTACTGCTTGACAAGGTATTGATGTTTTCATCTGATGTAGTTCTGCATCTTCTGGCAGAGATGTGCTTTGTTTTCCAGGGTTCAGATCTGCTACTGATGACAACACAGTCTTATCAAGATCTCTTTCAGAGAGGCACTTAACGTGGATGGAGCTCTGCTGCTCGGCCCCAGCATGTGTCCCCTCCTGGGCTTTTATGGCCTTGTGTACTGGGCAGGATGAATGTCTCTCTGCTGTGTTATTACACTGAAATACAGTCACATTTCCAGATTCCTTTCTACAAACATAGGACAGTTTGGGTGTGTCATCAGAGTCCATGACCACGTGTCTCCGGCTGACCTCAGATGAACTTTGCCCACAGTAACTAGGGTCATCGTATTCTTCAGAGCATTTCTCCTCAGAATCCAGTCTGTGCTGTCTCTTTAATCCATATGAAACAGAGCTTTTCTTCTCATGTGCTTTGAAGTGGGGATGACAAATGAGTGTGGAGGTGTCATCTGTTTCCTTTTCTGAGAAGTTCTCATCTATATTTACAAGAAAAAAATAGCAGAGTAACAAATCAATATATATTCTCTTTGTGTATGTTGTCTTTTAAAGTGGCAGTTATTTGTGATATGGATTTCATTTTCCACTCACGATTTTCACTCACAGTCCAGCCTTCCTCTTCTTCCTTGATGATCACTTGAATCTCTGGTGTTTCACAATTATAGTCCGGGCTCACTGGGGCTTTTTTTGAGCCATGGCCTGATGAGTTCTGGTCACCTTCACTTACACTTAATTTCAATGTCAACGGATCTTGGAGTTCAGGATCCTGTAAAGAAAACAAGACACAAAGATACATGTTCAGTCTTCAGCACCTGCAAGAAACAAGTGTCTCCATCCACTGTCATTTATCAAACTACTTGGATTTTACTGGTGAATCAGTGTTGCAGAAGATTACGGTGGTTCCATATTTAGTACTCTGAATGTCATATCTGATGGTGATGGAATGATAACAAACTGCATTCTACCTCATTTACTAACATGTATTGATAAGATTAATGATTCATAGGTTATTTAACATTTTAGATCAGTAGATGCTTTTGTTACTAGTGGCTGTTTAGGTCTTTGAGGGTTAATGCGATAAAACATATGAATTGTTCAGACTATGTCAAATGCAATGGTAGTTTTCTACAACTCCTACTTTGTGCTTCTCTCATTATGTGTCTCCACATCAGATCATCTGCCTCCATCTTACCCTGTCTTCTGCATGTCCTCCTTCACCACATCAATAAGTCTCCTCCAATACATAAATCTCCAGTGGTTAGTTTTCTGGTGAACGTTGTCAAACAGCTGTAGGACACTTTTTTTTTTGGACTGCATAGCTTTCTGTGAGGAACAATTATGGTTTTATACAATAAATTGAAGCTCCTGAAGTTAGAAGAGTAAGCTGTCAGATCACACCTGTCAATCAAAGCTCGACCTTACATATTAAAAGTCTTCTATTTGACCTCAAATCTTATGTCATGTCCAGAAGCACCCAAATAAAACTAACGAGACCAGAATGAATCCTAGAGGCATTGTATTGATTTGTATATTTAGAGATAAGTTCAATATAAGAGTCTTTCATTGTGGCCGTTTACGTCTGTTATGAATGTATTAATGACAGACATGTACAGTGTATGACATGTGAAGGGGTGAATGTTTTAACAGCTAGCGGCACAGACTTATCCCTGTATTTGCTTACATGCATGTCTGGTTATGGAGCTGCATCCAGCTGGTTAACTGTTACAATTATGCTACATCTTCACGTCCAGACACCGCTAGCCAACTGTACAACAACAACGCAACCGACAGCTGAGTTTTTATTGTTACCTCAAACATTGTGCGACGTTGTCACTGGAGTTAAAGGCTGTCATTAGAAAACCTGGACGGACAGTAAATGGAGCCAAGTCCTGCCGTTACAGCAGATGAAGCAGTTGTCACTAACTAGCGCTAGCTAAACTGTGTTGCGCCACCACTTCTTCTTCTACTCTTTTTTTTCGCCAGCGGCTCTCGTCCATATTGGTGAGTTCACCAGCTGGGAGGAGCACACCGCCATCTGCTGGACATAAGGCGTCATCACCAAAACATCAGGATCAGGACAAGGATGAACCAAGGGTGTCAAACATACAACTGATACAGTCCTGGATAAAAATAACAGTCCGCTGCAAAATTATCACTGTCTCTGATTTTACCATGAAAAGGTGTTTGAGTAAAATGAACATTTTAGTTTTATTCTCTAAACTACCAACAACATTTCTCCCAAATTCCAAATAAAAATATTGTTATTTAGAGCATGTATTTGCAGAACACGACACATGGTCAAAATAATAAAAAGATGCATACTGATTTCTAAACAACACAATACTAATGTTGTAACTTGGTAAAGTTCACACATCAGTATTTGGTGGAATAACTCTGATTTTCAGTGACAGCTTTCACGTGTCTTGGCTCTCCACCGTTGCTGTTGGATGACTTTATGCAGCTCCTGGCATAGAAATTCAAGAAGCTCAGTAAATTTTGATGGCATGTGTCCATCCATCTTCCTCCAGAAGTTTTCAAAGTGGGTTCAGGTTTGGAGATTGGGCTGGCAATGACAGGGTCTTCATCTAGTGGTCTGTCATCCACACCTTTATGGACCTAGCTGAGGCCAGGAGCATTGTCCTGATAGAAGAACCAGTCCTCAGATTTTGGGAACATTGTCAGAGCAGAAGTCCAGTAGTTTTCAATAGTTATTAGGGACCGAGCACACAGGGAGAGGCCTTCTTACTCACTCACACAGTGAGGGAGAGGGCCTTTGCTCGAAGGAGCACTTGTAAGATAGTGATGGCTACAGCAGTGGTTTTTAAACTTCTCCTTCTTAAATAAGACATGGATCAGGTGTTTATAAAGTAGAATAAGATTATGTTGGAATTCAACAGACACAGGAATGAATGGCTGCCATTCATGTAGACATGCTGATTTCAGAGGAAATTGCAGTGGTGTCTTAATTTTTTCCAGAGCTGTATATTATGTCTCAGCTTATTATGATCACAACGTACAGATCCCAGTGGATCTACAAAGTCACAAAACATTGGAAAGTGCAAAAATCACCTTGAAGTCGTTAAACATGATTAGTGTCAAGCTCATTTTAGTTCAGGAGTCACATACAGCCCAATGTGATCTAGCACTGTGACAACTCCAAATTTTCTTCTGGTTTAATGTGAACTAAATAAAATTACATTATGAAAATGTCTACATTTACAGACTATCCTCTCTCAGTAAAATGTGAAAAACCTGAAAAAAATATGAACAACCTGAAATGTCTTAAGAATAAATACACTTTCAACAATGTTATGCCTTTTACTAAATGTTAAAATGCACAATATTTGTAGAACCACTGTGATCTACAAATTGTGTTAATAATAAGCTGAGACTGTTGAAATTTTACTTTTTAAAAAAAAAAAATAAATTTCAGTTTTTATTTGTTGACCAGTGTGTAACCTGAGTAATCCATATAATACTGGTTAATGATGGGGTAATAAAGGTAAACAGTGCGTCCATTCCATGCAAAGTCAACGTGTCAGTTAATATTTTACTGTTTTGCTATTATCGTGGAATAAACCACTAACAGGCGTTGGGGTGAACTTTGACCTGGTGCAGCTTTAAAAAGACACATGGAGGGAGTCACCCACTGTACATTTACCCCTGGCACATCTATTAGGCTATTTGATGTTATTATTTATACTTGTAAACTGTTCTTTGTGTACTGTTTGGATTTCAAGTCCTTTTTTATTTCAAGAAAAAAAAAAAAAAGCTGTACTTCAGGCATCACCGCTCCTCCTCCTCCTCCTCCTCCACATCATCAGGTACACGCATGACTCGCTGACTGTGCGTAGGTGTGTATGCGGGGGGTTTTCCACAGTCACCGACAGCGGCAGCGGCTTGGAGTCATGGGGACGGCATTCCGAGCAGAAAAATCCATCTCCTCTGTGGTTTTAGTCCCAGTTTCTATCTCCAGTCAAACCGTATCCAGTGAACCTCAGTGATGTGTTGTGATCCTCTGTCATGACGCAAGGTACGACGGTACTTTACGCACCGACGTTCATTAGCACTATGACACGTTAGCGCAGCAAACTAGTGTTATCTGCTGTCTTAAGGTTCACAGACACGTCCGTTTTAAGGCTGATTATATTAAATGCAGTTATCCGTCATGTTCTCGAATGCTTTAAACTGTCTAACGTTACGTAAGAGCAGCAAACATTGCTTCTTGCCGAACTAGCTAGTAGCTAACAGCTAGCTAGCCAATTAACGAGTAGCTACGTCCATAAAACAGGATGTAATAAGTTACTTGTACATGTTATCCACCTATTTATCATGTCTTTATTTAACGTTAAAGTCACAATAGTGTGTGGTTCCTGTGTGTTTGCCAGGTTCATGATTCATGATGACCACCACCTTTCCATTTGTACCAGTTACTACTAGTACAAACCGTCTTCAGTGCAAACCCTCTGTATTTTAACCCTAAATACCTACAACTACTGTTGTGGAGACTTCCAAATAATTTTTTTCTCTACATCGAACTGTCCCCAAGTATTTTATCACCACTGATGTATCGCTTGAATTGGGTATTTTTCAGTGAAAATTTGGTATTTTCCTATATTTAATTCACGTGATCATGAAAATGTTTATAAAAAAAATATAACACACACACACATATGTAAAAATTTAGCTATTTCAGCCAAAATCTATCATTAACTGACCATAAAACCAAGTGTCTCCAACCACTGTCATGGATCCAACTCCATGGGTTTTGCTGGTGAATCCATAGAAGATGCCTGTGTTTCCATGTTCACTACTGAACCTCTGAACGTCCAAATGGGTCATATTTGATGACCATGAAGAGACGACAAACTGCATTTTACACCTTTTTTTTTGTATTGATAGGATTAATAGTTCAGACGTTGTTAAACATTTCAGATCAGTAGATGTTTCCAGTCGCCAGCAGATGTTTAGGTCTTTGAGGGTTAATATAATATGTACATGGTCTGTTATTCAAATTCAGATTAAATGTGCTCTACTGACCTGACAAACTGGGGCAACATATCCAAAGATGGTGCCATGATATAATTCACTAGAAGTCAACATTGATAAGGTTAATTCTTAGTCCTGAATGAAATCTGATGAAGTATTATGCGTAGTAATGGACGATTTTATTTTATTCTTTAAAGACATAACAAGATGGAAACAATGTGAAAAGCGGCATGATGTAACATGACTAGAACTTCATTAAAGACACAAGAAGTCAAAACAATGTAAAAGACCAGAGGAACCCAAGCCTCATATGGCTTCCCTAAATACAAAACTTTAGCTCTTATTGAACAAGATAATAATGATATTTATCGCAACATAAAATTATGTCATAATTGAAACTGAGCAGGTTATTGAAATGACTGACTTAATCATGGTTTTGCTGTCTGAAAAGCTAGGGAAAGTTGAAATCATTCATCAGTCTTCATCAATTGAAATATTCCTCTGGAGAACAACCTGTTTGCTTCTTGTAATATATTAATTGTGAACATGTTTTTCCATTTATATGTGGTGTATAGGTTTTGTTAAGAAAGAGTGTTTTTGTTTTATTTTCAGTTCATGTAGCCAGAAAACAACTTACTAAAATCATAAATTGTCCAATGTTGAAAATATCTGAGTTTTTTCTTTTCTATATTGCCCTGTTCTAGTCATGATAATTATAATTACTGATCCTCAGTCACTCAGTGGATTTAAGTCACTCAAACACTAGCATTTGCATCAACTCTGAGGTGTAAAACCCTCATTGTCAGATGGTGAGACAGGGGTTTGAGTTTGTGCTACAGCCTTGATTTTTGTAGATATAGTTGAATACATATATACAGCAGGATAGGATAGCTTTTTCTGTGGAGCACTGAGCAAGAGTTTCCACATTTTATTAAACCTTTAAACATGTTACTCAGTCTCTGTTTTACTACTTTTTCTTGTCTTACAGACGTGGATATGTTTCATCAGATGGAGGTGCACACAGGTAATAGTCTGGGAGTCCTAAAGGACGACCCCCATTACTCGTCGGAATCTCTTCTGCTGAAGCCACCAACCACCACCAACATCTCCGAACATGAATTTTCATGCCACTGCTGCTACGACATCCTGGTGAACCCCACCACTCTGACCTGTGGCCACAACTTCTGCCGCCATTGTTTGGCTCTGTGGTGGGAGTCTTCGCACAAGAACGAGTGCCCTGAGTGCCGCGAGAAGTGGGAAGGGTTTCCCAAAGTCAACATACTGCTGAGGTATGATTTTCACGTCCACATGATGACTGAATTTTGTATTTCTGACAACAGTATTGACTTTGTCTTTCTTGTACGGAGTATAGAACAGTATGTGACCAATTGTATGGGGATTATAAATGTTTTTGTGTGATGGATGGGGTTAATATGACGGTAGTTTTGCTTCACATCCCAGTGTTTTACTTTAGTGTTGGTACAAATTTCAAAACAGTGTTTTGCTTTGAGGAAAGAGGTTCTGAAATCTTGGATAAATGGTCATAGTAGAGCTTTTGGTAATTTCTCACTTAAATCAGCAAATATCTGATTAAAAACATTCATTGAAATGTGACCAGGCTTTCGGTGTCATCATTCAGTTGTTAGTTTTTGATATTGAGTGTTACATATACATTTTGGCTGTTACCCAAACACTACTGAGATTTGATATCCAGCCATATCCAGTTTGCATGTATTTATTGTATGAAACTAAATAAATTGTGTAAAAGTGGAGGTGTGACAGATAAGCTACAGAATAATGCACATTATCCATATATGAATATTTCACACTGAAGCTATTCATATGATCAGCCCTGTGAATTGGACAGTTGTGAAACCTGTTCAGTAAAAGATACTGGACTGAACCTCATCTGGAACTCTTTCTCTCATAAAACCTGCATACAGACTGTGCACTGTGTTCAGATGAAAAGACACAGGACAAACTGGTTCTGATTCATGTGACGTTAACGTTGCAGAAGCTCCTCATTCTGCTGAGAGTCTGGTTGTTTGTCTCTCAGTTGATTGTTTTTAGAATTTTGTGTCCTTTTTGAGAAAAGAAATCCACAGTTTCACCATTGTTTTTGTGATGTTATGTTTTTTTCCCACACAAAGATCATTTATCTGTGTCCCTTAAGGTCTTTTTTTAATTTAGAAAAGCTACCAAAAACTTTAGATTTAAACCAGGGGTGTCAAACATACAGCCCGTGGGCCAAAATCAGCCTCTCACGGGGTCAAATCTGGCCTACAGGATGAGTTTGCAGCGTGCAAAAATTAAACAGAAGACTTTGACAGTGAAGGGTGTCACTGAATCTTGACCTGTTGTTTTGATCATAAAGTTAAATGCTATATTTTTCTTAGATGCCTGTTACTAAATCTTTTGTCTTTCTAGATCCACTGTGATCTGTAAGTTGTGATGCGCATGTGTAAATGATAAACTGCTTTATAATATTCTTAAAATTGCACTTATTTGTAAGAAATTTCAGGGTGTGCATGAATATTCACATTTTTTATAAAGGATAGTTTGTCTTGTATTTTCATAATGTAATTTTACTTTTTTTTGCACTAAAACAAATAGAGTTGGAGTTGTGATTATTTCTAAATGCTCATACTATTACTTTACTGGCTCAGTCCATTTGAGTTTGACTTGGGCTGTATGTGGCCCCAGAACTAAAATGACTGACATTAAGGCTCTAAACTGTTTTTGTCTTTCGTATCCACTGTTGTCAAAAGCCAAGGTGTGTTACAGACGTATAACTGGTTTAACTGGTTTTAACTTGTCAAAATACCAAATGTGTTTTAGAAATGAAGCAGAAAGAAAGAGCATCATGCTTACGGAGTTTCAGAGAGACAAATATGTTAAATATGGTTTATGTATATATGTGGTTAAAAAGTGCTTATGATATCCTGTCTGATAAATAAGAACTATAGGAAACCTAGTTCGTGTTAAAATGTAATTGTACCACATCCCAAAAGAGGGTGAGTTGTATCACATAATGGTAGATATACAGATTGAATGCATGTGAGAGGTTTATTTAAAAATGTTTTTATTTTTAACATTTTGCTGATGATAATGCAAAGTTCCAAGTAACTTCTATAATTTATTATTCTCTCCTTATACAGTTTTAAACTGAAAAGTTATACACATATATCCAGAAAATACGTACTTGCTTCATATTAATCAGTGCATATTAATGATTATTATTAAATGCCCTTCTCTGGTTCTCACCATCTGAACTACAAGCAAACATTTTTTGTTCATTTTTTGGTAATATGGTGCTGTCAGGATTCCTGCATTTTCATCAGATTTGCAGGATTTAGGCACATATTTCTATGACTTATATAAGTAAATATATTTTTCAATTAAAAAGACAGAACTTCAGTTATTTTTGGAAAAAAAATAAAACATTATCACCATATCTGTGTAAAGACTTTGGACAATCTGTAAATGATGAATAAATATTGTCCAAAATTCTGCTTTTACTTTATGGTTTAGGGGTGCCATTTTAGTTCAGAGGCCACACACAGCCCAATGTGATCTCAAGTAAAATCATCGCATAATAACCTGTAAATAACAACCACTTCAAATTTTCTTCTTGGTTGAAAGTGAAAAAAGTAAAATTATGAAAATATTTACATTTACAAACCAGCTCTTCACAATAAAATGTGAAAAACCTGAACCAGTATGAACAACCTGAGATGATTTAAGAAAAATAAATGCAACTTCAACAATATTCTGCCTTTTACTAAATGTTTTTTACATTTGCAGATCCACTATGCTCTGTAAGTTGTGTTAAAAATAAGCTGTGACATAATATTTTTTTGAAATTGCACTTATTTTTCATAAGAAATTTCAGGTTGTCCATGGTTGTTCAGGTTACTCACATTTTCATGTCATTTTACTTTTTTCACATTCAAACAAAGAGTACATTTTTGATTACTATTTATAGGTTATTATACTGTTATTTTACTTGCGATTGTATTGGGCTGTATGTGGCCTCTGAACTAAAGTGACTTTGACACCTTTGCAATTCGTTGTGGGCTGGATTAGACTCTCTGGCAGGCCAGTTTTACCCGAAGGCCGTATGTTTGACATGCTTGGCTTAGGTGGTTCCCAAAATGGCTACGGTGCTACATCTAAGCCATGTGATATAAGGGGAAACCCTGATATTCCTAATAATGCGTCTAACTGCGTTTCAACAGACCTGACTTCATAATCATCCATAAGTGTGTGTTTCCTGGAGTCCACTGTGAATAATTCTAACTGGTCTTTTCTGTCATATGAGCAGTAGCTATTGCATAAGTTACATTTACCTTTCACCCCCGCGCAGGGAAAGTTTCATGACATTTTATACATTTTGATAAAAGTTGTTTATTCCTTTCTACTGTTTCTATTTCTATAATGCTTTGTTCTGTAGAGATGCAACAGACAAGCTGTTCAGTACAGTGGTGGAGCGCAGAAGAGCAGAGATCCAAGAAAACCCCAAAATCTCACGGAGTTTGCTGGCTTTCCAAAGGTAGAAATGCCTTTGAAACAGGCATTGTGGTGTAACACTTAGAACTAGACACTGTTGTTATGTTCATTATATAAACTTGCCCAGAGTCTAATCTGTGCTCACTCATATTAATCAAACTTTTGTCTGTGATTTATCTGTGTTTAGATACGGTGACAACTTGGGGAGGTCGAGGACAAACGAGCACAAAGGAGCAGGATTCTTCTTCTCTGGAGTCTTAACTGCACTCACCTGTGTGGCTGTAAGTCTGTAATAAAACTCTCACTGTTTGGTTTTGCCACATATGCTGCCTTCACGTGCTATTGCGAAGATGATCCTTTCCACTTGTGAATTCGAAATTACATTTGCGTTGTGTTCAAGTGCTTTTATTGTCGTAGTGAAATGAAAAATGGCTGACACGCAGTTTATCATGACTTGCTACTTGGGTGAAACGGGTTTGGACGTGTTAATTCTTCTGGTACAGCATTTTACTTTTTTTTTTTTGCAAATTGTGTGTACTATAAATGTGCAAGATCATCAGCTAACAGCAGCAGAATGTTAATAAAATCATTGTTTATCGTTCGTGATAAATCCCTTGTTGTTCTCCGCCATGTTGAAAAGTTCAAAGGTTATTTCATGTATCGAAATTTTTCCCCGTTCTCCAGTGGAAAATACAACATGAGGAGGCGTTCATGTCCAATTTTCAAGTTTGTGCTTAGTATTTACTATAATTCCCATAGCATGTGAAGGCAGAATTAAATGTATACACAGCAATTTATGTAAGCGTGCTGTTGAGTGTGTTTAGATTCTGTTCTTACCTACAAACAAATTCCACATGCAAAAATCTGAATCTGTGACAAGTGTGTAATGGGTTTTGAACTTGCTGTTTGTCTCAGTTCAAAGGTATTTCATACTTTTCCTGTGTCATTCAGTGTCACTTGATGAAAATGTTAGTTGTTATCATGTGGACAGACCTTGTTTATTTTGCCCATGTGGCACCTGGACCAGAGTCCGAGTGTGTCCTGCCATGTGGCATTGCTGCTGTGGACAGTTGGGAGTGCGGACAGAGATCACAGCATGGTTCAGATTTGGGTCCACTTCATGGACACATGTTGTTATTGAGCCAGGTTGGTGTAGGAGAACTCAAAGGTGACCTGAATCTGTTTTTGTCACATGTGAAAAACTATCTGAATGTTATGAATTTTCTTTGATTTTTAAGAAATCTACCAATCTTTTTTTTCCTACAAAGTAGACTCTATTGAATAATTTAAACTTTTCATGTCAGTTTCAATTGAACTTTGTTGATATTGGTGTTTTTTTGAAGATGGGTTTAGTGATGAGAGGATACTTCACTTTATTAAATACATCTCATCTACTTAATTTAAGAAACATATTCAGATTCCCTATAAACCAAGGTTCACCAAACAGCAGGAAGGACAGGGAAGTGTAATAATAGAAAAAACATTTTTAAAGTCTAAATACACTGACAGAGGTTTTTTTTAGTTTGCATGCATTTAAAAATTAAACCACCAAAAAAACAATAAATAAGAGAACACAGATGAGAGCAGCTCATCTGGGTACTTCACCTTCACAATTGGTCTCTGTTCCTTTTTGTGAAAATACTCTGTTTAGTTTTACTGCAGGTAAATATTAAACATCATATCCTACTGCTTTTTATCTCTGAGCAGTTGAAATTCTGTGGTCCAACGGTTATGTCACTGTCGATCAATGAGCAGGGTTCCCACAGAGCCTTAAAAGTCTTGACTTTACACATCTGCAGTTAATACCTTAAAAAGTCTTAAAAACCCTTGCGTATTCCACGGGGTCAATTTGACTCCATTCGGCTGCCTTCGTCTATGGGATGTGGATGTGGAAGGCAGCGGAAGGGTTTTAAAAGGTATTAAATTTGATATGGTAGGTCTTAAGTTATGTTGCCATGAACTTGTTGGCTGTGCTTTGTTTAAATGTATCTGGAAGATGTCCAAGCCGCAAGGAAGGTAACGTTGGTCTGCGCTGTTCCACCCGTTCCACCCGTTCCAATCCGACAATATTTTGAAAGTAGGAACCAGTTATCACTATCTTTGCAGCCCCTGGTGAGAAACGATCACAGAACATTCAGCCCAGCACACGTGCAGCTATTAGTCATGCACGTCACCTGAGAAAGCTGACTTTGGGAACTTTAAGGGAGCAAAAAGTAAGAAGGGGGAAGTACAAATTTAATGACATCTGGTTGAAGAAAAGATCAATCTTGACCTGATTGACATGAGTAGAGGGGAATGGCTGTGAAATTGGCATGTTCTAAGTCGTCTTAACCCTTCCGCTGCCTTCCACATCCCATAGATGAAAGCAGCAGAATGGGGTCAAATTGACCCTAAGGAATACATTAAAAAGGTCTAAAAAAGCCTTAAATTTAACTTGTAGAAGCCCTGAATGATTAGCATCATTATAATGTACATTAAGGTCCTTAATTTGTCCCTAGGGCTTGGAGAAGTTTCATGCTCCACACAAATAACAGCTTTTCCAACTCTCCCCTCTGCATTTAAATGCACGTTGCATACAGGTGTGGTAACAGCAGGATAAACCTGTGCTGTTCCATGTGTGCCCAGGTGATGGTGCTGGTGTATCACTGGAGCAGTGGCGTCGTGGACCACCAGGACCTTCTGATCAGTAAACCAGTGTCCCACTGGACACCAGAGGAGGTCGTGTCCTGGCTGGAACATTTGGGACCATGGGCTCAGCTCTACAGAGAAGCCTTCCAGCAGGAGAGCGTCAATGGAAGGTCCAGAAATAACACTACATTTTATTTTAGTCTACTTCAGTGATTTAAAGCTTTATATTCATTCTGTGTGGTGGTGTTTTTTTTGCCTGCTTAGGCTGTTGTTGATGCTGGGAGAGGAAGAGCTGTTAAAGCCTCCTTACAGCATCGAAAACCAGGCTCACCGTCGAGCAGTCCTGGCTGAACTGGACAGAGTTAAAACCCTGGGAATCAAACCACCACAGAACCTCTGGGAATATAAGGTAAACATGGAGTTTCCTCTTCTCTTTTACTCTACAGTAAAAATGTTTCACTGATCCTAACCCATTATATATGTCTTATCAGATTTTTTTTTAGCTAATTTATGTTTTATTGTTTTTTTTCTCCAACTCAAATGATGGTTTTCTGTTTCTGTGTACTTGTACTTCTGTCTTTGTGCCAGGCTGCTAATGCAGGGAAGGCTCTGTTCTTGCTGTATGCACTGAAGCGCTCCCCTCGCCTCACGCTCTTCTATTTATATTTATTCGACTACTCGGAAACCTTCCTACCCTTCCTGCACACCTGCTGTCCCGCTATCACCCATATTGACCAATCAGCAGAGAGCAGCTTCCTCAACACACAGGTAACATTAACTCCTTTTCCACCAGATTCCAAGGAACTTTCATTAAACAAGAACATATTTACCAGAGTAAATGAATTCCTCATAATCTACGTGCATTGCATTTCTATCTCAAAGTTCCTGAAAATGTATTCAAATGAGGCTCAGTCATTTTGAATCGCTGACTTGAAGTCCTGCTGAATTTCTTTTGAAGCGTATTCAACAAATAAATTTGATGAGGTCCAGGCTGTTTTGAACGTATTTGCTGAATATGCTCTTTAGTCATCCGTCTGCTTCTTGTAGCTTTTTCTTCTTTCGCTCCATTTTCCAAATGATCAAAACACAAATGAAGTGAAATTTGTAGAAATTGAAGAAACAAGTTTGCAGACACACACTGGCTATGGTGGGTGAACGCAAGTGTGGAATGCTGCAAGTGTGTTCCACCATTCAGTGTTCTTCAGCTCACAGCCCCACAAGTTGAGACAAAGTTTCACCGGGGTAATTTCAGTGGAAATGCAGTTTGAACTTCCTAGAAGTTGATAGAAAAGTTCCTGTGGTGGAAAAGGGGCTGTTTAATGAACACTAAACATCCCTGTAACGGTACCCATGTTTCGCAGTTTAACCCATAAAGACCCAAACATCCACCAGTGACCAAAATCAATTCCTGATCTAAACTGTTCAATACCTGTTGATCCACTAATCCTATCAATGTAAATAATTGGTGTGAAATACAGTTTGCCATCTTTTCATGGTCATCAGATATGACCCATTTGGACTTTCAGAGGCTCCGTAGTGAACGTTGAAACACTGTCATCTTCTACAACATTAATTCACCAGTAAAACTCATGGAGTTGGATCAATGACAGTGGATGGAGACACTTGGTTTATGTTCAGTTAGACATATTTTACTGTAAAAGTCCCTTTTTCTTCAGTTTTGTCTGTTTTTGATAGACTAATCCTCAACTTAAATCTGAGCTTTAATGAACATTTACATGATTACAGTACATTAAATATAGGAAAATACCTTATTTTCCCTTAAAAATGCAAAATACTGAGTATAATATTATGGTAAACTGTGATAAATCACTTAAGAAAGGTTAATTATAGAGAAAGATTTATTTGAGAACTGCCACAAAAGTAGCACTGGGTCTTCATGGTTTAAACATCTTTTGCTCTTCTGTCCCACATTAGTATCTGATACTGAGTGTTTTCAAACACATCTGTTATGTTTCTCTTCTTTCGCTGTGTTTCTCAGTTGGAACCCAGCTGGCGACAGTGGGCTGAGTTTCTTGTCAAGTACGCTCTGCTTCCGTACCAGCTGATTGCGGAGTTTGCTTGGGACTGGCTGTCCGTCCACTACTGGACATCTCGCTTCATAATTGTTAACGCCATGCTTCTGTCAGTGCTGGAAGGCTGTGCCCTGTGGAGGCTGTGGACCAGAGCTAGGATCAGGTGGGGAATACACATATAGTCAAAAACACAACCATTTACACTATAAACCTTCTAATAACATGACTTTAAGGTAGTGGTTTTCAACCTACTTGTACTTACAGTCTTTCAAATGGCAAGTAAAATCTAAAGACAGATTCTTATAATCGACACTTTCCATCAGCTGCATGAGTGGTGACCTCTGTACTGAGGAATAAGTGTACAAACGGTATCTGAAGTGAACATTTTAGTTCACAAGTCAAGGTGACATACTGGGAATGTGTTTAATTATTAAAATGCTGCAATAAAACCAGCTGAAAATGATCATTGAGGTACTGGGGGGGTGCATAATGTTAAGTTTGCTGAAAAGAATGTAAGATTTTTTTCTTAAATCTGCCTTTTATACAAATGAATAGGACAGGACAAAAGTATTTAAGTATTTAAAACAAAGTGAAAGAAATGAATGATAAATGTAGGACAAAATACCACAATAAAGGAAAATAAGAAAAAAAATACTTTCCCATTTAAGTAGTGTGTTCGACATGCAAATGCTAATGTTATTTACTGTGTCTTTATTAGGATGGGATGGGAGATGGATCTCCTTAGAGGGATAATAAAGCAAGTTAACCTTGAAACTGCATCAGTGCTGTTCAAGTATATATTACAGGAGTGATTTTTTTTTAAATTTTTTTTAAAAAATGGAATTATGCATTTTAAACATTTCCCTGTGGTCTACATAAACTGTAAATGCTTTGCTTGGGTCTGAATTCTTCATTAATTCAACTCCACAGGTCCATCTTCAACTCTATTTCTGAGTAATGGCACCAGAAAGGTTGTTTGGAGCGCTGGCCCTTTAAATGCAAATGAACCACTTCACGCCCCACCCCCTCCAGGTTGTTAACCATACTGCTCTGTCCCATTCAACCAACAGCTGAACATTTCAGGTAGTCAGCTCGAAGTCTGGACATATTTTCAGTATTTACTACAACCGCTGCTGCTAATGATAAACAATTATGTCGTACTCAGAGAAATGATCGTTGAAGTCTTGACCTTATATGTGCAAATGTCATGATGTAACTAGTTATAGATGTAACAAATTAAGCAGGAATTAAAACAGGTTGTAGAAATCCACTCGATTTTTGCCCAAATGAATCTAAAGATAGCTTTGCAGCACCTGGAGGGTTCAAATTCAAACTGTTTGAAGTATTAAGGTCCAAATACACAAATAGATGTACCAAAGATTAATAAAAGTGGGTTTAGCAAAATATGAGCCCTTTAAGTGTACAAATTGCCCACAAATGCACCACAACTTAATGAGGTGTATTTCACTGTTATCTCATAGTGTTTGTGCATAAAAGTTTGTCACAGAATAAGCAGAAGATGGAAGCAGCAGTAAATGAAACCAAAAGAAAGCAGATTTATTCCCCAAACAGAAAAGCTACCCTCATTTAAATTCAGACTCCACAGACCGTACAAAGCACTGACATAACATACTGAAATGATAATATGGGGAAAATGTTGTGTGTTTTATGGTTACAGTACTTTAACGCCTCTTCTTCACTTTCATCAATATAGTCGGAATCTGGCACCGAAAAACAAGATGGCGTTGTCCAAAATGTTAAAGTTAAGCATTGAAACATTTATACAAAGGAGCCACTGGATCATATGACAAACAAGGTTTACTTTATTTGTACATGTAATTGCAAAACCTAGAGCAGTAACTGTACTTGAATGTATTTGTCAGTCAGTATCTGTCAAAGGGCTCATATTTTGCTAAACCCACTTTTATTAGTATTTGGTTCATTTATTTGTGTATTTGGACCCTAATAGTTCATGAAGTTTGAATTTGAACCCTCCAGGTGCTGCAAAACTATATTTATATTCATTTTGGCAAAAATCAAGTGGATTTCTACAACCTGTTTTAGTTCCTTCTTAATTTGTTGTGTTTATAACTAGTTACATCACAACATTTGCACATATAAGGTCAAGACTTCAACGAACATTTCTCTGAGTACGACATAATTGTTTGTCAGCAGCGGTGGTTGTAGTAAAAACTGAAAATGTGTCCAAACTTTGAGCCGATTACCTAAAATGTTCAGTTGTTGGTTGTATTAAAGCTGCATATGACTTTCGTCACCAATTTTTGATCAAATCTGTAAAACCTGAGTCATAGCCTAAGTGTCACGAATCTGTAAGTCTTTCTGTGATTACGCACCTGAATCTCTTCCCACAGTAAACAATTTCAAAGGTTAAGGAATTGAATTAATGAAGAATTCAGACCCAAGCATAGCATTTACAGTATATGTAGACCACAGGGAAATGTTTAAAAATGCATAATTCCATTTTAAAAAGCTAAATATCATTCCTTTAATGGTAAAGACTCGCATTAACTTACATTTGCACTTTCTTCAGGACACTGCCACGAAAGATACGGAACCACTTGTGGAAGATGTTATCTCAGGGGTTTGCCTTTGCCCTCCTGTGGCCTTTCATTCCTCAGTTCGTGTGCAACTGCCTGTTCTACTGGGCTCTCTACTTCAGTCCCATCATAAATATAGACCTGGTGGTGCAGCAGCTAATGCACCCAGAGACACAAGCACCGTGATGACACGTGGGAACCAGTGTCCCTTTAATACCATTTGTTTCCCAGCAAGTAAAATGGCCAGAATTCCAGTGGCTGATGAGGAAAAGTGTTTTATTTCAGCGATGAACTCATGAAACTGGTTTACCTGCTGGTGGAAGTGGAGCTCTCCTGCTTCCTGTCTTGTCTTTCTGCTGATGTTCGTCCCCTTGAAACAAGAACTGTTGCAGAAGAAACAAAGCAACATGTTGAAAAGCAGCGAATATGTTTGACGCTATTGACTCATAACTGCGGTGATCGCCCACTGCACGCACATTTGCTACCATGTTGCCTAAACGGCCCAGGTCACAGTTATGCCGATGGTTATATTGTAAACACTGGAGTTGATGAAGCTCGGCCGCATAAGGGTTTTTACCTGAAGGGTGAGGGCTGTGCAGAACTATCATTGCTGCATCTGGTGAAGGTGAGGACTTTTAATACATACAGACTTTGTTAATGAAGGTCAGGGAAGATGCATCCCCTGCTCTGTTTGAATTTCATCCAAGTACGGAATGTTTTCTACAGTCAGTTAACCCTCAAAGATATAGACCGATTATTCCAAAATGTTGACTTTTAACTGGCTAACCTGCTTATTTGAGTAACCAAACTCATGAAAATCCTATAAAAACACTCGTGACCATTATTTAAAGTTGCCGAACCCACCCCTCACTGAAGCCAAATTACTTGGTCGTGCTTTAACATGAGATGGTGGTTGAAACTTCATTGGTCTCAGTTGAGTTTTGAACTTTTTTTCCCAACTGTTTTCTCACAGTATCCTGATGGTGAAAAGATTTTGTTTATGTTAAGCTGTAGTACTTGTTTCTGAGGAGAAGATGTTTTTCTTAATTTTTGAGGAGCTGTCACTGTGTCTATTTTTACATGCAGTTTACAGCGTGTGATTAACTGATATAAGTAGTGGGAGTCATGATAATAACCATGCACAATGACAGACACCATCAGAAACTAAATAAAAATACAGAGGAGTGAGAAGTCTTTGAGGGTTAAAAGAAAAAAACGCTGAAATACAGTATCAGTTTCTTTAAAAAGGAGTATTATAAAAGTACACATCTTTATTCTACAGTCCATCTGATGTATTCTTTGTTTTCTCCTGCGACTGGTGCCTCAAACTTGTCTGAAATGTGTTGAGGTGTGTATTTCTGCAGCCTGATGGGAATCTCATGCTTTGCGGCTTATTCACAGAAGAGCAAAATGCAATTTTAGTGAACAAATGTTCTTCACTAAAATATGTTGCAGGGGTTTCTTCCATAACACCTGTTGCACTTAACATGTTCTTAACATTTTTTGAAATACCGATACTTATCTTTTCTAATTTTCCTGATTTTAAGAAAAATAAAAAAAGATTTTAGTTGCATATTCTGCTGAGAAATATTGTATTGCACATTTTTATATTTTGTTTGCAGTAAACATTGTCCATATATAATGGGCTGGTAGAACTAATCAAAGATGTTTTATTTTTACATTTTCATTTGCACTTAAAAGTTTTACACTGTGACTTTGTTCTGCAGATCTTCATTGTTCTTAAATGACAAAGGAAGAAATAAAGATTTTTAGATAAGGATACCATGTTGCGTTTGTTTGTTTTTTCTTCATGATTTACTTTATTTGCTCAATATTTGCATGTGGCCTGTAAGACCCGTATGGGATTAGATTTATCTTGGTTTTTTTTTACCTTTCAATTACTTTGCTGTTAGATTTTTAGCCAAATAGTCAATACGATCTTTCTTTCCTTATGAAGAACTAGGTCTAATGGAATAAGATTTCTTTCAAAATAAACAACTTAATTTATAAATGAAACTAGGAATAGAAATATGAAAGAATATAACTGAACTGAAAAATAAAACTAGTGACCTGCAAACATTTGCAGAATCAGAACCCATTAGTCTTTTAATTTGTTTGATATCATGTCTTTTGGTGAACTCTGCAATTCCGCTCTGTCCTCTGTCTTTTAAAAATTATTTGAAAGGTTTTAAAACAAAATATCTTCCTCAAATAATGTGAACATTTCGGCCTCGGTGGAGCAAACTGAATTAAAATATTCTATTTGTGAAAATGAATAAATGGATGAAACTAGTGATAATGTTTTGAGGAGATGCCTGGAAAGGAAGACAGTTGTAAAACAATGTTATTAATGATCACATTAATAAAACGTATTATCATTAATAATGATAATAATAATAATTATAATGATGATAATATTAATAGTAGTAATAGTAGACGAAAATGGCGGCATCAAACCCTAATTAAAAATGCCGCCATCTGGCGTTCAATAATCGTCATGGCAACGGTTCGTGAAATTTAGGGATAGTCTCAAAAGAGCTGTACGTAGAAAAGTAGTATAAAAATTAAACTGAGTAGAAACACCTTTTAAAAGTAATAATAACCGTATGATAATTATCCTTATAAGTTTAAAGCTTTAGTTCATACACACGGATTACTGTTGATCATATTTGTCTCCAGGTTTTTTTTACAGTCTTAAAATATACCTACGTTTTAAACCGTAACCGGTACTTTACGGACTCTCCCTGACGTCATTGTTGCGGAAGTGAAAAGTCTACGTGGGGAAGAAAGGTTGGTCTGACCGTGTTGGAGCCGCTTCCACACCAGCAGTACTGATGTCCAATCCAGGCTAGCTGTGTCTCCCGTCGAACCAGTGTTCCTCCCCACCCCTGTCGAGTAAATGGTGGCGTAGGAGCGGCAGCCGGAGCGTATAAATGGGACGGGAAGCCGACGACAGTCTGTAATGCTGCGCCGGGCGCGGCAGTGTCTCCGGCAGGTGCTGTTTCTGATGGCCCGGAGACCCCATCTCCTCTGCGGGGCTATCGTGCTCGGCGTCCTGCTCATACTGGCTGTCAAGTTCACATGCAGGTAACAGTAAACAGACAGAACCGGCTCCTAGAGGTCTGCGCTTGTTTTAGTTAAACCCAGGCTCTGAACATATGTTTGGTGGAAGCTGTGAAGCATTAGGAGATCACAAATGAACCAGCTACCAATAACCAGAACCTAGACAGGACTAGTCTGGGTCTGCCTTATGTTTGGCATCTTATCATACGAAACTGACGTGTACTGGACAAGAGGATTAACTCCTACTGTAAACCGTTTATACTCATCAGTTAGTGTGCTTTCCCATAGTGTTTCCCTTTAATGTAAGAATATTATAATAAGCATTGTGTTATGTTATGCATTTAAAACACAGTGAACAGCACAATTACAAAAAAAGTGGGAATCAAAGAGTAACTGTCACTTGATTACACTTGTGCTGTTCTTGAATTTGCAAGAAAAGCATCATCTTAGTGCCTCTTTAACACATTTAAACTATATTTCATGTACTTATGTGTATATGTTCTAGTAACTCTGCTAATTCACTTTTGATGTCAGAGTCTGTTTAAAATGTCCATTAGCAAAACCTGGATAGTAGGTCGCAAGAGATTTAATTTGGCTTGCCAAATAAATGTACCTTTTTTCCTTTGCTGCATGTTGTGGCTATGTTATCATAATAAATCTCACCGTAGTAAAATTGTCAATATTGATGATTATTGTTTTGGTCTTGAGTAAAAGTTGAAGAAACTAGACAACTATTTATAGTTTTAGATTTGTAAAAGACACAACAAGACAGAAATGAAATCAAAGATGCTATACATGCCGTAGTGTGTAAACTGAGGTTGTGAAGCTGTGTGTGAGACCGTTTGTGAAATGGGTTACAATCGTTTGTCATTAAAAGTTACGTCCCTTGATAAAATACTTTTAGAGTATGCACATGTTTTCTTCCAGATATCAGTGTAGTCACATGATATAATTTGCTCCGGTGTCTGTGTTTTGTAGTTCTATTTTTAAGTGTGTAACAAATGGGCAACAGGGGCATAAAATGCTGTGATAAAAATGTTCATTTCAGTCCATAGTTTTCATGATAATATGCCAAATTACTATTTCCTTAGTGTTTACAAGTTTTGTTTTGGCTCCAAGTGGAGATACCACATAGTTTTCTGAAGGACTTGTTACTTGTAAAATGACATGAAAACAACCATAACTCAGGAGGAAACGTCACTAATCTGCTGTTGCACTGAGCTGTGACGGTGAAAGAAACTTAAAACAAATTGTAGACAAATGATCTCAGATGCATCCTGTTTCTGTGACACCATCCCCAGAGGAGGGAGAGCTGCCTGTGGATTCACACGGAGATTACATGAAAGACACTGCCCATATGATGTTTTACAGTAACCTGAAATGATATCATCTTGTGTCACAGTAAGTGGATGTCAGTTTCTTTATGATTCCTGATTCACATTGACCTCCATTCTCTCTGCAGCCGTGCAAAGAATGTGGTGGCACCAGCTCGTCCTCCGGTTCGCTTCTTTTCCACGGACGCCCCAGTTGTGGACCTCTACCTGGGTCAGCTAGACCAGGTGAGACTCACAGACACAGATATCCAATGGAAACATATTGTAGTGAATCAGACATACATGACTGTACAAAAAGTCTTAGGCTGCCAGAAGGTTTGTTGTTTTAGCAAGATAATTATGACATAATGTACATATGCATCAGCTTCAGTGTATAAAAAAATATGCAGCATTAATAAAATGAATTTCAGTAAATAAGAGACCTAAGTGTCCAGCATATGACCTGACCTTTTTTCTTAACATGTCTTGAACTTCTCTGAGCAGACAATATAAGATCACACTTACACCTAGACTAATACTCGCTGTAGAGGCCATTTAGTTAATATTTTTTATGTGTTTAATACTGTACACAATATTTTCTTGTAGTATCTTAATAAAGAGACTGAGAAATGGATATTTTTGTTTATTACAAACATGTAAAAACAATGCAACTGATGGTGGACAGTGCTATTGTACGTACTGTAACTGTATCTATACGTGCAACAATAAGTAATGGATTCATGGGGGTATTTCAGGATGTTGTTACACCTGCGTGTTTCAGGTTTCATTAAATTGTGTTCTTTCGGTCTGGACAGTTTTGCTTTCACACTGTAATTTTGGGACTGTTCAAACTGAGCATCAGTGCATCATGTGTATATCTACGTTTTTTCATCATAATTTACATGTCCTTTGTTTAACTATATACTTAACACTGACTGGTTTGTAGACAGATTTGCATTTGATCAGCATGTTCTTATTTTCTCCCGCCTTCAGGTTTTTTTTTGTCTTCCTTGTTTATACAGATTGACAGTCTTGCATAACCTACTGAAATTAATTTTAAAAATCTAAACCACAATACTGTAAAACATCCATGCTGTAAATGAACTCATGTAAATTAATTTTGACAGAATCTTTCCAGTGTGTTTTTGATGACGACACTGGAATCATGCAAAGTTCAGTTGAACAGTAATAATAAAACATAACATGCTGCACACTTTTAATACCCCTCGCCTAAATATAGTGTAAGACTCTGTTGAAAGTTACTGCCCTGTAATTTAGATTAGATTGTCTTTGTGCAAAACTTATTACATACATGTTTATATTTGGAAGTACTCAGATATTATAACTGCACAAGGCCATTTGACCTTGAAAAAGTAGGTGAAGGTCACCTATTTTCAATAGGCTTCTGCTCCATGCCAAGATACATCCACCGTATAAGTTTGGTGCAGATATGTAAATGCATTCTTCAGATAATGCAATTATGTCGTTGAATGGACAGACAGACAAAATGATTATACAATACCCCTTTGGCCAGAAGTTGGCTGAGGGGTAAAAAAGATGATACTGACTTGATATTCTTTTATACTTGTAAGACAAATCATATTTCTGAGGAATTATGTTTTGAAGTATTGATTTATTTTTCTGATACGTTTTGTTGTTGCAAATCAAAATGCATCAGATTTTTAATAGTATTTTGTATTTGTAAACCAGGTTGTGTTTGTTAATGAATTCCAAGGCTTTTGTCAAATATGCTTTGCTCATCTAGGACATTAAGAGAGTAACATTTGTCCTTCCAGGTGGAGCGTCTCAGGAGTGTGGCGGAGGTGTCCCTCATTTTTTTCTATGCACCATGGTGTGCCCATTCGATGGCCGCCCGGCAGGAGGTGCAGCAGGTCGCAAAGAAGCTCGCCAAACAGGTACATAACAAAAAGGGTTCACGCCACCCTGCAGGATTCTTTAAACACCAGGAGGTCAACACCCTACCGGACAAAGTACAGTAGAAGAATAGTACTGGAGAAAAACAAGTTAAGACTTTACGTCTGCATGGTCTTGGACTCGCAACTAAAATTTGATGCACATATTAAGAAAGTGTCCAAAACTATCCACACCAATGGATCAGTGTCACTGGTCTACAATTTTTTTTTTTTTTTTTTTAGAAATGGATCTCCATCAGAGATTAAATGTGGTAAATCTTACATAAGTAAGATGAATTGGAAACGAATGACCAAAGGAAGGGTTAGGTGATGTTTTCAGTGTGTATGAAAAAGTATTATTACACACATGGTTTATGTCCATTCATTCAATAGATTTATAAATATTCCAGTATAAAGATCCTATAAAGTGAATGTATTGTAATGTACAGACAGTGTTTTGAAGTAGATCTGGTAGCTCTGACCCAAACATTCCTTTGGAGTAAAACCCATTCTCATTCTCATTCTCTATCTGTGAAACTACAACCATCCACCATTTGGACTGAATTTATATTTATTAGTGACTCAAACTTGTTATAGTTTTATAATCTTTTACTCTGGAGGTATTTCACTTGCAGACTAGTGTTATATGTGCATGCCATGATTTTATATCATCTTTTTATCATCATTGTGTGACCAGGCAATCCAGATCACATTGAACCCTATAGAATCACTATATAAACAAACTTTGTATCGAAAACCAATAAAATGGCATTCAGGAAAAGTACAATTGGTTAAGTTTTGAGAGTGTGTGAATGGTCTTGTACCAGAAATATTTAGTCAGATTTTTTAAAAATATAACCGTTAAGGAGGATCCAAAACAAGAGGAGCTGCTGTGGAGACTGCAAACCAGTAAAATGCAAAACAACATCTGGTCAGTCTGTCGGTTAAAGGTCCTCAGATTGGGTATATCTCACCACCAGAAATAAAAACATTAATAACTAGTTAAAATGTTTTCAACTACATGGCAAATCTATCATTAAACACTTCCATTAATCAGTTTGATTGATTGAGAATGCATGAATGTTCATACCTGTTTTACATTAAAAGCTCATTTTACGACCTTGTCTGATGGTCATTTGTTCTAAAATGACTTATGACAAACATAAGGATTAGAGATTTGCATTGCACTGTTAGGTTTCCAAACAAGCTAGTGATACTGTACCTCAGGGCAGACTCAATACTTGCTCTTTAAACAAAATCAACACGATAGTTATACTAACCCCAGATACGCTGAGACTTCAAAGAAAGTGTAACCATTGATGTTTTTTAAAAGCCAAACCAGGGATACAGGCTGCAAATGAGCTACTATAAGTCCAATATATGTTACATTGATTACAGTGCTTAAATGTATTGTCCCTGTCAAAGAGACATATAAATAAATAAAATGAAAACATGCATCTACTGAGACATACGAAGCAGAAGAGCAAATACAGCGGAACAGGCGTCATAAACAAGCGATTGCTGTTTTACATGCCTTTATTTGTTGGCTCCACACAAACACAGGTGCAGTTTGTGGCCATCAACTGCTGGTGGAGTCAAGGGAAGTGCAGGAAACAAAACCGCCTTTATCAGTATCCCATCATCCACCTGTTCTACAGAAGGTAACACAGAGACCTCCTTCCATTCAAGTTGCATGTGATGGCAGTTGTAAATGTTGTGAGATGCATTTAAGGAAAATACGACAGCAAAGAACAGGTGTCATACGCTTTTCAAAATATTCAATAAGGATGGCTGTCATTTAATATTGCCTTTAATGAGATGTGCATCATTAGGCACTCATAGATTGATGCTTTAGGCTAATGTTTAGCTTCCTGTATTCCTTGAAATTAGTGTATCTGCTGCAGGTTTGAAGACTATTAATGGCATCATAATATTTCATCTGATGATGTGGTTTTTGCTCATACATTCTAATACGTCTCATCTTGTAATAAATTGAGTTATTGAACATCTGCTCTTCCTCCTTGGATGTGAAAGTCCTATTTCTTAGGCATATTATCTATTTAAATCGGTGAGTGGATTGTGTCAGATTGGGCAAACTAATTCCTTTCCTGTTCATAAACCTTGATCTTGTTTGTGTTTCTGTGCTGCAGGTTCGGGCCTATACAGTACAGAGGTCCATTTGTGGCTCCGTATGTGGAGAGTTTTATCCTTAAAGTCATCACACCACTCACTTACCTCCCATCAAGAGCCACACTTAAAGAGTTCCTGTCGTATCATGAGGTATGTTTCTTGTTGGTTGAGTTCAGTCAGTGTAAAAACATTAAGCCATACACCAGATATTGATGCTGTAGGAGTGATGTTTGACGAAAGAACATCTGCAAGAGTTGATGGAAAGGTCTAGAGCTGTGGTTCTCAATTGGTCTGGCTTCAGGACCCACTATCACCCCTCAGTGACAAGCAGCAAAATGAATAAAAGTTAAACATCTCAAATTTATGTACTAAAAAGATGGTGTGTTTTGCACCTGAGATAATACAGAATAGCACTGTATGCAAACACAGAACACAAGTTTAATGATGAACCAAACTGACCAGGAGGTGGTGATGCTAACATTTACATTTACATTTCTACATTTGGCAGACGCTTTTTCCAAAGCGACTTACAGGGGGAAGATTAACAATTAAGCTCTACTCTTCGTACTTCATTTGTAAAACACTTTAAAACAACCTCAGTGGACCAAAGTACTGTATGGAAGAATAAATAAAAACCAAAATAAAAGAATAAAATACAAGAATAGATTAAAAACATAAAACAGCTGTACAATTAAAAACAGTGCCGTACAGAAGAATAAAAAAGCAAAATAAAAGAATAAAATACAAGAATAGATTAAGAAGACATAAAACAGCTGTAGAATTAAAAACAACAAATATAAAAACAATGGTAAATAAATATAAATAAAACAAAACAATAGAATAATAATAATACATTCAAACATGGAACGTTTGAAAGTACTAGGACAGATAAATATGGAAATATTCCCTTTAACACTTAATTAGGTACATTTTAACCAAAACCAAAAATGTGCACGCGGTTAAAAATAAAACATGCATTCAGTCACTTATTCAAGAATAAAACACACTGTTTTTTTTTTTGTTTTTTTTTTTATCTTCAATGTTGGTAAAACCATATCTGTTGTAGTCTTTGTCATACCTGAGATTTGCCATGATATGAAACTTTTGGGTCTTCTTTTATGCTGTGAAATGTGTGGCGTTAATTAGCATTACTGCCACCTACTGTTGGGGAGTATGAATGGGCAGCGCTCAGCTTCATAAAAACATAAAGCACAGGATTGGTTTCTTAACCTTATTTTTTGCCCAGACGAAGGTTTTCGACCCACCAGTTGAAAATCACTGGTCTCAAGGACGGTGGTGAGACCAGCGATATTTGGGGGGTTTAGAGACGACTGCGCTGACCAAAACGCAGGAGGCAGAGCTGGAGACAGGATTATGAAGGACACATCAGAGGGACGTTAAGAGAGTCCCGATTTAGATGGTTGGACATGCACAGAGGAGGGATAGTGAATACACTGGTAGAAGGATGATGATGGTTATGTTCTCTACCAGGCAGGATACAAAGAGGAAGTTAACGGATGTGGAGCAGGACATGAAGGTAGAAGATGAAGGGGACAGTCAGATGGAAGGAAGTGATCTGATGTGGAGACCCACAAGAGAGGAGTAGGAGTAATAGTAGACATAGACCAGATCTTGATTCTAACACCAGGTGTCACATGTGACTCAGCAGACACACCTGAGTGAAGATAATGACACACTGGCACTGATGCACCTCTCACCAGGTTTTGCGACAGCCAATAAGCACTAAATGTGAAGAAGTATGTCAGCCTTTTGTTTTTTCACCTCAGCTCATCATTCAGATCTGAAATGTTGCCACAGTGATGCAGTTTTACTTCTCTTTCAGACTAATTCATCTCCTTTTGTCATTCCTCCAAAAAAACATATGAGCATTTCTTGTAAACAGATGTCCATTTTACCGTTCTTACCTTGGCAGTAAATTGTGCATGGCTCAGTCCGTTTGTAAATAAATGTAACAAAGTACATGGGCTTAGTGCTGTGATGCTGTCAGCACGTCACCAATGTAGGATATCTTTAATTTGCTAAAACCTCAGAATCAGAATGACAGAGATTAGTTGGTTCAGCCATGTTGCAAAGCTTAAATTTAACCTCCCACCATTAAGTGTATCTCTAACTAAAATATTTATTCCTCTGTATGTTTTGCAGCTGTTTTTACTTCAAGCATTCAAGGTTAAACTGGTTGATCAAATGTGTCTGTGATCTGTGTTTTGTGTCCTCCAGCCTGGAGTGGTGGGGTTCTTCCAGTTTAACTCTTCTCCTCAGCCTCCTGGGTACATCACTTATCTGTCGTCTGCCCTGCAGGCCCTGAAAAGAGGTAAGAACATGACGCCAGTTCCACAGAATACATCACCAAGCCAAATACTGTAGGTCAGAGATAAGAAAGCACAGATAAGTCAATACAAGATTCTAGAAATGGACATAATTCAATTTGGAAAAGGACACTGTTGTCAGTCCTGACTGTGTTGCTGGTGCAGATTTCCGTGGTGTCGTACGCTTCGGGGTCGTGACCAACAGACAAGTGGCTGAGGACATTTCAGTGATAGAGGATGGAACTGTTTACCTCCACCGGAGATTTAACTCCTCCTTGGTAAGTGACGTTTTCAGCTGTGGGGGTTGAAGAAAATGTCAATAAAGCTGGTTAACAGAGTGGTGTTTTGCAAAACATTTGTCTAGAATTAGATTGAGTGTATTGTTTTATTTGTAATAATGCAGTATACTGCAAAAGCTAGATTAAATTATAAGACATTTAGAATAAACAAAGACGTTGCATGAGACAAAATGTTTTCAAGAATAAAACCAGTCAAATTTAACTTAAAAAATTACTAAGGATGAACGACGATCTGGACAAATGAGAACTTACAGACAACAAACACAGCTGTAGTCTGCAGATGATGGACCTCAGATAGGACACCATCTGTCAAACCAAATTAAATACAGAATAAACTTCATAATGTTTTTTATGGTAACATCAGATGCCCGTGCAATGTCTTATATTTTTTGTCTTTCAGATTTTCCCTCGAAAAGAACGCAACTTCACATCAGAAGCTATCTGTAGCTGGGTGTTTGAACACCATGAGACTGTCCTCCAGTGGTTGCAACCGCCAGGGACAAAGTCCCACCTCCTGGAGCAGGAGCTGACAAAGGGTCCTGCCCTGCTGCTGTTCCTGCCATACAATCCACTCAGCCCCAAATCCAGTCCTGTTTTACAGCAGGTGACACATAAATCCCAAAATCAACCTTTCAGGCTGATTCTCAGTGAGCCCGTTTACATCCACACTAAAACTCTGATCATTATCCGATTTCAAGTGATCACATAAACAGTGTTATCTGATATGCTTAATCAAATAGCAGCAGTAATCTGATTATGAGAAATCAGGTTAACACACCTGGATTTCTCCCCCATACTCTGATGTCTTCATGCATACAGGTTAATCTGAATTATTTTGTTCTTTTACATCATTACATACATTAACAAGAAGTTTGACTCTACTGTCACTACATATGTACGTACTCTGAAAGAAATGGGACTGAAACGTCTAAACCAGGGCTTTTTGATTATCACATTTCTGAAGTGCATGTAAACACATCAGATCTGATTATTACAAATATGTAATTACTCGCAGTTATCAGATTTTTATGTTCATGTAAACGGGCTCAATGTGTGTCTGATATTTTTTTGTGTTATTTACTTTACGTTTGTTTTTCAGGTTGCAGATGTCGCTATGCGTTATCATTCCTGTAACAACAATAACCACTCGAGCGTGGACAGAAGTATCACCTCCCACTCACTGTGCTGCCACTCAGTTCTTGTCCCACAGACCAGGACAACTGTCTGTGAGGTGTGTCTCAATCCACCGCGACCTGGTGGGAGCAGCTCGTCTGTTCGCTGCTCGTTCCCCTCCTCTGTTCACACAGGGGGGCTGTCAGAGTCTTATCTCCGACACTGCTGCCTCCACCCCCTCCCTGTCCCCAAGTCCACGCAAACTGCAACCTCAGTGGGTTGTAGCAACTTTCTGAACAGCTACAGCCCATTTAGTCATTACAGTGCCTGCTGCAGAAAAGTAGAACCTCAACTCAATGAATCGTCTTCGCAAACCAAAGAAGGGCTAGACGAGGAGAAAGTCCCCCTTTTGCCTTCTACGTCCGGATCTCCTCTTCCTCAGCAGGAAGGAGACGGGTTCACAGGGCTCCGCTGTCGGACCAACAGGACGCTCAGGTTTTATGTGTTCGATGCTGCTCTGAACTGGCCTCTGGCAGTCAGGCTCGGTGCAACAGGCAACTCTAGTGCTGTCCCTCACCAGGAGGCTGCTGGGAAAGGAGACGGCTCGTTCACAGCCATCGTGAACCTGAAGGATGAGGTTCATTACGTTCTCCACCGCAGCCCTGCAGCAACACTCACAGAGTCTCTGGGTAAGAAAACACCCTTACCTTAAGGAACATGTTTTCTAAAATACTTCATCCAAGGTAATTTTTTTAATGAAGTGTCCTCAGTTCACCTCCTGTTATGATTATTCCCACATTTCTCCTTCTAGTTTCTAATACAAAGTTTCTATAAAGACTAAAAAGCCCCCCTACCACTACCACCACCACCACCACCTAAAACAATAGGTTTCATGTCCCAACACTCTAGTGCAGGAGTGTAAAACATTGGGCTTGTGGGCCAAAATCAGCCCGTCAAAGTGTCCAGTCTGGCCCGTAGGATGAATTTGTGAAATGCAAAAATTACGCTGAAAATATTAACAATAAAAGGTTAGTTCAGGGTCCACATACAGCCTAATTTGATCTGAAGTAAAATAATAGCATAATAAACTATAAATAATGACAACTCCATCTTTTTCTCTTTGTTTTAGCGCAGAAAAGTAAAATTACATGATGGAAATGTTTATATTTACAAAGTATCCTTTCACAAAAAAAAAGTCATCTAAACAACCGTGAGTAATTTTTTTTTTTCGTTTTACGGAAAAGAAGTGGAATTTAACAGTATTCTGCCTGTTATTAAATGTTTGTAAATCTACTGTGATGTGTAAGTTGTAATGCTCATGTGTATAGGATAAGCTGAGGCAATATATTGTTAAAATTATTTATAGGGTATTATGGTATTATTTTACTGGTCTGGCTGCATGAGATCAAATTGGACTGTATTTGGCCTCTGAACTAAAATGTGTTTAACACCCCTGCTGTAGTGGTCCCTAGTCAGACGGGATAGTTAAACTAGTCTCCCATCAATTTTATTACACACATGATGTTAAATTCTTTATATTTATATTAAAAAAATGTAACATAGAGCCACGGTACAGTCATAGAGAAAAAAATACATGAAGACAATGTTTTGAGGCTAATTTGTGTCGAGACACTACGCCAGTAGGATGTTTAACAACTTTTCCCATCAGTAGAACTCCATTTTGATAGTAATGAATGTGAGGCTGTGAAACAAAATAATTGGTCCCACTTGGATTTTTTTGGGATTTTCCATTCGTTTTTTAGTGAGGAGGGATGGTGAGAAGACACTGGCTGATTATCTGCTTTTTCCTGCTCCAAAGAATCATTGTTATGATGAGGTTCTATTGTGACCATTAGATAAGGTCGTGTATATCACGGCTGCATCGTCCCTGTGATGTGCACGTGTAATAATGTGTGTATTAATAAGATAAGATAAGACTTTGTTTATTCCACTGTGGGGCAGTTTCACAGTTAACAGCAGCAACATGCAACAAGCAAAAACAGAGAAAAAGACAGGTATAAGAACCACAAATAAGTGAAAAATGAAAATATCCAGAGAAAAATAAGAAATTTGGTATTTATTCATTCATTCATTCGTTCATTCAAGCTTTATTAAGGACACAAAAACTTGGTCCATAGATAAGATAAAACAAAAGCAACAAAAAAGAAATAGTATAAATCCATACGTCACTTATACATAAAGGCTCGACCACCAGTGAGACCACATTTTAGATGTAAACCTTACAGAGCTAATCTGGGGACAGACCAGGGCTTGTACAATTGAGTTTGATAATTTTGTAACTCTGCACATGAATGAATAAATAAAATGCTGTACAGCAGCCGCTCAGTATCGAACACCACGATCCACGAACATCTGACTGGCACTCTAATATCTTGGGACCCTCAGCAATATCGAGTCATTATTAGCAACTACCAGTTTGTGCATGGGTCTCTTTTTGTAGCTGCTGTAAGTGCACAGTATACTGAAAAGTGCAGTTTTTACATTAACAAAGAACATTAGCAGGCACAGCAGTGGAAGTAGTCAGTCAGTACAAGTATTTAGTATTTAGGCACCATCCTGGACAACAAACTGTCCTTTGAGACCAACACAGATGCCATCTGCAGGAAGGCCAATCAGAGGCTGTTTTATCTGAGGAAACTCAAACCGATATCTCAAATCATTTGTCCCATCTGCCATTAAGTTTTTAAACAGCCTGTAGGTGAGCTTGTTGGGAACAGTGCACCATTAACCATGTTGATTTTATTTACTGTATTTATTGATGAATCGTATTATGCGAGATTGATTGTCTGGTGATATGTGAGATGTACACTTGTTACAAATCAAATTGCCCTTCGGGGACATTAAAGATTTTTCAATTCAATTCAACATATGGAACCTACGGGCGAGCATGTTTGCCTGCCTGTACAGTTTACATTGCTGCTGGTAAATGTCTCTGCATTTACTTGATTTATATAAATATTTATATAGATAAAGAATTAGAATTAAAAATTAACTATATACATACATTGTGGTTGCACATGTACATGGTGTGATATGGGGGGTGCTGAAGGAACTGCTCAGGGCCTCTTAGCTTTGCCAGCATCCTTGTCCACCACCTCCTCGATGGAGTCCAACGGGCAGCCTAAGACAGAGCCTGTTCTCTTCTTCAGTTTATTAATCACCCTTCAGATACATTTATTATGTGACTTAAACCAAAGTAACTCAAGGATATCACTCTAAAAATCTACAATTTTTAAGGAAATTCACCCAGCTTATCTATAGGTTAGAATTTACTGTCTGCGACATATAGCATATTATGCAAATAGGGAGACCCACTGATGTGGCTTTGGTTTGTGGTGTTTTGCGTACACACACAGATGCTTCTCATGGAAATGACCATGAACTGAACGGCTGTTGGAGCTGTTGGTGGCAAAGCTTTGAAGAGGCATCCTCCACAGGTGTCTAAACTAGAGGACTGTACTCTTATGTATGTTGTAGAGGCATTCATCAGGAACTTCAGTGCACCCTACAGCCTCCTGCAGAGACACCTGGTTGGAGAGGAGGACAGGAAGGGAAAGGACGAGGGACAACATCTGTCCACTCCACGGCCACTCATTGCAGAGCTGACCACCTCCTCCTTCCTGTCTACAGTCATGGATGTCCAAAAGGTGATGCAAGACTCTGTTTTCACGACCCTATTCCTCAGATGAGTGGTATCCCCATCCTGATACATCAATTTAATATCGAGGTTTTGAGCTCAATTTTTGTTTTTATTTTGTTGAACCTGGCCTGCATTGGGATTAAAACTCATGAGGATATCCAGGATTTGGAAATAAACTTCTGGAACTATTTGATAGCATGTGTATGCAGCGGATGAGGTGATTAGAACACAATCACTGCAGCAATTTTACACAAATTCTTGAGTGGTGATATTTGTGCAGTATTAATAGTTACCAGTGCTCTGTTCTACAATTCTTTAAAGCCATTTGATTAGTGTTGGAGTTCAAACAGTACAAAAATAATATAACAAGACCATCTCATCAATGAGGCTGAACTGGGAACTATATTTACACTAAGTATTTTTTTTTTTTTTGGTAACTTTTAAATGCATTTTCTCTACATTTAACTTTCCTGTCTTTAGGTCAGTGTTGAGGGAAGGTATTTCAGACTGAAATCTGAATACACCTGTCACATCCTGTCATCATCCTTGTATTTCAACATTTTTTTTTAATGTCTGGACAAACGTGTCACATGGTCCAACCTTCTCCTCTGCATTCCGTCATGGGAATGCTATGTTTAAAGAATGCTAATTAAATATTGAACGAACTGGTTAGATTTAAATTTTTTAAAAATCTTTTACAGTTATGTGGTGCTAATAGAATGGTTATGGCTGACCAACTCAGACACTAATATCACTTTAAATGTATGTGATAAAATGAATCTACTAGTCTTGTCTGAAAATAGCTTCTATGTAAAGGTTAGGGATGAGTTCTTAGATCCCAGGACATAATGTGAATATGTTGTATGTTTCTCCCGAAGGACGTGCTGCTCTTCTACTACACTCAGTGGTGTGGATTCTGCTCCGTTCTCAACCACATCATCATCCAACTGGCCAGATTACTACAGGGCAACAGCGCCATCACTGTGGCCAGGTGTGTATAAAGCAGCAGGATATCATGACTCGTGTAAACGTACATGCCACTTTCAATCGGCGTGTTATCTGTACGCATTATAAGCTTTCCGTGTGTATGTTCACGCCATTATTAGCCCCCTGTCCAACCTGAATCAATGCGTTAAATACCACGCACTGGGGGTTAAGGTTAAGGGTTAAGGTTATGTGAACTGGAGATCTTGGCATAAATTGACATGCAATCAAATGGCGTTGAATAACACGTGAATGGTTGAAAATGCATAGGTATAGCACACCAAATGCCATAAGAACTGGCGTGCCATACAACGCCATTTATTGAGATCAGTCTGAAAGTGTGCAGAACAGAAAATTCAAGGCTTTGTATAATGGTAGTAAAGCAATTGACGAACATGCATCCATTTCTTTTCAGGTCACGCTACACCAAGGTTATTATCGTTAACGAAAACTAACGAAATCTAGAATTGAAAAAACATTTTCGTTAACTGAAATAAATAAAAACTACAATTAAAAGAAAAAACGATGACTGAAACTGTATTGTGTGCTTACAAAACTAACTAAAACATTTAAAAGTTATGGATAAAATTCCCTTCGTTTTCGTCTTTGTCAATGTCAGATTGATATGAAATCGATTTGTTTTGCTCAAGCGGTTTTAGCTGGCAACACCATACAGCACTTCACGGTCCGTCACTTCTGGTCACTTGTGGTTTAGAGTCCGATTCTGGTGCCCACTCTACCTGGAAACATGGAGATTAAGTTTGGAGAAAGCAGCAGAGTCCTGTATGAGATTTCTTTGAATACGATGGCGAGGAAGATAAAAGAGATGAAAAAAACTAAATTAAAACAAAGCATTTAGAGAAAAAAAACCTAATAAAAACTAGCAAACCTGCTCTGAAAACTAATTAAAACTAGCTGAATTAGAGAGAAAAAAAAGTCAAAACGAAGTAAAACTAAACTATAATGAAAAATCCAAAACTATTATAACCTTGCTCTACACTAACGCTGCTTGAACAGGCCAGATATTAGTGAAGTAGAATTATCTGACGTCAGTATAGATTTAATTTTTAGGTTTTCGGTGGGATGATTTGAATTCAAGATTAGAACTCATGCCATTCGTTGTGCTTCTTCTGTGTAGGGTGAATGTTGCACGTAATGATCTGCCGTGGGAGTTCATGGTGGATCACGTTCCCTCCGTTCTGCTTTTTCCCAGATACAGGTAAGACGAATGAGAGAAGAGCACAAATATACAGCTTTGATCATTATTATCAGTGCACTGTGTCGTGGTGTTGAATTGTTTTCTGCATCTTCTTTTGCGGATCTTTGAGGTTTGCTGTTTCTTCTCGAGGTATAGTCTTCTGCAGGACAGTTCTTTCGGTTTTCTTATAAATGACTTTGTCGTGTCTTAACCTTATACACGTAGCTGATGCACATTGTAACGCGCTTCAAGATGTTTTTCATCATCTAGTGTAAAACTTTGGAAATTTTACTATTTCAACTTTGAGTTTATTTACTGTATTTTGTTAGAATCAAATATGATCATGAATGTTGCAAGGGGTGGAATTATTTAACGACTTAGTTTCAAACAAAAATCATCACAGCTGTTGTAGATTTCTAAGAGTGATCAGCATGAATCGATTCATTGAAGCGATAAGCACAACAGGCATCTGTTTTTAGAAGAGTCCAATTTTTCAGGTGGGATGGGGGGTCTTGTGTTTTATTTCATTTATACAGAGGTAATGTTTATGGTGTGGTTTCTGCTTGAGGCATATGTTAAGTACTCAGAGAACAGTATAAAATGGTTTTAAAAAATAAATGATGTACTCTTTTGCTGATCAGCATTTATTTATTTATTTGGGCAGAAGACGTGTTACTGATGAGATCGTGACCTTATTATTTGACTTGAAAAATGTTATTAACCCTCTCAAACCTAAACAGCCACCAATGACCCCAAAAGCATCTACTGAGCTGAATTTTTTTTTTTTTTGCGATCAAATTTTTATTTTCATTTAACAAATTCAAATGAACAGAGGTATTTCAGGTTATACAATATTACTGGAATAGATTCTCAGAGCAAGAATACCAACAGTGAGCCCAAGACATAAGAACGTGTCATGGGATACCAAAGAACACAGTGATAGTGTAAAGATAAGAAAAGAAAAGAAAAGAAAAGTAAGGTTAATTACACACACAAAAAATAAAAATGCATACATAACCTACAAGAATACACACAACATACACAAAAGATACAGACACACAAACATATATAGACAAAACAGAAGGGACTTGACGTCTAGAGGCACTCAGGTTTTTTTTCAAAGAATCAGTGAATTGGTCTGAAATATTCAATACCTGTTGATCCACTAATCCTTTAAATATATGTAAATAATTGTTGTAAAATACAGTTTATCATCTTTTCATGGTCATCAGATATGACCCATTTGGACGTTCAGAGGCTCTGTAGTGAACGTGGAAACACCGTCATCTTCTACAACATTGATTCACCAGTAAAACGCATGGAGTTTAATCAATGACAGTGGACGGACACACCGGGTTTATGTCTAGTTAATGATAGATTTTGCTGAAAAAGCCACTTTTCCTTAGTTTTCTGTTCTAATATAATCTTTAAATTTAATTTGAGCTTTTACGAACAGTTACATGATCAGTAAATCAAATATAGCAAAATATATGATTTTCACAAAATACAGAGGATAATGCTATAATAAAGGATGACAAATAACTTGGGAAAGGATAAGTGTAGAGAAAAAATCTTTTGGAAGACAACACAAAAATATTTACAGGTCTTTAAGGGTTAAAATGCCCTTCCCTAATTTCTACAGAAGGCACTGGTGGTGTACTAACTTCTTTTAAAGCTGTTTCAAGGTTCAAGGTACTTTATTATCGTCTATTGTACAGCCAGCACTTACACACACATCAACAACAAAAGGCAGATGCAATACAAAAACACAAATCACACACTGTTCGTGGTAGCAGGACAAATAGGCTCTATTCAGAGAGAAAGTTGCACTAACATTTGTAATATTAGAAGTCAATTACCAATATTACAAATGTTATTGATTTTTTTTTTTACTATTACAAGGTATTAAGACCCAGAGAGCTACTGTCAACACTGTCAAATATTTAGCTGAGATGTTTCAGTTGCTTTCACTCTTGTTCTTTCTTTCAAGAAAACATCTCAGTGTGAAGTTTCCCGACTCCCTGCCCATCACCTTACCCAACCTCCTCCACTTCGTCCTTAAACACTCCGATTCTGTTCAACATCCGGACGGGCCGGCATCATCTCCTGAGTCCAACGGGTCAGGACCCAGCGCCCTCCTGAGAGCAGAGTTTCAGGCTCTGCAGCGTGAGGTGGAGGTGCTGCATCAAGCCCGCGAGCATCTTTCCCAACAGCTGGCGCAGCTGTGGCGCGACAACCGCCGGCTGACGTTTGACGTGCGCAGCCTGGAAGCGCACAATGCCGAGCTGCAGAGAGAGAGGCAGAGTCTGGAAGAGCAGCACCGGGAGAAGAGCCGGCAGCTCGGGGAGGCGGTGAGGCGCCTGCAGGAGCTGGCGGACACATCGGAAAGCCTGCTGAATGAAAACACACTGCTCAGAGTCCTGCTGAGGGCTCTGAAGGACAGGACAGACGCAAAAGAACAGGACGAGACGGACAGAAAAGCTGCAGAACAGAAAAGAAGTCATATGGCCTCCTGATGGTCAGTGTGTGCAGAGACGACTGGGACGGACGAGGAAAAAAGCTGTGATTAGATCTGAGAAACACGGTGAACCAGAAGGGCAACGGAACAACATGAAGCTGAAATAAGGAGGCGTGTAAAACCCCAAATTAAACTACGACAGCTGCAAAGTTAGAGGAGAATTGTGGAAACACTTTAAGAAAGATGTGGGTAGGTAGGTTAACTGGCACTGACATAGTTCTGGGGTGACGTGGGTTAGAATAGGAAGTTCTTTGGAGCCAATTTCATGTCAAAATCTTTAAAAAAAAAAAAAAAAGCACGATCTGTGATTCATTAATTGAATTGGTTCAGTGTGGTTTGCAAATTGAAAACTTACTCATCAAACAAATACACAACAAATTATAATTTTTTAATACAAATAAAAAAGAAAAACAAATCCTCCTAAAAACACACTTTTGGAGAATCATTACACTGTCTGTGCTCATGGTTCATAGATGTCTTAAATTCACCTCCACAACAGCAGGTGGCGCTATGAGTCAGGTTAAAAATCCCAGTGTTGTGCTGAGTTCAGTCAATATCAGCTCTGTTAAATAAGGCACCACCTTTAGGTTTATTTTGGAAGATTATGAAGACCAAATTATGTCAGCATTGTTCCATTTACATTACATTTTAGCCAATTACCTTATTTGATGAATTATTCGGGAGTTAATTTCATAGCTACTGAGGTTTGCGTTCCATGTTTTGTTTTTCTTTTTAATAGAATTCATGGCATTACCAACTATTTGCAGAAGCAGCTGAAGCCCATAGATGAGGGGATATTGCACGCATATTATGAAAAAAAAGTTATATAAAGGGTTTGCTATCCATCTTGAACAACCTGAAATTCTTATTTCTAACCCAATTTGCTGCAGTCAGACATAGTTGGTAACAGTTACACACCTCGATGATGGACAAAACTCGTGATAAAACAGAAAAAGAGTAGAAATAGTCTGTTTGGAACTACTGTGGAAACGTACAACAATGTGAACTCTACGGTTACAAAAGCACCGGTTTTCATTTTTCCACCTTCACAAGGGGAGCGTTATTTGTCAGAGCACTTGTCGCCCCCTGCTGGTGTGGAGGTGAATGACTCAGGACAAACATGGAGGAAAAAGTCTTATTTCTATTCTATTTTTGACTTTGAAGTTTTTATGTACTTTTGTAAAGATACGCTACTCGTTTCTAAATCATGAGGTATTAGAAACATGTCTTCATTTGATATGTATGTTTTGTAATTGCAAAACACAATCAGTCAGTTTGTTAATCTTGTTTCATATCCTCCTGAGACCTGGGAAAGGAAGAGTTTTGGCCTCACGTTACATGTTAAATAATTTTCTCGATTGGAAACAGCATAATGTAAGTTTTTTCAGATACATTTTTCTAATCGAACGGACAGCTTTTTTTTCTTTTTTTTTTTTTTTTTTGAAGTAAAGCTGTGTGGGTCTCAGGAGGATATTTGCAGACCACATTTTGTGAATTGCACGTTTTGTTTGTTCTCGAGTTTTGACTGCTCCATAAATTCAGTGCCAATCGTCCGAGGTCGACAACTCAGTGGCGACGCTTTCCGGCGGGATGATGTTCGTTTGAGACTGAAGGTGAAAGCCGATTGGTCAGATCTGCAGACGTATTTGATCCCAGCCCTGAACGTCGCACTCACCTGCTGCTGTAAAAGCCGAGCGTCGGACCAGATCACCTCAGACGACGCTCCTCAACCGGTCACTGAATCTCAGTCGATTACACCATTTCAGGAAAAGGGCGTGAATAGAGGTTAGCTGTTGAATTTGGATACAGGGAATGAGGGCTACTAATGCAGCTGAGACTTATTTATTGGTGGATTTGTGGCACATGCTCGCTGATTTGTAGTTGAGCGTAAGAGCACTTGAAATAATTAGAGTTTTGTGTTTTTGAAGGGGATACTTGTTTGGTTTTTTTTTGGTTTTTTTTGCTTTTGTTAAACTGATCTATTTTTACAGGAATAATCGAGTCACTAAAAGATCATTTCTATGTTAACTCTTCAGGTATTACGAATGAGATGCTGCAATTGTTTACATGTGAAATATTGCACCGGTTTTTACTGATTAAAACTCTTTCATCTTATTGTCCGGTCTGCTGTTACATCTAAAGGTTGAAAAATTAAAAATGAACCCCATTTTCAGTACACGGAAAGGCTGGTTTTCTGAAATTACGAGCATTTGCTGAACACGAACCAGGAAAAAGTTGAGATATGAAAACAAATGTTCTTGCTTGTGGCCTAATGTGTCAGTTTTATATATTTCTCTTTTTTTTTTGTTCATTTCACATAGTTGAGATTTCAAGTCTTGGCAACCCTTAGCTATGTTGGGTTTTTTTACACAGTCGTATTGACCATAATACCTATTTCTCTGTCTCTTTATTAAAATACAAGGAATTTGGAAAGTATCGTACACAGCTTTAGAAACTCCTAAAAATATAGCATACATGGGTTAAACAGGAAACAGTATTTAGTATTAACAAAAAGAAGCATTGGATGTATTGACTGAAACCTGATGTAAAACAGTAGAAGATTAGTTCTATTTCTATAATTATTATATAAGTTTACAATGATATTCAGTCAGATATTCAGTGTTTTACAGAAACAGCCTTTAAATGCAGTAATAAGTTGAACCGTTACTCCTACTTTGTCTTTTTTTCCCTTTACCCTGTCTGTACTGGAGTGTGAGTGAAGAATGTGTGGACTTTTTGCTACCTCTGACGTATTATGTTGAATTCAGTCTTATGATATGTAGACAAATGTTGGATTGACAGTGTGTGAGAGTGCTGAAGAGTTAAGTGTAAAATCTAATTTGGAGCAGAGGGACCATGTGTCGTTCATTTAGTCTGACTGGACGTTTCTTCAGTTTCACCCCTGACAATTCAACATCCATTTGATCCTTATGTTTTGTAGTAAACCACAGTTTTTTCCTGTTTTTCTACCTGCTTTGATTATTTATATTGAATTATTATTATTATTATTATCATTATTATTATTATTGGTAGTAGTAGTATATTAGTAGTCCTATATTATAAAAGGGAAGTGGACTCAGGCATCACACAAAATCCAGAAAGAGTTGACTGCTGCACTTTGGCATACTTATATATTTTTGGTCAAGGAAGAGCTTCAATTTCTTAAGAAAAATAAGCGCAATTTTAACAACAATATGCCTCAACTTTTCATTTATACATATGCATTACATATCTGCTGTTTATTTCACTGTTTGTTTATATCCAACTAACTCTGTAAAAACCCTGTGAGACAACCTTGTCGTGATACAGGGCTCTACAAATAAAACTGAACTGAATATCAGAATTACATAGGCACACATCATTTAGTAACAGACAGGTTATTGTTAAAATAGTTTTTAACAATAATAATAATAATAATTGTTAAAAACTTGTCAGGTTCATATTTGTTCAGGTTATTCACATTTTATTGTTAAAGGATAGTTTGTTAATGTAAATATTTTTCATAATTTGTTATTTTGTAATTATGTTTTGTTTTTTGCACTAAAAGTAAAGAGAAAATTTAGAGTTGGTATTATTTATAGGCGAAATGTAAGAATATTTTGTTCACATTAAACTAAGAAGAACGTTTGGAGTCATAATTTCTAGGTTATTATGCTATTATTTTTATTTTTCCTTTTTTTTTTTTTTTTGTAGATAACAGTTAGTCTGTAAGTGGCCCCTGAACTAAAATGACTTCAACATCCTTGACCGTTAATATCTTAAGTGTAATTTTTTTTCACCTTGCAAATTCATCCCATGGGCCGGATTGGACCCTTTTTTGATCCACGGGCCGCATGTTTGACACACGTGCTCTAGAGGATATAAACCATACAGACACCTGAGGCTTTAGACACAATCACATTTCTCCTACAGATGTTTGGAGAAGACAAGACGGATAACAGTCACTCGTTCATTTCATGACTTCTAACTCCACTGTTCTACATGGGACTGATGAAAATGTGTTGCATTAAGTTGATGAAGGCGTGTCTCGTCAGATGTCGACTGATCCTCTGGGTTTGATTCAGGGTTGGGTCAGTGAAGCAGACACAGAATTCCACAAATCTTATGACTTCTGAGGAAGCAAACAAGGTTGGCGAGGATAGAGGACGCCCTGCAGAAAACTGAACCCACTGTGAATCCAGTCTGAGCCGTCCGTCCTCTACTACTGTAAGTATTCTGCCTTTAACCTGTTTAACTAATTCTGTATTTTTAGAACTACAGAGCGAGGATTTCTTGCTTTCTTTACAATAGAGCTACACCTACATGCCATTTATCTTTTTCAGAGGTGGCAAAAGTCCACGCAGTCCTAAGTACGGATACTTGTACGGAGGTTTGGTTTCTTTCCTGATGTAAAAGAGAAAAAAATACAATGTAGGCCTCATTTTAAATTAATATAATGTGAAAACCATCAAACCATTATGACTCAAAAAAAAAAATTCAATGTCAACAGTAGAAGGTGGATATAATCGTGCCTTTTCTCTCCCTTCCCTGTCTGTTTTATTTCGTTTCATTTCAGTTTCTTTGGTCTTGTCATTTTACGTCCTTTTGTGTCATGCTTGCGTTGGATTACCCCGTCGCACATTTCGTGTCTGTTTACATCCTTTATATTGTTTTCACCGTGTCACGTCCCTTTTTTCTTGTTTCGTCTCATCCTTTCGTCTTCGTTTTACGCCATTCTGATCTCGTTTGGATTTTTACATCGCTTGTTTCATTATGTCCCCTATATTTTCATCTTATTATCAGATATTATCAGATACAGGTGCATATTAACTTATTTGGATACACCCTGGGCTAAATTTGGTTTCCAGGTCAAGAAAAGAAAGCAAAATAAATATAAAAAAATATATATATTATTGCATTTCTAAAGTTGATTTTTGATTGTGTTGCATTTTTTCTTCATGTTTTATGTCATTTTCATCACGATACAACTTTCACATCGTTTTCATCTGTAGGTCCAGAACTCCAGCAGCACTTATCATGTAGAAGAACTTTATTTCATTCTAGACATAGATCCGTGTGTTTCAGCTGGTGGTACCAGATGTACTTAAATACAATATAAAACATGAAAAAATACGCAAAAATAACCAGTCCTGTACATCCACATACTGACCCACCTATAGGGTAGCTGCAAAGATGGGTTTGGTGTTTGAATCAGTGGTTCTGTCCAAACAAAGCACCATATTTGTGGAGAGAAAAGGGGCGGGGCTTATGCCACATTAGGATGACAATTTACAGTTACTAAGCCAATTGGATGACGCTTGAATACTGACTCATTATTTTTTATAATGACAATAAATAATTGAATTGAACTGGGATGGATCTTCAGGAGGTATGAAAGAGGATGTTTCTGTTCAGACGTTTCTGTGTGCCATCTGTTAGAAGAGACTAGTATTTACACTCTGCATCATGTACAATATTTTAAGGTTTTTATTATTCTTTTATGTTTTTATTTTTCTTTTATTGTCTTTTATGGCACTTCTGCGTGCCATATTGTCTATCACACTCCGCAGTGGACTGTCGGTTCTTTTAAACACCAGTTGATTCTTTTTATTTGTTTTGGTTTTTTAATGCTATTTTTCAAAGTAAAATCCCTTTGCTCTTTCATATCGTCACCTTCCTAAAATAATTCCCTAAGTCAGGGGTTTTCAGATCCGGTCCTCGAGGGCCGGTATCCTGCATGTTTTAGACGTTCCCCTCTTCCAGCTCACCAGGTTCAGTTAATGATCAGCTCATCATCGAGCTCTGCAGACGCCTGATCGTGATGGGATGGCTTCCAGGTGTGATGAAGAGGGAAACGTCTAAGACACGCAGGATACCGGCCCTGGACGACTGGAGTTGAATACCCCTGCCCTAAGTCATTTTTTTGACACATTACTTTTTTTTTCTGCCTAAATCATGAAATTTGAAAAACTCAAGTCTTTTGTGTTTCCTGAAAAATGTGAAAAATGACTTGGACAGTTATTCTAGGAAGGTGATGATACATAGTTTATACATATACTGTATAAATGTGGGTCTTAAAGTAGATGACAGATTAGAAACTACAGCTCCACCCTCTATTGTAAGTTGTCATCTAATTGAATATTCCCCTTTCCGCTCTGCAGATATAGTATTTTATTTGATCACTTACCACTATTTCATGAACCCATCTTTGCAGTTACCCTGTTGGTCGGTCAGTATGTGGATGTGGATGGATCGGTTATGTCTGTGTATTTTATGTCGTATTTAAATACATCTGGTTCCGTATTTCCTGATGACCACCAGCTGAAACACACTGGTCTATGTCAAGAATGAAAGAAAGTTCTTCTGCGTGATAAGTGCTGCTGGAGTTCTTGACCTGTAGGTAGTTTTTACCCTCAGCCACGCTGGCCTCAGGGTATTGTCATCAGTTGGTTGTCTGTCCGTCTGTCCGTCTATCCAAAAACTTTGGCGTGCACTGATAAGTCAGGCCGAGGGTTCTCAAGTGCACTCACTTTATTTATTTATTTATTTATTTTTAATTTTTTTTTCTCTGTGCACCTTCATGTCAGAATCGATTTTACATTGTTTTAATTTCACAGATACAAATATAAATTCAGTTATTTGGATTCATCCCAGCAGAGTAATTCAGCTTCCATCAGCCCAAGAAAAGAAAGTAAAATAAATAATATATATATAAAAAAAAAAACAACACCTTTTTGCATTTCTTTATCTTTTAAGCTGTTTTTGTCTCATTTAATGTTTTTTTTTTTTTTTAACTTACTGCATCTTTTCAACATCACTCCCATCATATTACATTGTTTATTTTCATCCTGTTGCATCTTTTACATTATTTTTTTCTTTTACTTCTTGCGTTATTCTTCCATCCATGTAGATCGCAATCAGTTATGATGTTAATAAAGCAAAATAAATAATAAATAATGATTCCTTTTAAATGTATGAGTTCTGAAAATACAGGTAGAAAGTACAGATATTTGTGTAAAAAGTACAGATACCTTGAAAACACTAGTTTAGACAAAAACCAATGCCACAGAATATCATACCACTATTTTCTATCTTTTCTACATAAAACATTCGTTTTTATCAGTATTTGTACATCTACTGATATGTGATTTTGTTACTGTCCAGGAACGATGGAAAATGCACAGGTTTCAGTTGGTGAGTATCTAAACTTTTACACGTCATTGGGCCTCGTGCAGCAACATTCTGGTTATTTATATTATATGTTCAGTTAATTTTTCATTAAGAGAGAGACATTCATACTGTTCAGATCTGGTGACACAATCTCACCTGATTGTAAACTGGGTGGGCGTGGCTAATTAGTATAGGTAACGCCTATTAAACACCATAAAAGGGCAGGTGTTGTGCCCTATGCAAACAGCTGACTTTGGGTCAGTGATTTCATAGACGAACCATTTGAAGAACAGCAAGAAAAAGATTAACTTTAGCAACGGTGAAATCGGAATACTTTAAAATCCAAACAAATAAAGAAAACATGTCATGGTGTTACCGGAACAGAAAAAATGCAGCAGTGGACACACAAATGTGATGCTGTGAACGTCAGCGTGTTGCAGACTCTGTAACACGCTCTGTAATACAGATCCCATGTATTGGGTGCCATTAGTCTTCTAAAAAATATCAAATCTTTTAGTTTCAGCATAAAAAAAAAAAAAAGTGTCACGTCTGTAATACAGAGACCAGATATAAATATCATCTGTGACATGTGCGCAGTACTTTTACAGGCCTGACTGTCCTCAAATATACATTCATTTATGAGCGTAGGCTGTGGACGAAGAAATGTGTACGGACATCATCACTGGGTCTGAATGAAAAGTGTTTGACTGGATATTATGATCAGAAAAAAAAACACATATATATATATATATATATATATATATATGTGTGTGTGTGTGTGTGTGTGTGTGTGTGTGTGTGTGTGTGTG
>JAPQRP010000001.1:28292369-28312056 GCA_037367295.1 Apogon hyalosoma | reverse complement strand
AAAATCCAAAAATTTTAATTCAGGTTAGAATTCGGGTTAGACAAAAATCTGGAACAGACGGGTGAATGGAAAGACAGATGGAAAGACGGGGTATTTTTTATTTATTCTTAAATACATTCTCCCGTGTGGTTGTGAATATTATTTATACTTTCCTGTACACACTTACATCAAAAGCATAATTGCAATCCAACTGTAATTACTTTTCCACCTACCTCGCGCAGCTTCCTGAGGACAATCCTCAGGTAGTCTTCATCATCCACCTTATCAGTGATGGCAGCCAAGTTGTTTTTGACAGTCACGTTATTGAGGCAGGAATCAAACTGGTTTATGTCGTCGTAGTCGAAGGGGAAGACGTCATCACTGATCGTCACCTGGGTGATCACTCCCACCGTACACTCTTAAACAGAAGAAGAGCAAACATGTTTAATGATAGAAGCGATACTTTTTAAAATAAGAAACACCACATACCAGATACTAACCTACTGATCGCTTGGCCTTGGTTTTAATTGACTTTCTCACTTCTTTCCGCAGCTGCTTCCTCTTGCTTCTGGGGACTTTGTTGCTCTTAAGAACTTTCAGGAAGTATTTTAAGAATCTCCGCTTTGTTCTCTGCTCACAAGAGTTAAATAGTTGCATGACATTTCACAAAGGAGGAACATTAAAACGCAGTCTGTTTTTTCACTAAATTAAGACAGTAATGGAGTTATGTATCACTCACTTTAGTAAAGTGATCATAGAATTTTGAAGTCATGTAGAGCGGTAGCATCCCAAGGTCTCTCAAAGTCTGTTCGTTCCAAGTCGACACAGCTCTATTAAAAAAAAGGAAAGAAAAAGAACTGGTTACTTTTATTTCCTTTTTAGCTCATCAGCTGATTGCTGGCATTGTCTTTGTGAATGTCTTCGTTAGCAATTTCTTCAAACATCTTCTCTGATGAAACTACCAGTTGGATTCATTTCATCATTTATGGACTTTCACTTGGTTCCATGACCTTTGACCTTGACTGACCTTGAAACTCAAGATCATTGGTAGTCACTTTTCCGTTGGACATATGCGCAAAACTTTACAGATATTTACGATTCTAATAATAAGATTTTAAGGTTGATGCTAGCAGAATGTAGAATTTTATGCCATGGTAAAAAAAACTGCAGTTTTAATGGCTTTAAATTAGGGTATTTTTGTTTGTGTCGAGATTTTGAAAAAAAAAAAAAAAGTCAAGAAAAATCTGGAAAATGGGCATAATTAAACAAACAAAAAATGTAAAAATGTCCCTGATGAAGCTCAGAAATAAGATGACCAAAGGCTTCAATTTAAAAATGGAATAGAGAGTGGATTAGATTGACATTTACACTTTATACTCTGTTATAATTTATTCTTTATACCAATTATTTATTCTTATGGTTATTCAATTTTTTTACCACTTTTTTTTAATGCATGGCATTTAAGAAGGTGAAAGAGAAACAGTATCTCAATTCTCAGTATGTCCTATGCATCGAGTGAATTGATAATAAAACATCTTTGAATCTTGAGTCTTTGAATATGGTACAAAAACAACAAGCTGACTGTTATAATCTATTTGTAAGATATTATTTTCTCCATCGTTGGTAACTTACCCATACTTCGTTCTCCCGCTCACCAGCAGAGTTTCAACAGCGGCTGCTTGAGCGTCGCTGAGTTCCGGACAGTTCTTTAGTTTCTCCAAGATCGACGGATCAGAGTTTTCAATATAGGCGCCGTTCAGGGTGCAGCACATGCTTCCCAACACTGATATATTATCCTCAGTCAGGCTGGTGTTTGTTATACCCTTCAAGAGATGCACATATAGAGACATTATTAAACATCTTAGTTCAGTTTGATTTTCTTTAAATGCATCAAATTAACAAAGAAGAATCCCCTTTGCAAGCTCATTATCTACAAATAGTGTTAGTATGATTTATCATTTATTAATCTTGGTTTGATAGAATATTTGAGTTTTTTCTCATGTGTGACTTTAATCTTGTGAGTTTTTTCTTAAAATATAGACATACAACCTCTTGCCTGTCACGAAAGAAAATATCTAATGTCAACTTATCTTTATACATACATGTAAGAATGGCTTATGAATCTAAAATTAACCTTAAAAAGTGATTTTATGTTGGAGGAGGTCTTTGGTTTACATTTAAATGTTCTAAAAATATATTTGTTCTCACTGAATCTGGCATAAATTAAAATAAACCTACCTTTTTGAAGACTTCAACACTGAATCCGTTTATGTGACCATAAAAATCCAGTAACTGGGAGTAATCAGATAGTGGTAATAATCTGATCTGATGCGTTTACATGCACTTCAGAAAAACCATAATTGAAAAAACCTGGTTTAAATGTTTAAGTCCATTATCAGATTTCTTTCAAATGTACAGTACACACTGATGGTAGAATCAGTTATCGTCTTCTGTTCAGATTTGACTGTCACTTGCATTTTCTATTATTTCTTTTTTGTTGAAGAAGAAGATGTTAAAGAATGAAATAAATCAGATTAACAGGTATACATGCATGAAAACATCGGAGAAATCCAGGTGTGTTAATCTGGTCTCATAATCAGATTACTTCTGTTATCTGATAAAGCTGTTTACGTGATTAGTCGAATAATGTGATAACTCCAGATATCAGACAATGACTGGAGTATTAGTGTGAATATAAACGGACTCACTGATTTAGTTTTGTTGGGTTCATGTTAATCGTCCATGTTCTTTCTTGACTGTTTCAATATAATGCGGCATCTGACTAAACTCCCGCAACTATTTTGACAACTATCTGAGAGAACGAGGCTGAATTTACCTGATGGCAGGACTGAGCCCAGTGTTCCTATTTGATATTTTAAAGAAGCATCATTTTGTACTTCTGACTCACCAAGCAGCTCCTTGCGTTGTTGAACAGAGCGGTTCGTTTGTAGCTGAGGACGTTGGAGAAGAGGGAGAAGTCTGCATCTGACAACTGCTCAAAATACAACCTGCACTTGCTTGGTGGAACCAGGGAGTAACTGTGGACGTAACAAGGACACAGAATGACTCACTGCAGTGGCAGCTTTCTAAACAAATCTTCATCTTTATCTTCATCCAACACCGATAAACATGATTCTGAACTTACTCATAATACAGCAACATGTCTTGAGGGAAGAGTTCAAAGCTGGTGACGTCAGAGTCACCGCTAATGTAGTTGTACATGCAGGTCAACTGTTGATGAAAGACACATGCACTGTCATCAGAACCTCTGCTGCACTCGGACATTTAAATGCTCTTAAATGTGCAGTGTGAAGGATTTAGCACACGGGTGTCAAACATACAGCCCATGGGCAAAAACTGGCTGCAAAAGGGTCCAATCTGGTCTTTCAGTGCAAAGATTACACTGAATACATTCAACGTCAATGGTGTTGAACTCGTTCCGTTCAGGTTTAGTTTTGTCTGATTACATCCTATGCACTGGATTTACAGTGCATGAGAATTATAACTTTTTGAATATGACAGAGATCTATGTGTTTCTGTGCAATGTTATCACTACACTGTTTAATTCCACCTCATAACCACAAGATTATAATTACACACAACAATATTTTGGCATCTTTATTTGTGTATATTTCTTTTACTTATATTGATCATATTTGTCTAGTTCATATTGTACAAATTGCAGTTCCAATTGTATTTAATAGAGTGTTTTAAGTATTTATGTATGTTCGGTAAATATATATATAAATTGGTTTGGGGTTACCTTCATATTAAAAAGAGGAAAGCATTGGTCATTTGAGAATGAATTGTGGACAAACTGTGATCAACTTAACACGTTTATTCAGTCACTGAATACCGGTTCTCAGAAACTGTCCACCTCTGGCTTCCAAACAAACAGTGCAGCGACGACGCATGGAACTAAGTCTCATGATCCTGTCCTGAGGATCCCATCACTCAGACGACTGCTTGTACTGAGATGCTCAGACCTGCGCGTAACATGCCAATGGCACGTTCTTTCTGTTGTATCATAAGTCGTGGCATTTTGAGCTGGTAAAAACATTTGGGAGTTTTCTTTGCTGCCTTTATATAGGCTATTGACCACACCTAAAGTTACCAGTCAAGCATGACTCTGTATGAGATTCAACTCAATATCCGACATTAAGGGATTAGTCCAAACACCGATGTCACATGCATTGGGAATGAAAAAAATACAGCTGTTAACTGTGTTACTCATCTCCTGAGCTACATGTACAAAATAGGCACCTGAGCAAATCATTTTCTGGAAATTACACCACATGTATGGACTGTGCAGTTTTAATGGCGCCAAGTATATTTTTTTTCTTCTTTTTTGCCTGTTTTTTGTAGTACTGATAATTTCTTTCTTGTTACTTTTTATTATAATTGCACAGAGCAACTGTAACACACAACAATTTCCTCTGGGATTAATAAAGCATTCTGATTCTGTTTCTGATTTTGCTGTCATTCAATACAACTGTAACTGTAACAGATATGATGTGCAGTGGAAGGGAAACGTATGTGGAATGTAACGTAAATTAACCTGAAAACAAAAGAAATGTATGACTTCTGTTCATCACAAGTAATTTTATGTAGCGGAGGTAAATGCCTAATCTGGGCAGAAATATGTGCACCGATCTCCTTAAAAAAACCTTATTCTCTGATTATTCAAAGAGGTACATCACTCTGACATCCTTACTTCTTAAGTAAATCAGTTTATAGCCGATAGAGTTTTATTACTATTATTATTTTTTGTATTGTTTGTTTTTTGCACAATCTTTATGCTACACATTTTCTTGTACTTTATTCTGTTGCAGCCTTAACCCATTAATTTGCCTGTTGTGGGACCAATAAATTTTCATCTTATGTATTTCCTTATTATAATATTATTAATATTCATAATAATAATAATAATAATACATATATATAAGTGGTGCCAGGCACAGCAAACCCCGCCCCTTGCACATATTGAACCTTATTTTGGCATCAATCCAGCTGATGTCATCATGTCTATGTGTGTGCTGATGTCATGCATATCAACTGCCTCTATATATGTGACAAGTTTTAAGTAAATTGAAACAAAATTGATGTTTGTATAGACATGTGAAATTTTGCCCATTATAAGTAAATGCGAGAAAAAACATATTGTAAAAAAAATCATAAAAAATTGGAACTTTGACCTACTTTTCCTAAAATGTAATCACATCTATTCTGTGTCACTGGCAATCTATAAACTCAGTTTGGTGTTAATTCAACCAATAGTTTTGCTGCTACAGACATGTAAAATTTTGCCCATCGTAAGTAAATGGGGAAAGAAAAAGATTTGAAAAATTCATAAAAAATTTGAACTTTGACCTGCTGTTCCCAAAATGTAAGCAGATCCCTTCTGGATCACTGGCAATCTACAAACCAAATTTGGTATGAATTCAACCAATTGTTTTGCTGCTAGAGTGTTAACAAACAAAGAAACAAACCGAACCAAAAACAATACCCCTTGCCTCCCCTTCGGAGGGCGGGGTAATTGTTTTCCACTGTATTAGGGGTTTTTGTATTCTAATTCACGTGCTTGCAGATAGAATCTTCTACACCGGGTTTTAACTAAAATCCACACTGTATTATCAAAAATGTTTTTACATCCCCCTCTCTCTCACCTGACTTTCCACCAGGGTAACCTTTCTCTTCCTGCGACAGGCTTTGATTAGTCTCTTGATTTGCACATTCTGAATAGTCCTCACCGCGGTGCATGTGAACCCTTGAAGCACTGAGGACGACAAACTGCAAACACACACACAAATATTGAAACCATGAGCATATTAAAACACACATATTTCCTGTTTCATGTAAAACCACTTCATTAAAATCTTACTTGGCAGTTCCTCCCACAGCTGAGGCCGCAGTTTCTACAGCAACAACACCAAAGAACAACTCAACCTAAGAGAAAATACATGGTGTTTATTCCATTCAGCACATGGGGGAGTAAAAAGATTATGCATTTCACTGTGCTTGTCTTTACCTGTTGGCGTTTCCATTTCTTTTTGTTGATCTTGAGGAAGTTGCTGGTACCTGAGAAGCCCAGCAGCGAAGCCCGAGGGATCTCAGAGGCCAAATCATCAGGGACGTTGTTAACAATCACTTCGCTGTTTTCATTTATTTTTACGATCTGAGAAACAATAAGCCAAGTTTTTTAACACTCATGACGGTAAAGCCCTCTAAAAAATGTCACAATAGTAAATACAACTCAAGTGAATTTAATCAAATTTGACCTGAACCTGACTGGAAATGTAATAAAACCCAATAATGGAATAACTTGACCAATAATCAAATAAAATGTTGTCATTGTAAAATAACAGTGACACTGATAATAAAACAGGTTTTAAAAACTGGTAAAGTTATTGTTTTACTGAATAATTTAATAGTATAAAAAATACAGTATGGGTACATTAATAAACATTATTTGATGCTTTGAGAAGCATTAACAACAGTTGATAATTAACACATAACTAATTTCAGTACAAGCTAGTAATACCTAATACTTACATTTTAATTGTATTAATATATACTGACCTGTGCTATTTCTCTTGTGCATTGTTGCTTAGTGTTTATTACAGAGTTTATCCAGAGTTTGTTGTTGTTACTTTAATTTTCTATTACTACTACTACTACTACTACTACTAGTACTACTAATAATAATAACAATAATAATGATAATCTCAAACAGGGTATAAGAAAGCAAAATCCATCTTGTCTGATTGTTCTCATCCTTTACATTAATATATACAGTTTCTTCAGATTTCTTCCACAAACATACATTTTTACTTTCTGCTAAATTTGAGCAATGCTGCTGAAGTTCATGAGTTCATGGGGTGAACCTTATTATAAAGTGTTTCTTCATATTTACTTATACATCATTACTATTTAAAAGATGCTATTAACATTGCTAAAATTAGACTCATTAGTTAATTGTTTATTTATACTTATTACTGGATGAACAAATGTTAATTAATGCCCCCTTGTTGTAGAGGAATAACAAAAATGCAAAAATCAAACACTTTTTTCATGTTTGGAAATAATAATAATAATAATTTTGTTTATGAAGCACTTTTAAAAACAGCAGCTTTATAAAGTGCTTTGACAGCAAATGGAAAATGACATCAATTAACCAAACAATAATGAATAAAGCTTAGATCATAACTGGAAAAAAACTGTCAAAAAACACAATACAGGTAAATATCAGATTACAGTAGAAGTAATTAACTTGACCATACTTTAAAAAACAAAAAAATGAATAAACTCAATGTCATTACAGTCTATTAAAATGTCTCACATCATTGGTCCAATTGTCTGGAGGTGATTACATTATTGGGTGTTATTTGTCATTGAGGGTTTTGTGAATGAGATGAAAAGGCAAGTGTTACCTTAGTAACAAAGGTTTGCTGTATGATCCGTGGAGCAGATATCAAATGTGTAATGAACACATTATTTCCGCCTGCATTTAAAAGCTGGGAGCCGCTGATGCTGCTGATGACTGACGAGGGAACGCCCCCAATGAGAGAACCCAGCATGACCAAAGACGATGCGTTGTTGATCTGGTGGGATGAAAAAACAGTGAGAACATGACTTGTTTTTTTTTAAGCTGGTATGTGTCCAGACCATGGAAGTCAAACTCATTTTAGTTCAGTAGGTCCACATTCACTGAAATCAGAGGGTCAGATCAGTAAAATAACATAGTAACCTAAAAATAATGATGCAAAATGTTCTGATAAAAAAATTTACATTATGAAAATGTGAATAGCACGAACAACTTGAAATTTCTTCAGAAAAATACATGCAATTTCAACAATATTATGTATCACTGTCACATTTCCACATGTGCATTATAATGTACAGATCACAGTGGATCTACAAATACACAAAACATTTAGTAACAGGTACAATATTATTAAAATTGCACTTGTTTTTCTTAAGCCATTTCAGGTTGTTCATATTTGTTCTAATAATTAAATTTTTTTTATGAAAGGACAGTTTGTAAATGTCAATATTTTCATAATTTAATTTTGCCTTTTCACATTAAATCAAAAAGAAAGTTTGGAGTTTTTATTATTCATAGGTTATCATGATTGAATTTAACCAATCTGACCTACTTGAGATCAAATTTTCTCAAGAGATTTAATTTTTTTCATAGGTTAGTTACATTTTTCTGAAAGGATAGTTTGTAAATGTAAACATTTTCATAATTTGAGATTTACTTTTGCAATTTTCATTTAAAGAATAGAGGGGAAAAATTGAGTTATTCAGTTAGTCATTATTTATTATTTTAAGTTATTTTGATCATCGACCCAGTCAAGATCAACTAAAATGATTTTAACATCCTTGTTGTTAATAATTTCAGTGTAATTTTTGCGTTTCATATATTCATCCCATGGGCCGGAATATAGTGGGCAGGTTTTGGCCCACAGGCCGTATGTTTGATGCCTCTGGTCTAGACACAACCTTTACAAGCAAAACAAAATTACCGTCATTGTGGTCATCAGAATCCGGATAATGGCCTTTACTTGGCCTTCATTCCAGTCGGTAATGCTGCCGAGTATGCTGAGGGAGGCCATCAGGTCTTTAGCTTTTATCATGTTAATCTGACCGGGGGAAAGGCCTTTGCTTTCCTCTCCGAGGGCGGTGATGGTAGAGGAGTCAATGTTGTCACCAAAGTTCCCTGACAAAGCAGCAGCGACCTACAGAAACGACAGAAATAAAGGCAAATGTCCTTAGGTGCATTTAGATCTGTGAGTACACACAAAAAACATCCACTTTATTAGACTAATAAAACCATCAGAAAAAAAATCTAAACATTCTGACATTGTGACCCTTCTTGTCTTGTATGAAACCATGAGTTGTTTTCCAGAGATGGGTAGTATTTCAATTAAGACCATTTCAGGTTCATGTTTCTGTATTCGTACCTGTAGGTAAATTGATTTTACTGTACAGAAGAAAGAAAGTCCTCCATTCATATACAACAAACAATAAATATAATAAATTAAAATAAAACATGTAAGCTTTGACTGTGGTGGCCTGGTGACTGTTGGCACACAAAATCAATAATCCCATTCTTTGTTCATTTCAAATATGTGTTATTTTTGAGTTTTTATGTAATTTGCATTTTGCTTTGCAGAAAAAATAAGATGTAATTTATGATTAAATATGCTGAAGGCTAGTGTTACAACTGTTAAATATCCAGAGTGTAAGATCCAGGAGAATTGAAGAAATGGAATATTAAATTCATACTACACATATATTTGTGTGTTTTCACAATCGGACAAAAAGGAGAATCATGTTTTCCATTATCTACGAATAAGCTTTTTGTATCTAGAGGCAGAAAAAACTATTTAAGGAGTGTGTTATGTTCCTAACGTCGCTCACAATGGACAGCTTGTTCTTTTTTTTGTATCATAGAATCCAGTATTAGTGTATTACAGCTGCCTACCATGTCTGACTAAATATCTCCTTAACTAAAAAGCCAGGAACAGACAAAAGAGTGGCTCTAATGAGGGACTTCCTTGTTTTTCACTGTCAGCAGAAGGTAGAGCGTATTCATTTGGTTGCAGTGTGCAACTTCACCACTAGGTGTCACTATATCACACACTTAAAAACAACTTTGCCCAGTCAGTGGTAAAACACACTTTTTTTTTTTATCCTGCTGAAATTATACATCATGTGCACATACGTTTGTCAGTTTAAAAGATAATTTTACTAGTAAAGATATTGTTTTTTTGTAAGACTATATCAGAAAATATGTTAATAGGAAAAACTATTCATTATTCACATCATCATGACCTCTCTCTACATAGTCTCTTTATTTTATTTTATTGTATTTAACCCTTAACTACCTAAAGCTATTTAAAGACCCATTTTGGTGCATTTGTTCTAATCTCTGGTTGTTTCACTAATTTTTTCTTTCATTTCTTTCAAACCTTAGAAACACTTACTAGAATAATAATGATGATATTTGTTTTGTTACCTGTGGGTCCAGGTCTGTACACAGAGTGGTCAGGTTGGACAGAATCTCTAAACTTTGCGCTGGTGTCAATTGCATAAAGGCTGGACCAGGAACAACACAGCGACACGTCAGAGGAAGTCTGCAGAGAGAATGAATCACACACAAGCCTTACAGCAACATTCATGTACGTGACAATGACTGAGGGGTTCAGAGTTGTACGTACAAATTATTTTGTATGTTTAAATCATGAACATTAAACTCATTTCAGTTCAGGGGCCACATGCAGCCCGATTTGATCTCAAGTGGATTGAACCAGTAAAATAATGGCATAGAGACCTATGAATAATGACAACTCCAATTTTTTCTTTGTTTCAGTACACAAAAATAAAATTACACTGTGATCATGTTTATAATGACAAACTATCATTTCACCAAAAAATGAGAATAACCATGAACAACCTTAAATTTCAGAGCAGTTTATGACTCATCTTAGCATTTACACATGTGCGTTACAACTTACAGATCACAGTCGATTTACAAATACACAAAACATTTAGTAACAGGCATTATAGTTGTTAAAATTGCACTTATTTTTCTTATGAAATTTAATTTTGTTCATAGGTTATTTGTATTTTTGGTGAAAGGATAGTTTGTAAATATAGATGTTTTCATAATGGGATTTTACTTTTGCAATTTTTAAAATTAAAACAAAGAAAAAACATTTGATTTGTCATTACTTACAGGTTTTTATGGAGATCAAATGGGTCTGTATGTGGCCCCTGAACTAAAATGAATTGATTCATATCGTCAGTGTAATTTTTGCACTTTGCAAATTCATCCTGTGGGCTGGATTGGATTCTTTGGTGGGCTGGTTTTGACCCGCGAGTCGTATGTTTGACACCCCTGGTTTAGACTCACAGTAAGGGATTGAAGTTGCTGTTCTGTTGATAAATGAGCTCTGTGTAGTAGTTGGTGAGGTTCAGAGGTAAGTAGGAGTGGTTGAGGAGAGCGACGTTTGCAAGGTTGACAGTGAACACTTGGATCACCTACAGACAACATATGCACATGTGAGTTATCCACTTATCTAACAGTGATAAAGTATCACAGTCCCTCCAGTGGACTCAACTTTAGCTGAGGTTTTCTAAATAACATTCAGTTCAGTACCTCTGCAGATCCAAGCATCAGCAGATCCTCCAGAGTGAGAAACTGAAAGAAGAATCCGATGTACTCAGCAAACCAGGCAGTGGAGTTTAGTTCTGGATCAGTGGCATTGTAACACCTTGGGTTGGAAGCTACAATAGAAAATTTAAAATAGAGAAGAGACATGTTTTTCTGGAAAAATCAGGCATTTCAAAGCTTTGAGACCAGTCCTGTTTCTGCAAAACGTAGTTCTGAACAGTAGTGATACCACAATCTTGCAAAGATACAGAGTTAACATTAACCCCTTTTCCACAGCAGGAACTTTAATTTTACATAGGATTTTGAAAAACCTTGGTGAATTTCCACTGAAAGGACATGTTCTGGTATCCTATCTGTTTGGTCCACTTTGGATTTATTTTAAAATAGGTGTGTCAGGCTCAGTAAAATACATAATTATGTCTATAAAATCATTTTGGACCATGTTCAGTGACGCATGACTCAGCTGCTGAGGCAGAACAGTAATATCCATCATCTCCAAAATGGATCCTTTATCCTGATAATGTCTGTAACACTAAGTCTGAACTCTGTTGGATTAATAGGGACGTGATTTACTCAACTGGAAAGGAGTTCCATTAAAGCAACAAATACTTATGATCATAATAACAACAAACATTTGTAAATGATACATGTTTAGGTGATCAGTTGGATGTTCCATTCACTTCTGCATGTAATGTGTAATTTTTTAAACCTTTGTTTGCCTTCAAATTGAACATCTCGCCCTCCTCGTAGATTCCACAGCTTGATATATTTGATGTATATAGTGTTTAACATATTTCAACCAACAGAATCTTCAAGGTGGGCAAGAATGTTCTTTTAGATTTGAAAAGTCAAACCTAATGATTTTGCTGTATTTTCCAACATGATATTCAAATGAGTTCAGGTCAAAGGTCATGTTTGGTCATTCTATGGAGCTGGATACATATTAAAGGCACTATTTAAGTATAATATGCATGAATGATACGGAAGTGGATAAAATTGCATATGAGCTTTGATGTGATTTTTAGGAAATATTGCTGGTGCAAGGTGATGGCAGATGGGGGTGAGTTCAGCATTTGGAGGTTTAGATAGTTACAGAATATCAATATATGGCATCAGAAGATGGATCCTTCTAGGAATCAAAAATTAAATGATTTCTGAGTAAGTCTATGAAAGTGGCCCAGGTAGGGACAGACAGGAGACAAACCCTTACCCGGATAAAAAAAATGTTCCCTCAACCCTAAACTTTCCCTGATAAAAGTTCCTGGTAGGGGGGTGGGACTTGGGGGTGGGGCTGTGTGCTGAAGAATGCTGATTGGTGGAAGACACTTGCAGCATTCCACACTTACATGGACCCACAATGTTTAATCCAAGGACATCTGCAAATTTGTTTATTCCATTTCTACAAGCTTCACTTCATTTGTGTTTGGAAAATGGAGCAAAAGAAGAGAAGCTATGAGAAGTGGCCAAACGATGAGGTCCATTTGACGAATACACTCATTTGAGCTTTTGAGCGTATTTGTCTTGCTCCTATAAGTGCATTGTAATCATCTGTCTGTCAAACTGAATAAATACACTTAAAACAGCCTGGACCCTGTCGAACATATTTGCCGAATATGCTCAAAGAAATTCAGTGGGACTTTGAGTCAGCGATTCAAAATGGCCGAGCCTGATTTGAATACATTTTACAGAACTTTGAGGTGCGGTGAAAACCACACAGATTACCAGGAATACTTTTACCCTAGTAAATAAGTTCCTAGTCATAAAAGTTCCTGGGAATGTTGGTGGAAAAGAGGCTATTGTAATTCATTACAACACACAGTCTCTCTGTACTTTGAAAGCTGACCTGAGGTGAGGTACACTCTGATGGTATCAAATACATCTCGACTAACAAAGTCTGCAGCAGTATAGTTGTAGTCTCCCATCACCGAGACCCTGAAAAACAATAAAATCAGGTCGCATGTTTAGAAAACATAAACAATGGGAGGTTATTAACAAATGGAGTGTTGTCAGAGGAAAACATACAGCTTTTGAAAGGCCAAACAGGATGCGTTGTATGTGCTGCTCGGGCTGATCATACTCTTCGTGAGGAAGGTCAGGTAATGGCGGAGGCTTTGGTCAAACCATTCATTGACCTCTGACCTCTTGGAGCTGGTGAGAGCCACAGGCCAGACACAAGACAGCGTGGGCCTCCGTATGGCCACCGGAAGATCCTCCTGAAATGGTATTATTATATACTCACTGTATTTCAATTAGGATTCACACAAATTATTTTCTCCATGGAACCACGTAAAAATTACATTCTAGCTGGTTCTAGTTCTAGTTCTAGATTCTTTCACATAACTAGTGGTGATATAGAAGATGAAAAGTAGTTTTTGAAGTTTATCTTTTACATTAGAGAATAGGTCGACAACCTAAGGGGCCATTTTTGGACAGAAATAATAAAAAAAAGTCTTTAGCCAAAAAAATCAATAAATAAACAAAATTCCTTAGTATGTTTTACCTAAAAGTGATGACTGTGTGAGAAGCTGTCATTTGCCATTACTGTGTTGTGCAACAAAAATTGTTGGTATGTGAAGGATTTCTTTTAAATGGACTCTATGAATGTTTTCAGTGTCATAAATTAAAAATAAGTCTACTTTTGCTAATATTATTTCTATTTTTGGATTCACCTAGAGTACAGGTGTCAGACATGCAGCCTGGGGGCCAAAACCAGCCCACCAAAGAGTCCAATCCAGCCTGTGGGATGAATATGTAACATGCAAAAATGACACTGAAGATATTAATAATCAAGGATGTTAAAATCCTTTTAGGTCAATTCAATCTAAAGTGGATCAGAACAGTAAGATACCGGTACTATCATAATAACCTATAAATAATGAAAACCACAAATTTTCCTCTGTTTTAGTGTAAAAGAAGTAAAAATTACACAAAAATGTTTACATTTACAGACTAGCTTTTTACAAAAAATGTGAATAACCTGAACAAATATGAATAATCTGAAATGTCTTAAGAGAATTATGTGGCATTTTAACAATATTCTGCCTATTACTAAATCTGTAAGTTGTGATGTACATGTATAAATAATAAACTAAGGCATACTATTGTTAAAATTGCACTTTTTTTCTTAAGAATTTTCAGGTTTTTCATATTTGTTCATGTTATGTTCAAGTACTGTTTCTAGACCTAAACATTTTCATTATGGAATTTTACTTTTTTTGCTCAAAAACATAGGGAAAACTTTGGAGTTGACATTATTTATAAGTTCTTAGCCTATTATTTATATTATTTTATTAGTCCAGCTCACTTTATATCATAATAGGCTGTATGTGGCCCCTGAACTCAAATAAGTTTGACACCCCTGACCTAGAGTATGGTCTACATTTTACAATTGCATTTTACAATGACTTTATAGATGCAAGAATAATAACAAAATGTATATAAAAAAAAAAAAGCCACATGCAGCCACTGGAAAATGACTAAAGAGCCAAATGTGACCCAGGAGCCACAGGTTGCTGTGTATTAGAGTGTCTAATATATGAAATATGTGAATGAAATAGAAGATTAGCTTGATTTTTACTTATTAATTCAGTTCAAGTTTATTTCACACAGTGCAAAAATATTTGGGCCTCACACAAGAAACCACATTAGAGCTAATTTTCTTTTAAATTTGTTTGTATCTTGCATATTCACACATTTTCCTACTCACAGATTTGTGGGATTCACCACTGTTTTCTTATTTTTGCTTTTACTCCAGGTGTTTTCATTATGTTGGTATGTGTGAGTGTGAGCTACATACTTTCTCCAGGAACATCTGTGTCTTGTCGTAGTTGTGGTAGATCGCACAGAGCAGTGCATTGTTATCTACAGTATCAGGACGACGGAGGAAAGCACCAAGATCTGATGGAGGCATTGAGTTCAGCAGCTGGAAACAAATCGGACATTAAACACGTCATTATCTTCTTCTGTGTGGTTATTTATGAGTCACATTTTTCTGTCAGGACACAAACCAGAGGCATTCTGTCATGAGGCATCAGCGACAAAAAGGAGGTCAGGTTGGGGAACTGGAATCCTATGAACGTGTTCTCCAGGAAACTGTAGAAACTGTGGTTGTAGTTGTTACCATAGCAACGGAGAGGCGTTCCTTCTACAATGGGAAAAAGAAAGAATTTTGACAGGTGGTAGATGATTTTAAAGACAGTGTAATTATTTTTCACATTGCAATATTTAGGTTTACACCCTTTTGTTATAACTACACTTCTTTAATCTGTTACATCAGTTTACAAATACATCACATGACTAAAGATGGAGACACTAACACAAAGTCACTATGAATTTAAAGGTACAATTCTTAAAATTTTGCCTTTAAAACATTCATATATGAACCCCAATTATCATCAGAATGTGTATAAAGTGTAAATAATGTGTGCTAGTGCTTAGTATTTTCTTCATGATGCAATGTGTGATATAATATTCCAAATGGGATTGCTATTTTGTTGAATATTTTAGCTAAGCAAGCTACATCAACCTGTTCGAAGCTACTAGAAACAGCAATTTAACACAAAACAAGAGTTGATGGTCAGCTACATCTACTGATCAATTTGTTGATTTGTTTGGATCTGAACTAACATGTTAAACCTCAGACAAACAGCTGTAGACCATCTCTGTATATTTGACAGTATTTAATCACTGAAGTGTCTCGTCAGTCTGCCTTACATGTCTTAAGAATGCTGGTTTGAGTTGGTTTAAAGTTAAACTCATTTTTGTCTCTACAGTGGAACCTTGCAGTTTAAAGTGCACCGTAGTATAATAAATTCACTTTAAGAGCCGCGGCTTCTGAGGATTTTTGTTTCGAAATACGAGTGGAAATCTGCAGAACGAGCAGGTGTTCCTCCAACAGGTGTATCCTCTGCAGGCTCAGTTCACTTTCAGGAGAACCACGGAAAGCAAGGGGTATTGTTTTTGGTTTGGTTCGTTTCTGTTTTATAGCAGCAAAAGTATTGGTTGAATTCATACCAAATTGGGTCTATAGATTGCCAGTGACCCAGAATAGATGTGATTACATTTTGGGAAAAGTACATCAAAGTTCAAATTTTTTTTTTTAGAAATTTTTAAAATCCTTTTTTTTTTTCACATTTATTATAATGGCCGAAATTTGTCTATGCCATCTATGTCTATGCTGACATCAGCACATGCATAGACATTATGACATCAGCTGGATTGATGCCAAAATAAGCTACAATACATGCGAGGGGCGGGGTTTGTTGTACCTGGCACCACTTGTGTTAAATCAGTAATTCATCATCTATTTTCATCTTTTATTTGCTTGCTTTACCTGTAAGTGTCTTAATAATATGGTCATGGATTTGCTTCTTTGTATCTTCAGTCAGAGATGAAATAGTAGAATTCAGGACTTGTACTCTGAAATAGACATGATAAAGAAAACAGTTTTTTTTTTTCTTTTAAAAAGTTATTAAAACTTTTCTATAGTTAAAGCCTTCTTACCCCTGATGCTCGGTACTGCAGTTTCTTCCTAAGAGAATGTTGAAGAATGGTGCGACCTGGTTTGAGTCCAGTCCCACCAGCAGGGGACGCAGGCGGTTATGGAGCCACACCAACACAGCTGAGTCTCCCACTGAGTGATGGAAGAGGTTCGCTCGCTTGAACACAACTCCTAACATGGCTGACCTCACTGTATGAGGAAACATATTTTCATGACCCTGAAAGCAAACAAAGGAAGGTTCAGAAAATCCAACAGCTTTAAGACCCAATTTATTTTCTCCATTTAGCAATGTAAAAATTATTTTCTATTTGGTGGTAGTTCTAGATTCTTTTAGGGATTTATTATATTACTAGTGGTAATATAGACGATCAAAATAAATTTGGATTTTTTAAGTTATTCTTTTGTAAAGAGTGTCTAATATACAATGCTAAAGAAATAGAATGTTAGCTCAATTTTATTTTATCAACTCGGTTAAACTTTAAGTCATACACTGCAAAAACATTTGGGCTTCACACAAGAAACCATATAAGATCAAATTTTTTCTTATTTTTGTTGGTATCCTATATTCTCTTATTTTGTTAGTACCAATACATTTGTGAGATTCACTAATGTTTTCTTATTTAAGTCAAATGAAATTTTACCAGTGGTCGGGTGCATTTTATCAAGATAAGACAAAACATTGAAGCCCAGGAGGTATTTGTTCTATGCACAGAAACACATAATACAAGCTAAACCAGATTATCTTATGTTTTACATGAATTTCTATGACTGATGATTACATTTGAGGTTGAAAAATAACAATACAATTTTGGAACAGAAATAATAAACATAATGAGGCTGCACTTGAAAACCCTCAGCCTTCAGTCCACGCCAGGGTTTCCATATTGACTATCTGATGCCCCCTCAGTTGAGAACTACTGGTGCACACCAAAGTTTCTGCACAGACAGACGGACAGACAGACGGACGGATGACGAACTGATAACAATACCCTGTGGCAAGGGCCGAGGGTAAAAACTAAAATACTATATTCATGAAGTTTGTTCAAATTGAATGCAAACTATTAGTGTATATTTGACATTAAAGAGTGAATGCAAACAAAGCCATTTGTACAATAGTTTATTCCCTAATCCAATGAGAATCAATAGGGAATCAAATCAATAAATGATATTAATAATGGAATCAGAACTTCTATATTCTTATCAATTCCAATCCCTAGTAGTGTTTTTCTGAAGCAGGCTCACCATGATGGCAGGTGAAAAGTCATCAAAAAAGGCAGCAAGCAGATTATTGGGTACATGATCCATCACCATGACGACCTGGGCAGGAGATACCAGCTGACTGGGTGTTGAAGCCACCTCTGCTAGCTGTCGGACTGTCAGGTGTTGCAAGGCGTCCATCTACGTGCACATACACAACCACAAAGTATCAAAACAGAGGACACTGGGATGCAAATGAGCAGTGTAAAATAAGTTTGAACAGAGGTAGAGGCAGTACCGCTGAAAAGTCAGGATAGAGCTTCAGCAGGTCACTGAAGGTCACAAGATCAGAGAAAGCCCCCAAGTTCTTCTGCAGCCATTCGCCACTGTTGTTAATGTGCAAACTGCAGCTGGGGTCTGAAACAAAAACACACAGGAAATCATCCAGATATCACTTAAATACATGACCCAATGCATGTGCCGAGGAGTTCCATGTACTGTTTTTATCATTTCAGTGTGAACACACGTTTTCCTTAAAACACTGATAATCTATACAGTTCAGCACTGCAGAAGGAAAGTTTAACATTATAACCTATCTGTGAGTTGGACGCAACGGGTACCAAGGACGTTTTTCATATTTTTCACCGATTTTCAGCTTCTTCACTGACACTAAGAATTTATGTGGACTTTGAGGTGATTTAGCGTCTTTATTCGGCGATGGATAATGATGGCATAGACTTTTGTATTAATCAATACAGTAGTCCAACTTTCTGACTGTACTTCTCCTTTGCTGCAAAGAATTAAACCTCACAAAGACAAACTCTTATGCTCAGACGGCATTTATTTCTCACCAGTAGCAAATCAGGATATACAAATTTCCACGAGTGTTTTATACTTTATTAGATAGCAGAGGCAGAAAGAGACAGGGACCTAAACCTGGGACTGTTTATGACATTTGCACTCATGTGATCTGCCCTAAGGATTCAGCTTTAACCACTGTTCTGGGTATTACACTGCAAAAATCAAAATCTTACCAAATGTATTTTCCTCATTTCTAATCAAAATATCTCATCACACTTAAAATAAGACATAATTACCTAAAGTGTAACTTTTCTGTGAGATATAATAACTTATTTTTAGACAATAGATCTGGAAAATCTTAAATCAAGAAATCTTACCAAGATACTTTTCACTTGTTCCATTGGTAGATTTTTTTTTTTGCTTAATTCAAGCAAAAAATGAATTTAAAAGTCACCATTTTAATGACTGGAGTGTCAAGCTCTTACCTGCAGTGTCATTCTTGGTCAGGAAAACTTGAATGAAGTGTGTGAGAACAACCATCTGCGTGGACAGTGGCATGTGTGACTTGAGACCACTCAAAATCTGCAGACTGAAGGGTCAGACATTAGTGGACACGTTAAATTGAGGATCATATATCAGGGGTGTCAAACATGTGGCCCGTGGGCCAAATCTGACCCACCAAAAGGTCCAATCTGGCCCACAAGATGAATTTGTGAAATGCAAAATTTACACTGAAGATATTAGCAACCAATGGTGTCAAAACCATTTTAGTTCAGGGGCCACATACAGACCGATATGATCTCAAGTGGATCAGACCAGTGAAATAGTATCCTAATAACCTTCTTTCTTTTTATGTTTTGTTTTAGTGTGAAAAAAGTAAAATTGCATGATCAAAATGTTTACATTTACAGACTATCTTTTCACAAACAAGTGGAAGTTTAGCAATTTTCCGCCTGTTATGAAATGTTTTGTATCTTTGTAGATCCACTGTTATCTGTCAGTTGTAATGCACATGTGTAAATGAGAAG
>JAPQRP010000001.1:28267904-28278734 GCA_037367295.1 Apogon hyalosoma | reverse complement strand
ACACATACAAGACACACAAATGAACAATAAAACAGAATAACAGCTGTTCAACACAGTGGCCTCGCAAGAAAAAAAAACAATGACATTCCTCCTTCACTGCATGGTTTATGATACTCTTAAAATCATTGACATAATTCACATACGTATATTGACCCTTTGCACGTTACGTCACGCTCTTTTCGCGCCGTAAACGACCGCCATGACAGACGGCGGAAGTGCAGGCCGGCACCCTAGCTAGCATGTGAGCTAAACGTTCTCGTTTTTGTTCGTTTTTTCACCCTGCTTTACACGTACAGTGGCCGCACACAACAGTTCTATTCTTCTTGAAAGACACCCATGGTTTCAGCTGGGTTGCAGACAGAGCCAGGCTCTGATGTATCTTATATTACAGGTAGAACAGGCTCTGTTTGTGTCCATAGCACATTAGCACCAACAAATGCTAGCTAAGTGGATAGACTGGGTTCACTACTATGAAAAGGCAAAGGTACTATGAGCCACCATGTTACATAAGTAGCCTACAATATTAGCTCTGCTGTAGAAATGGCTGCATTTCTATCTACACACAGTCATATGTAAAGTCTGAACACTATAACATGGCACAACATAATGACAATAACAGTATGACATATAACATAGTGTAACTGGTAGAAAGGCTAATACTACAACAGAGCTAATATTGTAGGCTACTCATGACAGCCACTAACATTATTACACAATCTTAGTTCATTAGAGCTGCTTTTGGTTACAGTCTATTTGAGTTTTGATGGCATTCTGGGGGAAACATGTTAAAAACATACACAGCTAGCTAGCTAACGTTAGCCGTATTTTAGCTTTGCCATTATGAAATGCATTCCTCTGCCGTGAGCAGCACCGCGAGTAGGCAACCCAACCTGAGAGAACTGGTAAATATCCAGACTTTTGTATGTTTTTAGATCAGCACCTGAGTATGGAGACACTCCATTTATAAAATAATGGTACAGATTTTGTGCATTAAACTCTGGTAAACTGGAGGATTTTTGCTAGATCCGTAAACACACCAGGAGGGAGAAGGTATGTGTCGGTAGTTAGCCCTGCTATCTCTAGCTTCTCCAAATAGTGTTCTTTGTGCCGTCCTGTAAGGTGAGTTACTTCGCAGGACAATTCCAAAACATTACTTTCAGTGCTGGTAGCCATCACTTAAAGTCATCCTTGGCTCGTTCGTTTGTTTATTGTGTGTTTTTGTCTTCCGTCCACCATGGCGCCGCACCCCTAGTCACGTGATAAATGTGACGTCGGTGCAAAGGGTCAGTATGTGAAGGTGATTTAGTGTTGATTTGATTTAATTTAATTTTTATTTATTTATTTTTTACTGATATAGTGATTTATTTATTTAGCAAAAACACATTTTAATTTGCACATTAAAAGCACTTTCATGGAAACACATGATTTCTGCTGTAATGAAAGCATTTGCTGTGTATGTGCTTACATTTGCTGATATGAGTGACAGCTCATGTTCCTGCGGATCAGACAGTGCAGGAACCTCCCTGATGCAGAAGGCAGGAACACTCTCAGACGACCGGAGAACCACAGGCTGATGACACTGCTGTCCCTCAGCTGCTCATCCGTCAGCATTGACACTCTGATCTCTCCAATCACGTCCAATATCTGAGATGCTGATGGGCTCACTGTGGTCATCGACTGAATTGGTATAACAAGTTTGTTGCACATTATTCATAAACAATTCGAAACACAGATGGAAGATGATACAGACTAGATTTACAGTTCCATCCAAGGTAGGGATGTGAATTAAGAACCAATTCCCAGTAGCTCAATTCTTTGGAATTGTTTGTCTGTTTCAAGTGCACGTATCGGTTCCATGATGTCATTATGTCAAATACATCAACACGTCATTTCTATATTTTGGTTCAGAAGCCTCTCAAGTATGGTTGTATTTCACCAGTAAAGATGACACTAGGGTCATTTTTATCAGTTCCAGAGCTTCCATTATGACAAAAGGTTAAATTCTTCCAACATGCACAAACATTTAACCACAGTATTCAATTGTTTGTGAATAATCTCCATGTCCTACAATTGCATTTAGATGTTGACGAGGTTCAGAGGCTGCAGCAGGTAGATCTAACACTCCTTTAACTGCATCTTTAGAACCCTGTCTGAGGTCTGTTCAAATCAAATGCAAAATGTTTGTGCATATGACAGTGTTAATGCAAACAAAGCCATTCGTACTACAGTTTATTCCCTAATTCAATGAGAATCAAAAGGGAATCAAATCAATCAGTGAAATTGATAATGGAAATGGAATCGCTAAATTTTTAACAATTCCCATTCCTAATTCCAGGTTTGTTAATGTCACCAACCATGTTAGCCAGGATATCCAGGGCCGGGTCCAAGATAAATGAGAGCTTGGTGAGCAGCATCTTCCACAACACTTTGGAGTGGCTGCTGTTTCCAGGCAGATCACATTGGAACAGAACCGCCAGCTGATGGGCTGTGAAGTTCTCCAGCTGAATGAAACATAAGTCATTGAAACATTTATATAAGGTATGCACAACGGATGGTTTATTTCCTTTGGTGTGAGAGCATTTTGGATGATTACCTTAGCACATGCATATTTCTCCAAGGGAAAACTGCAGAGAAGGTTCATGTGAGAGACCGACTGGTTCAAGTAGGACTCGAGGTGAGAGCTTGAGATACATGGAATAAATAATACACATGGGTCAGTGGTGTGACACTAATACTTCTGTGTCCATATAGCTTAATACAATTTAAAAAGTTACATTCACTAAAATAATGAATCAAAATAAATAAGCAACTTAATGTCATAAATTATTCTCTTGAGGGCTAAAATCTCTGGCTTTAATCAGTTGAGAGGATATTTAGAGAGAAAAAAAAAACATAAAAATGTGGAACCAAATAATTAAACAAGATTTGAAGTGAGATTTACCATAAAACATCCAATGTGGTTTAAATAATATAACATCAAGTCTATGAAACATAGAACTGTAATTGTAGTGACTTCTTAATTATTTTTTTCCAACTTTTAACTTTTTCAAATTGATTTATCACCATTTATTTATCTATATTATAAAAGCCAGGTGGTCTCAGTGTGTGTGTGTGTGTGTGTGTGTGTGTGTATATGTGTATGTGTGTCTGGGGATTCACACAAAATCCGGAAAGAGCCGACTGCTGCAGTTTGGCATACTTATGTAGTTTTGGTCAAGGAACAGACTAGCAAAAATGGCAAGTTGATAGGACCAATATTTTTGGAGATATTAGTAAATTTGGAATACAATAGTCTTACAATCACATTGCTATGCCCAGAACACTCTGGTGGTGACTGCTGTAAAAATATGGTACAGCATGCACGAATACACAACAGTATAAAAACTACCACATGTAGAACCCGTGGATCCCCATGGGTCAACGCACAAGTTATAATATTATCTGCAGCATTTTGCATTTTTCAGTGAAAATCAGGTATTGCCCTATATTTAATTTACTGATCATGTAGATAAATTCAGTGGTTAGGATATCAAAACAGAAAACTGAACTAAAAGTTATATTTTTAGCAAAATATTAACTAAACATAAAAACAGTCATCTACAAGCACTGTCATGTCAAACTACATTGATTTTTACTGGTGAATCAATTTTGCTGAGGGTGACAGGGTTTTTCCACGATCACTCCAAATGAGTCATTTCTGATGATCATGAAAGCATGATAAACTGCATTTTACCTCAATTATTTACACTTATTGATATGATTAATGAGTCGCCAAACATTTTAGATCGGTAGATGGTTAAAGAGTTGTTCTGAGGTAGTTGACAAATAAGACTAAGTTAAGTCAACTTCAACGAGGCACCAGTATTTGACATTTTTAGGTCTGTTTGATGTCATATGGGTAAAATTCAGGAAAACATTATCTTATATGACATGAAAACAACTTATATGTACATTTCAAAATACCTAAAGTTTTGATTTTCATCACTAACAAAAACATATCAACACAATATCAATACAGCTTTGGCTTCTTTGGATACAAATCATAAATACATACCTGTTGTGTCCTTTGCAGATGTTATTTTCTGTTAGACAACATAGTAGAAATGCAATCTTACATTAGTTTACCAGAAAACTTATAGCAATGTAATAATGACAGAAAAGTGTATTTATTTGTTCAGCAGTTCTTACCATTGAACTGGGTGACTGGACACTAAATGAGAGGTTACAAGATATTTAAAGACATTATCAGTATAATGATAAATGCGAAAATTCAAGTGAAACAAATATGAAGAAATCTTACCGTAATATTTTCTGGCACACACTCTGGAAATCAAAATACAAGAAAAATACAGTTAAATGCTATAATAACATAATGGCCAACAGATATTTTGAGGAATGAATTGGGTCTCAAAGGGAGGATGGTATAGTTGTTGATGTAAGTTTTGTATGTTTGCATATGTTATGAAATATACTCACTTTCTGGTGCGATCTTTATCAGTTTTTCTATTGAAGCCCAGGTGATGGGTTCCATGGCTGGGGGCAGAGATGGGATGGCTCTGTACAACTGCTCAAAACTGACAGAACAAAAAAGAATTTTAGTAGAGAGCACATGAATGTCACCATGAATGTCAAATCATTATTTCTTTTGAATTGATTGATTTGTTCCCCTGATTGAAAGTTGAAGAAGAATTGTTACTTTGCAAAGCCCCTTCTCTGGCGTCTGCTTTTGAAGACTCAGTACAAAATAAAGTCTATTATCATTATTGTTATTATTATAATACACCATTAATATAATTGTCATTTACTTCACAAAGGAAAGTCTCAAGTCCTTACATGAGTTTGTGTCTGGTTTTATAGTTAAAATATCTGCAAGAAATGGATCACTATTTATAGACGTCAGCAAAAATCAGTCAAAACCAAAAGAATAAAATATCAGCATATTTGGTTTATGAATCTGTCTCTTTTCCATCCTAACCTGTCATATATAACTTGGCATATCCTTTAGACCACAGACAAATGCTTTTTAAATCTGTTTATCTAAAGGGTTTGATTTAACCCGGTGGTCTGTCATGTGTATAAATGCCAGTATTTTTCTGAATTCATCTTGGCTATATATTTAACAAATAGGACCTGATTTTAGGAAGACTCAAACACTGAGTGGCTTCAACTTTTTATATATAAAAGAAATGTACAACCGAAAAAGTCGTGGGTAAATTTAACCCTTTGGCAATTCTAGTGTTAATACAAAGAAAAGTTATATACTGATGATTAGCAGTATTATTTTATTACAGGGCCCTGCTTCAAGTAAATCAACACGACCCTGTAATATTATTAGAGGCTAAATTTAAGAAACACTTTGTCATGTATTAAACGTAATCATATATAATTGTACAATTGCAAGGCAACGCAATTTGTAAAAGACACTTGGTCAGAGAAAAAAATACGTTATCTGATCATTTTCACCTCATTTATGTCAGTCCGCTGACTAATCAAACTAATTTTACCCATAAAGCTTTTATACAGGTTTAATAATTTTAAATATGATTGACTGATAACGACTAATAGTACTCACATGCTTCTGTAGACAGCACAGGGGGCACCAACCTAAGGAATTCAGTATTTGTCCCAAAAAAGAAAAAACATTCAGGAGGATTAAAAGTTTTCAGAAGACTTTAAAAGTACGTAACAAGATAGTAGCCAAATCTCCATTCACCCCTTGGCCCTCCGCCTTACCCCTCCCCTTCCATTTTGCACTTTCGTGTAAAGGGGTAGTGGTGTCCCAATTCTCGATGAGTCGAAGGGGGAGGGCTGTTTGGCCCTTGAAACGGAGATTTTTCAGGACCACACTATAAACGGAGGGGTATGAGAAATCTCCCATAATTCTGTTCAAATCATCTGCAAGATGGAGGTAAACAGCAAAAAAAGTGCTGCGGTGTGATGAAAGAAACACACGAATGTATGTATTTTCTTCGTAAACAACATTTGATTGACCGTTCAATGCCGTTTTAAGGTGTTGTAGATCGCATTTCTGTGGTTTGCGGTTGATAGCCATAAAAAGATGCTCAAAGCCCATGCAACAAACGGTTACAGCTGCTGACGGCACGGGGAATTCTTTCAAAAACAAAGTTGTCACATCTGTTTATAGTGGCATCGATGACTAGTGATGACGTAACAGGACTCGAAGGGTTGTCTCATTTCATAGGGGAATGTTTCAACCCCTACTCCTTGCAACTCCATTTCAAGGGGTAGGGGTAAGGGGGGAGGGCTAAGGGGTGAATTGGGATTGGGCCAGTGTTTCTACCTTCATGGCGAGTTGAACCAGATAATGGAGGACCTCTGGATACTGCCTGTCTTCGGGGGATTCCAACAGAAAGTCAAACACCCGGTCAATGACGACGTCTTTGTCTGATGGAGGAGGAAGAGGCAGCAGCAGCATCTGTGCTTTCTGCTTTGGTGAGAGGAGTGGAAGGGTCTCCAGCTGGACAGAGAAGATTCAGTACAGTTACTAGAAAAGCTAAATGAGTTTTACTATTACAGTTTCATCAAGTTCAGATTTTCCAGACTTACCCCAGAGAAATGTGGGTTGAGCTGGTAGAAGTCAGTGACAGATCCAAACACCGAGAAGAAACCAACGTTTTTTTGGAGCCATTCTGCACTGTTATTTGCTGAGGATACACACTGAGGGTCTAAAAAAAAAAGAATGTAGAGCTCTGAATGTAACACGCTACATAAAAATTCATCAGCCATGTCATGATACAATTATATGAGTGCTAATTGTGCTACTTATTGACTTATAATAATACACAATTTAAAAAACACCTTAAATATAAATTATTTGCAAATTTGTACTTTAAAACAATGAAAAATTAAATAAAATTATGATCAGCTGTCTGTCAAAATGCCTCCTTCACGGTAGGTTCACGGTAGGAAGTAATTTGTGAATTTTAACCATAACATCCACCGTCAACCAAAACCATCTGCTGATGTAAAATATATAAACACCTGTTGATCCACTGATCCTATCAATACATGTAAATAATTGGTGTAAAATGCAGTTGGTCATCTTTCATGGTCATCAGATATGACCCATTTGGACGTTCAGAGGCTCCGTAGTTACCATGGAAACACTGTCATCTACAACATTGATTCACCAGTAAAACCCATGGAGTTTGATAAATGACAGTAGATGGAGACACTTGTTTTTATGTTCAGTCAATGATATATTTAAGATGAAAAAGTATTTTTGGTTTCTTCTGTTTCCGATATAATAACCTTTGAATTTACACTGAGCTTTTATGAACATCTACATGATCAGTGAATTAAATATAGAAAAATACCTGATTTTTATGTAAGAAACATAAAATGAAGAGGATAATATTACAATAAATGGAGATAAATCACTTAAGAAAGGGTAAATATAGAGGAAAATTCATTTGCAGACTGCCACAAAAGTAGCACCGGGTCTTTATGGGTTAATCTTAAAATTTCCACCCTTAAGATAAGATAAGATAAGATAAGACTTTAATGATCCCACAATGGGGAAATTCACTGATTAAAAACAGTTAAATTTCTAACTTTTTATGACCTTTGAGAGTGAGTGTAAAACAGCTAAGGAGAACAACTCCGCCTTTTAACTTTTCCATACCATCACACATCTGCTACAATAATACTTTACATACCAGAGGTGTTGTGATGCAGCAGGAAGGGATATATAAAGTGCCCATAGATGTTATGGTTGTGCATCGGACCTGCATCCATGAAACTCATTTGTTTGCCAAGGGCTTCCACACTGCACATAAGGAAATGCAAAAAGGGAGTAATATTTACAACATGTGGATGCTGTGGGCGTGTAAAATAAAACCTGAAACAGTGAACTCACATGATTTGGTAAACGGGGCAGGAGAAGTTCTTGGTGCTGAGGCAGGAGAGGAGGTTTATGGGTACATCAGGTAGAAGAGGCAACAGTTTGATCTGAAACCAGAGTTTGATGAAGTCTGGGTCGTTCAGGTGTTCCTGGGTCAGAGATGGAGGCTCGGTCTCACTGAAGATTTCCCGAAACTCAGAAGCCAACTTTGTGAAGTTCTGTGGAAAAAGGACAGTTTAACGAGTGAATGTTTTAATTATTACAGATCTCAAAATAATGAATGGATCACAGAGGTTTTCCTCACCGCTGCGGCAAACTCTCCTATCAGTAAGTTCAGACGTCGTGTCAGTTGTGTAACCAGCGTCATGACCGTGTCCTCAGACATGGTCAGATTAGTCCGAGCGGCACAGTGCACAACATGGGCCACGTGTACCACCGCATCAGTCAACTGCAATCAGGAAAGGAGGACAAATATGGAGAAACAGTCTAAAGACATCAATGGAATACAGAGGTATCAAGTAACCAGTACAAATACTTCGTTACCTTACTTATCTATACTTTACTGGAGTAATTACTTTTCAGCTGACTTTTTACTTCTACTCTTTACATTTTCAGGCAATTCTCTGTACTTTCTACTGCTTACATTTTAAAAATAGCCTCATTACTCCTATTTTATTCCAGCTTGTGTTCGTTCAAATAAAAAAACAACAACAACTATCCAGATAAATCGTGCCATACAGTGAATTTGATTGTGGTTGGATGAGAAATTAAACATATACCGTTCCAACATCCTATTGGTTTGTATGCGAGCCATTGCACCTGACTTTTTGCACCATTACAATACTTATATTCAACTAGTCCTCATATCCTCAACTCCATGAAACATATATTAATGCTCAGTAGTGCACATATGATTCTTTAATATATTTGCATAGGAAACAGGTAGCCTAGTGCATCCCAAATGTTTCAACATTAACATTATAGTCATTATGGCCTTTAGAACAAGGTTTTTGGGGAGGTGTGGTAGTGCACTATAGGCCTCTGTGGCACCGCCTAAGCTTTTGTACTAATGGCATTTTTTTCCCTTCCATTTACTTTTATACTTTAAGTAGTTTTGAAACCAGTACTTTTACACTTTTACTGGAGTAAAAAGCTTGAGCTGATACTTCAACTTCTACAGAAGTCTTTTTAAACCCTAGTATCTAAACTTCTACCTGAGGAATGAATGGGAATACTTTTGACACCTCTGATGGAATATAAGTGAGTGATGTTTGGTTAGTTTTCTGTTAAACATGAAGCCTCACCCCACATGGATGCTTATCAAGGCTGATGCTGCAGACGTCCTGGATCTCAGAGGTTTGGTTATCTTCACCATTGTCCAACCCTTTGTCCAAATAGCTGCATGTAAACAAAACACCAAAAAATTACCTACAGATATCAACCATACAATTTATATGAAGAATGTCAGAATCTGTCATGACATGGTCCTTCCTGTACCTGAATACATTGTCTTAATTTGCACAAAGTAAGAGGAAACGTTATCACATCATCAGACTTTAAATGAAGGCAATGGTTTCAAAATCTAACATCACAACAGTGCACAGACTGAATCATGGTGGATGAATCATGAATTATGTTCATTATTGGCTTATTTGACCACATGAAGGCAGAAGAACTCCACAATATCTCCACAAGCTTTAGTTGCACAAAACAGTTGGACCATTTTCTAAACAGCATCACATCTCAAGATTCAAAGTTCAACTGAGGTATCTTCACGCAATTGTCTTCCATTATGCAAAATAAAATCTTGAATGATGATTATGTTTTGTCTGTCCTTGTGATTTCACTGGGGTTAGATGAGGGAGGTTATAGCTGCATTGACAGAGGTTTGCACTTTGATCATTTTCTGTGATGAGGAACAACCGATATTTGACTTACAACAGATGGTGGAAGGCGTACGTGAGGTTTTGATGCATCAGGGCCTGATCATTGTTCAGGAACCTCCGCAACACCGGCATCACCACATGTTGATACCAATCCTCCACATTGGTCACATCAAATTCAGGCCTTTCTGGAGGAACTGATGTGTTTTCCAGCCTGTACATTTGGGCCAGTTCTGCCAGAGTCCAGTTGAGCAGGAACTGGGTCAGAGTGGTGCTTCTTATTTCTGACACACTCCTCTAAAGAAAAACACCCCATCATTGATTAGACTTTGTATTCCACATGGAGCTGTGCATGCATTTGTATATAAAGTTTGTGCTCGTGTGTGTTTGTACCTCTTTTGTGAAGGACACAAAGCCATGAACGAAGCTGCTGACTGGTCTGAAAACATCCCCGAAAACAGATGAAATCTATGAATGTGAAAAACAAACTCTTGTCACTCTGTACATCTGTATTATTAATGTCATAGTCATAGTAATTTTAAATCATATTTGGGTGAAAGTAAAGACATTTTGACTGACACAAACTGAGTATTATGCCTCCCACATGATTATTAAATAATAATATAAAAGCAGAGGTCATCATCACAATCTTTTTTTTTTTTTATATATTAACACAACTGCAACACAACTGACTAGTAGCACTTCTAAAAATCTAATTTCTTCTTATAGCTTCTATGTCATGTGACTCCAAATCTATCCCATTAAGGTATTATGACACTGGTCAAATAAAAGAGATACTTGTTTTTGATTGGATTTAACTGCTTCCTCTATTTTATTTTAATATTTTCATGCAAAAAATCTCCCAATTAGAGTCTCATATAATATATAATCTCATAATTCCATGGTATACAGTTGTGCTCATAAGTCTACATACCCCAGCAGAATTTGTGATTCTTTGTCCATTTTTCACAGAATATGAATGATAATACAAAGACTTTTCTTTCACTCATTATCAAACAAATGTGTTTGCTCTTTTTAAATCCTACTGACAACAGAAACTATCCAAATGACCCTGATCATAAG
>JAPQRP010000001.1:28230577-28250167 GCA_037367295.1 Apogon hyalosoma | reverse complement strand
AATCTAGAAATGGTAAATCATCCAAAATCGAATCAGTTCTTCCTCTCCATGGTATTGATTGATATAGAAAATTTGGAATTTCTAAACCCAATATTTTTCAAGTTATCGCTTTAACTCGAAGGGTATCCGGCGGTGGCGGAGCCGGCGGGGCCAGCGGCAGCGGTCGAACCAAAAACATAAATAGTGGAACTATGCAAATAAATGTTATAAGTATTACGATGACACTGTGTTGCATAAACAATGTTACAGCGACTGTGTTTTGTGATCAAAGCTAAAGGTGATCCAAAGAAATAATATGCGTGACTTTTTCTGGTAGTGTGCATTTTATTTGACGATACAATATAATGGTTTAATAGTCTTCCTCTTTTGTTTTGTTATAGATTTGCACTGAAAGACTCTGTAGAAATGTCTTTTAAAGGCCTTTTTTAACACTTTGCTTTTATTTTCCAGTCTTCAGTTTTATAGTTGTTCTAAGTATCTTTTTACACACATATCTGCACTTCTACTGGAGTAAAGAGTCTAGGTTTGGACAGACTTAAATACTTCTCTGTCCACTTGTTACGTCTCTAACTCTGGTTACTGTTTCATTTTTTCCCACTGAATTCAACAGTTTGCTGTAACTTTAGAAGAAGAGGACAAAAGCCAAAAAATGACACAAAAACACCCAGTACAGAGTCACTGTGGAGTTGGGTGAATAGTTACGGATTTGTCATTATATTTTCATAATAGACACATTCTTTAAAATCACAGTTCATGTGAAAATACATTTAAAGAAAATACCGCTTCTACTGGAGCCCGATTCGAGGTTTTACAAGACATTATAAATACATGAATGTGATCGACAATGTCACACACAATCCTTTCCATGCTGCGTCACAACACTTTCCCCTGTCGAATCTCTTCCTCTCTTCCTTCACACTCATGTGTTGCAACACACGAGCTTGCGTTAAAATAAATAGCAGGTTAAAGTGTAAGTGTTTGCTCAGGATTATTCTATCTCCATTCATTTGTAACTGGTGGCGAAAGACAAACACTGTTCAGATTCTTTGTGACTAATATGTTATTTTCAAAGCTATGCAAAGGGTGAAATGTTTTTACAGTGAAGCTAGTCAACATGTATCATGCCTAACATACACAGACAACAAATACTGCCTACAGTCAATTTTCAAGTTTTTTTTTTATCCATATTACATAAGAAAAAGTGAAAAATGAGAATGGGAAGGGTCTAGGAAGCTAAAAATATAAGCATCTCTTCAACTGAAGACGAATAGCTCTATAATTAATCCAATTTACTGTTTTATGTACTTCATATAACAAAAACTAAATCCATTAAAATACATGTATAAATAGTTTTAATTGTTTTAAGACTATAATCATAATTATAGGAGAAAAAGTCTTATTTTGTTTAAGACAGGATTATTATTATGTATAGTTGTTGAAATTCCCAGCTGACACAAATGCAGCACTATGAATGCAGCAGCTGCTGTTTGTCTTTGATATAATCTGTTTTGCTGCTGAGCCAACAGATTAATTGTTTCATTACAGTTTTCCCACATGATTTATTAATTTCCTTAAAGCTACATTATACATAATTTTATAACTGCATAATTTCAAACTGAATCTGTCTCCTGTCAGTCTAACGCACAAGACTAAATATAAAAATACTACTCTCCTCTAAAGCAACAACATCACCTAAAACTTACCGTTTTATTGTTGTTTTTTTGTAAAGCATTTTGACTGAAAGCACTATGTCAATAAATGTATCACTATTTATGATAACTAATCAATGTTGAAAATAATCAGCTGCAATGCAGTCTTCATATGGGTGCAAAGACATGCACAAATGTTTAACATCAAATGTTTAAAATAGATTTAATATTGTTATATTGCGATGTTGTACAAGTATGGTCAGTATTAAAATTAGCAAAACAATCTTCTTCTACTGGGATGTGATGCAAACTACTGTCTTTACTTGTTTTTGGTTAAAAATCACTGAAATAAGTTAAATATATTCTCTTACTTATGTATTTTCTTACTTAAGTTTATGTCTCTAATGACAGCTCGTCGATTTTGCTAGAAACAAGATTTTTTTTTTATTATTATTTTTTTTTTAATTTCCTCATATTGTTTTTACTAGTTTCGGTTAAATATCTCAATATATCCTTCATTACTGTTCTAAGTGGCCATGGTTAACATCTACTGATTTCTGCTCACTGCGTTTCCTGTAATCCATCTGTCATTCTTTGTCATAAGTCATTTAAAAGGTCAACTTCAGTGAAATATAAGTGTCAGGAAAAAGTGTCTTCTTAGCAAAACACAAACACTTTCTAACCAGATATAATGAGGCAAAACTTGTTATTCCCACTGCTCAAATCCCCAACCCACAGGTACACACTCACATAACAAGTACAGCCCAGTTATACTGCTCAAAGTGACAATAAAGACAAATATTTAACGCTTGCAATCTGAACTTCACTGTCATATATGAGCTGTTATTGCTTTCTTTTGTCTTTTCATGATGCAAAACAGTAAGAACAGATTGATTTATGTAATATATTCATCAAATGGAATCTGTAAAGGTGTTTGATTAGAAATAAAAATGAAGCAAGACGATGAAATGAAAGCTGGAGGTCTTACCGAGTGCAGCTGGACTTCTTGAATGCTGTAAGCGCTGGTGTTTAACTCTGTTGTGTCTCTCCAGTGACAGCTGATACTCAGGTGTACCAGCAGTTTACCTCCGCAGGGTGTGTTGTCTAATGACAAGGACACAGGGATGGTGGCTCCTCACAGCACAAAGAGGCGGGACAGGTTGTCTCCTTAAGGTGTGGACAGAGCACATTAAGCACTTATGTGTAACAAACGTTCAGCATTTCTATGTGTAAGGTTGAACCACAACATGAAAAGCCAGACACAAAATCAATGCATATTCCAAGTCAGGTTCAGCTCGGTTACTTCCAGTTTTTGTTTTCAGCACCTCTGTCTTTGTTTACCTTAAACAGACTGAGCCACAATATGAATATGACCTAGCCAATCATCTAGAGACTGGTCAAGCAAGTTTTAGAATGTGCAGCATGAAAAGACACATTATTTACATTTACAGTGAATGTACTTTGCCAGAGAAGATGTTATCATATCTGAGGCTTATGAAAGTGGTATATGTGTGGGAAATCTCAATTTTTAGGACAGTGGTTAAAAATTTCAGTTTGAAAAGGTCATACTAAAGTGCTGATAGTAAACTTCGGAGTTGATTCTGCATAAATCTCTATTCACGTGTGCACACAAACCATAACACACGGATCCAGTTAAACCAGTTTCTTTATCATCTGAAGATGTGATTCATTCGGTACCAAGTGAAATTACATGAAATAAGAACACTATGCAACCTATGTAGAAGGAGCCTATGTAGAAGAAAGTCACAAATAGTATATTACTTATGTGATGGAAAACGTGTCAAACATGTTATCATTGACAAATGTGTAAATAAGTTGTTATTGCAGATTTGGTTATGTTTTTGGTTATGTGTTCCTTCATGGTTTCCTCATGAGCTCTGAGCACCATGTGACAACTCCCTGGGCTCAACCTCCTTCTGGATTTTCCAACTGCAGTAGTCACATGTGGAGGACACATTCATTACCCTGTAGACCTGTGAAGGTTGGTTGGTAAAGCAGTACTAGTATTTTATTTATGTACTTCAGTAGAGTTTTCATGTATATTGTTCTATGCTTGAGTACTTTTTCTGACAACTTTGTGCTTTAACTTCCTATATTTTAACACAAATATCTCCTGACATTTTTAAAACTGATTCAGGTTCAATGCATTTAAAGTAACTTATCAGTTATTTTCATTTTGCATGACAGTGCCCTGCTCCAGGTTGAGCAGTAATTTAGAAAATAAAACATTTTGTGTATCCATCAGCGCATATTATTCACAACAACTGTACAACAAGGCGAAAACAACATAAAGGACAGAAAAAACAAAACACAGACGTGTGACAGATATAAGAAGACTAAAGGTTGGAAAAGATGAAAAAGATGAAAACATATAAAATATGTAAAAAGACAAAAAATATGCACACACTCAATTACAACCTGTCCAAATTTGATTTTCCTGTAAAAGCTATTTATGTTTTCTTTTGTGAGAAGATAAAACAAGATGCAACATCATTAAAACAAGATGTAAAAGACAAAAACAACTTAAAAGATAATACAACTGTAAGACAACATAAAATACAACAGACATGGGAGATGTATAGGTTTCCCTTTTACTTTTCATTTTTCTCAATGGGGAGACTTTTGAGTTTCAATCATGACTGAGTGTTAATTCAATAAAAGAAAAGAAACACTTTAAAGCTTGTTGTAACTGATTATAATAATCTTGAGATACTATATTCTGAAATATTGAAAAACAATTTAAAAAAAAAATGTTTTTGTGTTTAATGGATAGGCAGATACTTTATGGCTCCTTTGCAGGTCACTCTATACTACTCAGTAATAAATAATGGAATAAGAGTGTGTACAAAAATACACAGTTGTAAGTAAAAGAAAAATACTATAAGTGCAGAACTGTATGTATGAGACAGGAGATGTTCATTGTACAAAACCTATATACTGTAGATGTATAAAACTATTATTACAAGGCCTTATAGCTAAATGAAGTGAAACTGCACTTCCATTTTCTTGCACATTGAATAGCCTGATGACTACTGGCAGGAAGGAAAATAATGAAAGTTTTAAAATGACTCTTTAACAAAGAACATAAGCACTTTGTGCTACATTTTACTGTATGAAAAGTGCTATATAAATAAAGATTGATTGATTGATTGATTGATTGATTGATTGATTGATTGAACACACACCACAATAGTAATAGAATTATTTTCTATAATATATAGAGGTAATGTATAAACTTGTTGATAGTTTTGGTTATCATATGTATTATTTAACTTTATATTTTTTAAACTAGTGTATTTTATATATGTTGTTACTATTTTATTTGCTTTTTTTAAAGTTATGTATCATGCTGCCAGAGATAATTTCGATCTGGGAAACTGTAAATGACAGGAAAGTTCATTACGTCTTGTTGATTTTTTTTTTTTAACTTTCTCTTTGTAAACGACCTCAAATAACTACCTCCATCCAAGATTTCTAATGTATAAATATTTATAAATAAAATAAAAATATCTAAGTGCTGAATGACGGACCAACGCCGCCATCTTGAGGCGGCTTAGAGAAACGTTGACGTCACGGCTCCGCTAGGTGTCAGTGTATCCTCAGAGGGCGATTAAAGTCACCTTCCGCCCGTGTTTCAACGAAGAAGACACTTGCCATAGATTTCTGTGACAGACACACGTTTGACTCAACATTCATGCAAAGATTTGGGAGCTTTTTCGCGTTGTTTTAAATGTCTTGCTGTCATTTGTCACACACGACAGTATCTGAAGTAGCCGCTACTTAGCTTAGCTTAGCTTAGCTTAGCTTAGTTTAGCTTAGCTTAGCTTAGCTTTGCTGGTGGAGGAGAAACTTGACAGATGCCCTTAATGTCACCGGTGTGACCGACTCGACGTGTTCCTTGTTTTCTCATCATGTCAGCGTGGATGAGAGTTTGCCAGCGATGCCATCGGAATTTCTTTTCGGCACCGAAGCGGTTTCAGTGTCCGCAAAGGGTCACCGTTGAGCTGGACGCCGGTAGAAGATGCTGCTCCACGGTTCAGGGGGAGGAGGTGAGGGTCCGGTTCGCACCCAGTCCCACAGGTGAGGTGTCCAACAAAACAACATGCACAGCAATGTCCAGTTAGAACTGCATGGCCAGCTGCCTTTTCTACAGCTCTGCTACAAAGATAAACAAATCAAACGCACCTGCTTTTGTATATACTCATCTTGTGATGGTCATAATCATCTATCCATGTTATCGTTATCATCAATAACAGAGGCTGTATTATTCCTATAGAACATTAATACTTAAGCATTTACAGATCCTACTTGATTACACAATTCTACCCATTTTTGCAAGTTTTTCTGTGCCATTGTGAAGTTTGTTTGCAGCACCCAATGAAAAAGACCAAAAACTGTAACTTTTCCCTGCTGTAATGGTTGATATTTGACTATTATTAGTACGTAGTTGTAGCCTAAGTGTTGCCAGCTTGAAAACAAGTCAAAGGTTAAAATAAAAGTTAAGTTAATTCCCTAGGCACCACCTGAGTCCTCTGAAAACCCACCTTTTTATTATTCTGTTACTATATGTGGTTCATGTGACTGTTTCATAAGTGCTGCCAGTTTTTTGATTTGTATTTACAAGTAAGGCTCGTTAGGCTGTGTTACTGTTGCAGTTTTGTTTCCAAGTTTTTATCATAGTTTATAATGATATCGTGATAATCATAAGGTTTTTATTATTATAATCTCCTATATACAATCTTTTGCTCCTGGTCATGCAATTTTTAATTTATTAATCTGATAATCTCATACATAATATACATTATTTTATTACCTTGAAGTTCCTTTAACATTTGGTAATTATTTGTATTTGTTTCCTAAGAATTTATCCACCTGCATTTGATGATGGATTAATCCAGATGTAACTCATATTAATGATGCTGAATTCCATTTGGCCTCTTCATTGTCACATGAGGGCCCAATAATACATTTTGCCCACTTGCCCAGAGAAAGTAAAATCCTGCATTGGGGCAGTAAATCTCGAAACTTAGCTTACTTAATCCAATCAAGTAAGCATTAAATGCCAAGTTTTTCCAGAGTTCATTATAGAATGAGTAATCTTGCCTCCTGCTTCCTTTTTGATCTCTGCTGAGAGTTGTATCTGCAGATTTAACGTGACAGTTTAAGGTCCAGTGTGTGATATTTGGTCATTTCTAGTTTTGTGAGATTGCAGATTGAATCTGAATACCACCCCTCACACCTTTTACTCCTGTGACTGCAAAAAATACAGTACTACCTGTAAAGCACTTTATATATCATGGAGATGCTGCTGAAACAGGGTAGGGGAGTGAAAGAGCCTTGTGTTATTCTGCAAATGGGAAAAGCGTTCATTATTGCTTTACATAAACCAGCCTCTTTTAAACTTTGCTCTCTGTTGTATCTGACTGTGCACACATCATGTCTGGAATTCAGGTTTCCTACACCTCGGTGGCCTGCGTACTGCTCTCTACAATTACATCTTTGCAAAGAAGTATGGAGGCTCGTTCATCCTGCGACTGGAGGACACTGATCAGAGCAGACTTGTACCAGGAGCTGCACAGTCTATAGAGGACATGCTGACATGGGCAGGTAGGATCTAGTGCAGGTCAGAGGGCTGTGTGTTATGACCAACATCTCATATACATATTACAGTATTTCACACTGTAAGTTCAGTGAGTTAATGGCTTTTATTAAATGACCATATGGAAAGGCTAATTTTGACTAACACATATTTGACAAATGTAATATTTGATTTGATTATTTTTCTTATTTTATTTAAACCTCTGTACAAAATATACAAATATGAAATATATTATCAGTAAAAATTACTTGTCAGCTGGAGCTGCAAACTAAATATATATAGGCCTAAAATATGAATGTGGTCAGAACACTGAATATTTTTAAACAGTGCAAGTGAGAGTCTGTAATGATAACAGTGCACAGAAAATGAACAGTGGCCTGACATAAAAACACAGCTCACTTTGTATGACATATAACAAGAAATACAACAGTCCCTACAATCCATGCTGTGTTAAAGAATACAAAGTCTCATCCAAATCAGGACAGTGATGGAAAATACAATCATACAGACAATGATTTTTACAACAGAATGAACTCCCTGTGGTAACTCGCCTATGTACTTGTATGTGTTTTTTGTTTGTTCAAAATCTACTGAACTAAACACTTATATACCAGTTTACATTTATTTTAACATATCTCGTGGACTCTGTGCCTGCAGGTATTCCTCCTGATGAGAGTCCTCAGCGTGGGGGCCCTGTGGGTCCATACCTTCAGTCTCACAGACTAGACCTGTACACTTCAACAGCACAGCAGCTCATTGAGAGCGGTCATGCCTATTACTGTTTCTGTAGCCAACGCAGACTTGAACTGCTGAAAAAAGAGGCTTTAAGAACCGGACAGACTCCAAGGTAACTGAGTAAAATAAATGCACATATTCTTACTGATCTGAAAAAACACCTGCTAACTCAGGCGTCTCTTGGAAAGAGTTAATCCATGTTCTGTGCTTCTCCTTCTGTGCAGGTATGACAATAGATGTCGTCACCTTCAAGCAGACCAGGTCCAGGAGAAGCTGGCTCAGGGGTTGACACATGTGATCAGGTTTCGTCTAGAAGAGGGGGTCGAGCCTTTTCAGGATATGATCTTTGGATGGAATCGTCATGAGGTGGCCCAGGTTGGACTGCTGTTATAACCCAATATTTTTTCACAACATTCAAACCATTAAAATGACTCACTTTTTAAAGTAAATTTTGAGGTATTTTTTTCAAAACATATTCTATATGTTAGAAAATAGTTTGTCACAATAGTATTTCTCTTGTCGGTGCCCATGACCACTGCTGGTGAAGATCTGGAGTTGGTCCTTGTTGTCAGTGGAAGCTTAGTGATCTTAATGTGCTAATGCTAGGTACTGTGTAAGTGTATCAGAATGGATAAAATGTAGAGACTGAATTTCTCCACAGGGTTAATATGTAAAAGTTAACCTTTAACTTTTAACCTTTAATAACTGACTGAACTATTTACCACTGAATCGTGGAGGCAAACTGTGGTTCATCACTTTTATGTTCACAATTTTTGACGTAGCTCAGGTCATGACTGTTAAACAGTTCTTTCCAAATCATGGCTCTATGATGCAATGGAGCCAAAATTTACAACTTCATTGATAAAACAGCTGTTTGCAAAGTGTTTTGATGGCCGAATCAAAAACAGGAAACATGGAAAATAATGTTACCAAAAGAGAAAGACAGAGATGAAAAGTTACACAGTGTTCAAAACAGAGATGCTTGGAAGTCATTGTAAAATAAGTGTACTAATGAATGCACGTGTGAGTGATAGATCAGATTTGAGCTACTTTTAGCTGCAGTCTGAACATACCCTTATAGTCTTATTCTGTCCTGACTCCTGCTTCTCGCACTTCTGCCTGTCCTTCTAGGTAGAGGGAGATCCTGTTATAATAAAAGCAGATGGTTTTCCAACCTATCACCTTGCTAATATAGTTGATGATCATTACATGAAGATCAGCCACGTCCTGCGAGGCTCTGAATGGCTCATCTCCACCTCCAAACACCTCCTCATGTACCGTGCTCTTGGGTGGCAGCCGCCAACCTTTGGACACCTGCCACTTCTCATGAACAAAGACGGCAGCAAACTGTCTAAGAGGCAGGGGGACATATTCATTGAAAGGTTCCAGAGGGATGGGGTCCTGGCTGAGGCTCTGCTGGACATCACCACCAACTGTGGATCTGGATTCAACAGTAAGTGAATAATTCCAGCAAAGGATAATCAGTTAAATGTATCCCAAGTAATGCAATGTATTAAGTATCATATAGAAAACTGTTTAAATAAGCTTGAAGAATGAATATGAAGGAGTTGCAGTTAATTTCAATAATCTGAAATAAAAATGAGGCTCACTATTAATAACATATTACACAGAAATGCAACTGTCTCTGCAAATCCATGTTGTGTGAAAGAATACAAAGTCTTTTGCAAATCATGAAAATGCTATAAAATACAAACAAAGACAGTGATTTTTGCATCAGATTGAACTCTGTGTGGCAGCCAATATGTGTTCAAAATAAACTGAAGGAAACACATACGAGTTTACAGTGTTAAATTAAGGTAATCAAAATAATCAGATTTTTCAACAATATCAGTCCTATAAGCCAGGATATTAAAAAGAAACTAGTGCGTTGACCCGTGGGGATCCACAGGTTTTAGATGTGGTAGTTTGTATGCTGGTGTGTATTTGTGCATGCTGTACCGCATTTTTCTAGCAGTCACCGCTAAAGTGTTCTGGGTATAGCAACATGGTTGTAAGGCTATTGTATTCCAAAATGACTAATGTATCCCAAAGTATTGGTCCTATCAATTTGTAATTTTTGCTAGTCTGTTCCTTGACCTAAAATACATAAGTATGCCAAACTGCAGTAATCAACTCTTTCCGGATTTTGTGTGAATCCCCAGACACACACACACACAGAGGCCACTTGGCCTTTATTATAAAGATGTGTATAGTAATAAAGAAATCCAAAGAAGATGTAATAATTTTAGGCAAAAATCTAATATCACAAGATTAAAATTGATAAGTGTGAAAAGAATTAAGTGTATAATTGTAATAAAAAGTTGTGATGATATGAGACAATGGTCAAAATTCTATGAGGAGTTAGACTTCATGTTGTGAGAGTTGTCAAAATTCCCAGCTGACTCAAACTCAGCAGTCAGCAGCTGTTGTTTCTTTTCGACGAATAAAGTTTCACAGGTTTACGGCTGCATTGACGCAATATGATTTCTTAATTTCTTAGTTTGAATTAAGAAATTTCATAGACACAAAATTTCAGTTTCATTCTTGTAATGTTGTGACTTTTTTTCTTGAAATATTTTGTTATTCTCATAGTATAAGTATTGTTAAATATCATTATGTGTCATTATAATTAAGAATCATTCATTACAAGTCTGTTCTCTGTTGTCTTGCAGCCAGTCGGGTGGGCCGGAGGATCGATGAACTGATCTTTGAGTTTAATCCCTCAAAGATCACAACACACTCTGCTTTACTAGACCTGGACAAACTCCCAGAGTTTAATAGGTGAATCACATTTGTATGATCAGTGTTGTTGTTAGTAGTATTTTACACATCAAAGGTACATTAAGCTTATGCCCAGGTAGGCCATAGTTAATGTCAATAATCTGTGACTCAGAATCCACCTACAGCAGTGCATTGAGAATGAGGATGAGTGCAATCTGCTGATTAAAGACCTGCAGGGACAAATCCAGACGACTTACACAGAACAGATGCAGGATAAAGAAGTCCTGCATGAGGATTATATCAGACGGGTGCTGCATCTTAGAAAGGTAAGAAACACTATTATGATCATACTGTCATACAATGAGATCTCAGTTTGACCATTCCAATGTTATGAACGCTAACAGTATAGAGAGGCACAGATGGTTTATAACAGTGTTTCCCAACATTTTTGAGGCACAGCACATATTTTACATTAGAAAAATCACAAGGCACACCACCAAACAAAAATGTCACAAAAAGTATATTTATTGAAATATAATGCAAATCTAGTCTCAATGTACTTATCGGTGTGAAATCTGGGCCTGTTTAGTTGAACACAAAGCTGATATTCTTGCAGTAAATTGTAGAAAGACACAATCACAGAGCTTCTTCAACAGCTCTGAGTCTCTTTCTTTTTTTTGTCTTTATATCAGTCATGCTTGAAAAGTCCACCTTGCAAAGATACAGTAGGTTGTGGAGAAAGGGAACAGAACTGAAAAAGCTTTGTTTGCTAGAATGGGGAACTCCTTGGCAGCAGCCACTGGACACTCTCCGTGGGGGATGCGAGGACATCGGGGATGCAGGGACTACATTGTTGCAGAGCATTTGGAACGAGAGGGCTTAACGGGGTGACCCCTCAGGCGGACCCCCTGGTTTACAGATTGAAGTCTGTCATAAAGGCATACCCCCCCACCCCAACCCGCTGGTCCATGCGTCACTAGTGTGTGTGTCAGTTGGGGGGGGTGGGGGCTTTATCAACAGAATGCACCGTGTTGGGGTCGGTTCACTTTCACTGTTGTAGAGTGGATCATTGGTGTGCAGTTGTATGTATCTATCACGCTGCTTGCTTGGAGTACCAGTCAGGTGAAATTGGATCTTGTGGCACAGTGGTTGGGAAACACTGGTTTATAAAACCTTTTTTCCCCCTTTTTATTGATGATGTTTGGGGAAAAAATCACTGACATGAAAAAGGGAAAAACAGGCCCATTTGTGTAGAATGAGTGTGACCTGTGGACCTGTGTTTAGAAATTCATCTGCCTTGTCAGTGTTTACGCTGTAGCATCAGATATGAATTGTTTTTTTTTTTCTTGTTGTGAAAAGGGGTCAGGTGTGTGAGTTTCTATTGTGTGCTTACCTACATGTTCAAGATGCCTCACCTGTAGATGTTGCCTCAAGGGCATGCATGGTATACTAAGGATTTACTCTCCTTGACCTCATATGTGACATTTAATCACATATCTGTTACTCTCTTCTTCTCAGCCATAATCCCTTATGCAAGTGAATCGCCCTGTTCATACACGACTAGTAGAATTAGAATAAGAATTGTGGAAGTCACTTGTGTGACTCTACCATGTTTGTTATCTGTAAAGTAAAAATTCCCCTGCAAATAAGCTATTTCATTTCAGCAAACACAGAGGTCCTGAGTTAAAATTAGTCCCACATGAATAGACATGACTCTGATTTGTACTCATTGGCAACATTTTTGTTTTCTCTACATATTTATTTGTAGAATTATGGAGGCTGTGCTAGTGATGATAAAGCAGGGTTTTCACAGTGTTTTAGTTTGAAATATAGGAGGCTTATGTCACAATATAGCATGGAGATTCTCTAAAAGAGCAAATTTGAATTATTCAGAAAGTGACATCTCAAAAGATGATGAGAAGGACATACATGAGAACGCCTACAATGAATATTTTTCTGTTTTTCAGTAGTAATGTGTAACTGGAGAATAATATCAGTGAATTTGAGTGAAAAACAGACTTAGCTTTTCACTATGCAAATGCACCACGTGAAACACATAGGGCTAATTTCTAGTCAGGCTATACTAGTCTCATGCAAATAGGATTTATATTAATTGATGATAAATCTCTTCCTAAATCATCACTCCTTCACATTTTTATCTTGTTTTTATTCACTGACAAAAATGTGAATAGATTTTGTTGCCATAAATTAGTTTTTATTTAATTATTGTCTTGTTTTTTTTATCTTGACAGACAGATGTGGATGAAAACTTAATTAACAAATATATTATGTTGAATTGTAAAATAATGTTTCTGCTGCTGGTCCGGTCAACCAAAGTACATTATACGTTCTACATATTGCAAATTCAATGATTATGGAGATGTACTTAATACAGTACTACATCAAATGTCATTCAAATGCCAGTGATCATTTATTTAAATATTTATTCTTTCTCTACTCTCCTTTACTGAAATAATCGTTTTTCCTCTATAGGGTCACATATCATCTCTGAAGGAGCTCCTGAGCCCAGTTTACTCCTACCTTTGGGTGCGTCCATCCTTCTCCAACCAGCAGGTGGCAGCACTCACTGAAGAGGCCCAGCACATTGCCTCTTTAGTGTTGAAGTATGAAGTTATGCTGCAGCTTTAATTTCACCTCAGATCTTGTAGACCATGTAGCAGGAATCTGAAATGTTCTGCCTGTTTAGGTTAATAGAGGAGCGAGGCGAGGAACTGGCCATGGAGCGACTCAATAAAGATCTGAAGACTCTGGCGAAACAGACCAAAGCCACTAAGTACAGAGATGTGATGAAGCTGTTACGTCTGGCTCTCAGTGGGCTGCAGGTACATGATGCACATTGTATGACTAACAGAATATGCACCATACAGTTTCATGTCGGAAGTTGGTCTAGCAGAGATAACATGTTAACTGGCTGCTCTACTTGTACTTGAACACAGTCAGGTTGTTCTGCATTTTATTTTCCACATATTTACACTGTGAGAGCTGAACATGAGCCAGGTGTGTTCGGCAGTGCACAGAGGCTACAACATTCTTAAACGACAGTAGAATAAGAACAGTTTTCAATCTGGCCATACAATATATTATTAATATAATAGGCATCTATGTTTAAAATAAGGCAATGGCTACTGCCACAGTCCTGTGACATGAAATATCAGTTTGTCGATTGCCACAGAGCTAATCAAATGTTAGCATTTGTACTAGAGCCAGTCATGGATACTGTTCCATGAACTCAGTAGCATCTTGTTGCCACAGTTACTGTGGTGATATATGGTGTATACTTCAGTCCATTCTTTTGTGCTTTCTGCTACCACAATGCTGTGGCAATTGACACAAGAAATGACAAATTAGTGATAGTATATTGCATTGAATAGGAATTAGTGTTCTAAATGCTCTGTATGTTGTTTTATTGTGTTCTTTGCTCTGGGCAGTCAGTGAGATTGAGGCTGGAGAAAGTGGGCGTGCCGTGTGACTTCTCAGTTCTGTGTCAGTTCAGTGTATTGAGTGCTGTGGTCCAACTTTTGCACTCTGAACGTTGCCCCAGTTGCTGAGTTATGTCAGTGTCAGATTTCACCTACCTGCATCCTTTACCTACCCCCGTTTGAAAAACTGCAGGAAAAAAAAAAAAAAGCTACTTTGACCAGAAATCGATCCGAATTCTTCCACGTTGCAGTCCGAAATGTTACCGACCAAGTTATCTCTGCTGTCTTTATGCCCGACCTATTTTCTATCTGATTGTCTTGGTACTTTTTGAGATGTAACAAGTTACCAGTCTAGACATGATATAACTAGGGTGCTGACTGGCTCTATGGTAATAGACAAACTGATATTTTGTGCCACAGTACTGTGTCAATAGCCACTTCATTAAAATAAGTAGTATCAGTAGTAAAAGTACTGATTCAAATTCTTTACTGCAATAGACGTGGAAAATTAATATAGTGAGTAAAGTATAAAAATAAAAAGTAGGCCTTTGAATGACATTTCTTCCAGCTGTTTATTTGCAAAGCCATAACTGAACCTCAAGTTAATGTAATGTGACGACTAATAAATTATTCTAGCTTTAAATACAATAAACAAGGGTCTTTAAAAAGTCTTAAAAGTCTTGAATTTAGAAATCTGCATTTAATACTTTAAAAGGTCTTTAAAAGGTATTAAATTCAATATGGTAGGTCTTAAGTTATGTTGCCATAAACTTCTTGGCTGTGTTGTGTTTAAATGTGTTTGTTAAACGTCCAAGCTGCAAAGAAGGTAACGTTGGTCTACTCAGCTCCACCCAGTTCCAACCTGACAGTTTATATTGAAATTAGGAACAAATTATCGCTAACTTCAGAATCTAAATTAGAGTCCTTATAAAAGTAAAGTGCATGTTAAATACTAAAAGCAGGAATAATCCAGAGACGCTTTCTTCAGTTCCCTCAGAATAACACTAAATTCTCCTTATGGGATCAAAGAAGGCAGCTTCAGATCCTGTTGTAAACTATTCCAGATTGAAAGAGCAGAGTAAGAGAACACCTTTTTGCTAAGTTCAGTACATTCTGAGTAAACACAGAAAGTAATACAATCCTGGGAACGCAGGCTATGTTTGTTCTGTATGACAATAAATATAATGGCAGCAGGCCAAAGATGGATTTGTAAATAAAGTTATACTAGTGCAAAAGCCTGTGTATAGATAATGATGATCAGTTAGTGCAACGGTGAGTGAGGGGTTTACAGCCTGTGTGAAAAACATCGTCCACGATCTGTAATGAGCCGGCAGAGACGTTCACGTAGACAATGTCACCATAGGCAAGGTCAGGTAAGAAGGTGGCAGCAACATGTAAAACAAGACAGAAGAATCAGGAAAACATACTTAAGAATGTACTTAAAGGAATGAACATTAAATTTGCTAGAACATTTAAGTCCAAATTAATTGTCAATGTCAGCAAAACTTGAAACCTAATGACTCATTAGGGTTTGGTCTTTTATGCTTCTGCTCTGTTTTTGTCTTTTTATTTGTGTTTGATTCACTTTTATGAAAGCTAGCCTTCAGCCAAATAAGCAGAAAATCATAGACTACAAGTGTTTTTCATTTTTACATTGTTTATGTTGCTGTCCTTTTGTAACTGTACATCTCATTCTCGTACGGTTCCATTTGTCATGTGATATGACTTCATGAACCACTTTTTCTACATCTTATTGTCAAGTCCATTTAGTCGTAGATTTGTTTTGATGTTCTGAATGCATGCAATGATGGGAAACTAATTGTAATAAATAGAAAGAACAGTCATTTGTTTTAAATATGTAGAGTAAAAGGGAAACGTTGACAGAAAAAAAACCTCAGTGTAGTGCAGGTACCTGAAAACTCTCAAGTGCAGTAATGAAATATTTGCACTAGTAGCCCAATCACCATCATAAAAACATCAGTGTATTAAAGTTAGTTTTAAGATGACTTTGTCTCTTTGATGCCCAAATTTACAAATGTACTTGTCTATACATCCTGAATTGCTGTAAAGCCAGAATTGTTATTGAATTTCCTTCATCAAAACATTTCTGAAAGTGTTGTTTTTATATTGTTAAAGTCTTGCTCAGTCTTGTCATTAGGTCTTTACATCGTTTTCATGTTCCATCTTTTACTTTTGCGTTTTTATGTTGTTGCGTCTTTTATTTTCACATAATGTTCCTTCTTAAGTCTTCTGGTATTTTCTCTGTTTTATTTTTTGTGTCACTTTTGTCTTATGTCTCGCACCTCTCCTCTACATTTCAACTTTTATTTTTTCTTCAGGAGAATATTTTTCTGCTGTTAAACTTCATTCCCACCAGATTGCTGTTGACCCAGTCACCATTTTGCATTAAATACATGAAAGTTTCTCAAATAGAACATGGCATGGAAATAGCCTTGTTCTCTGCAATTGAGTTGCTGAGTTTATTTTACAGTATTCCAGCGCACCACAATATAATTAGTGAAAGAATCACCTGGATAGCGATTAAACCTAATGGGACTTCCTACCTCACATGACTGGTCCATTCCCTGATTAACTAGAAAAGCACTTGGAGAGCGCAGACCTCCACCAAGGCAGTAGTCATTTGTTCCTTATGCCAGTATCAACATTTCCTGAAATTTTAATCAAAATCCGTCCATAGCTTTTCGAATTATCTTGCTAACAGACAGACAAACCCAGATGAAAACATAACCTCTGCTGTCCTTGGCGGAGGTTATTATATTCCTGTTGAAAAATGGGTTTGAAAAATAAAGGAAACAACTGCTAAAGATCTAAGCAGATCTAAGCAATTCTGCCACGTAAGTGCATAAAATGCATAAAAAGACATAAAAAAAGACCTTATGTCCACGTGCAGAACTGAAAATGACATATTCCTCATTTCCACGTACAGTATGAGTAAGCAAATACTAAAACACAACTCCTAGTGAAATATAAAAGTGTTGACTAAAAGCCCAGAGATCCCACAGTCAGGCACATACATGGAAAGAGGAAGTGGAAGCTGATTACTCTGTCTGTCTATGTGTTGTTCTTTCATCTGTAGTGATTGTGTTAATTCACCGACTCCTTTGTTCCCCTTTCATTTGCAGCAAGGTCCCAGTGTGGTGGAGATGATGGTGTCTTTAGGGCCAGCAGAGGTCAGCCATCGTTTCCAGAGACTTCTGCTGCTTCCACAGACTCACCCAGACTGATGTCAAACTATCAGACAGACCCGAGGAAATGACTTAAAAACATAACCTCATAAACGCTGAGCAGTGAACTGCACGCCTCAGATGTACTGTGAATGACATCTAAATAATACTTGAAACGTGACAAATACTTTATTGAAGATTAAATATTTTGTACATGATGTGTTTACTGTATGTTAGTGTTTGTTTTTTCACTGCTGTGACTCTGATGAAGGCCCATGTGACACCATGCAGGCAGAGTGGGGAAGTACCTTTGCTATTTTAATGCAGATGTTCTTTTTCTTCACTTAATTAGTTTTACCAGCTTCACTCACAGATGTGGTTTAAGTCACAAGACTATGTTTTCCAGTCCAGATAGTCATATAAATCATGCATTTATTCCTTTATGCTGTCACATACTGACAGAGGACACATCAATGGTACAGATAAATATGTATATTGTATTTTATCAAACATCAACTAACACACTTGGTTAAGATAACAGATGTAAATACATGTTTGTATATTCCTAAGAAATGCCTTTTTGAAGATTGGTGCCAGAGTTTTAATAAAGACACAACAATGTCCTCATGGAGATATTAAATGCATCTAATTAATATCACTTCTGTAGAGTACATTTAGTTCTCCATCAGAGGCTTGTGGCTTCTGTGAGTCAGAACTTTATATAAACCTGATAAAATATAAACAAAATATAGTAGAAAAGTATATAACAATGTAAATGTATTCTACAGTGAGCGTAGAACACATAATTAGTTGTTTTAGATCAAAAGGAGGTAAATGCAGGTCTGAGAAATAGAATTTTTTATAAATATCTAATATTATTAAAATAAGGTAAATGGATGTAAAGTATAGGCCATGAATGTATCAAATTGCTGAATTCAGACATTTATTGAGGGTTTCACTAAAAATTACAGTGACAACCACTACAACTGCAAAACTCAACAGTAAAACCACATTTTAGCACTAACCTTTAGGGGGGCTTGTATCGTCACTGGTGATTTTTCATTCCTGAAATTCACAAAACAACAGAAAAAGCTATTACAGACACTTTTTAGCAATGCATTTGTGCACTGTTTTGGAGCTATATTTTATATTCTATTTTATTAAGTTACATAAAGTTCTGACTCAGAAGCCTAAGGAGAACTTTATGTACATTTACAAAAGTATACACCTTACTTTTGTTGCACATGTCTGTGAAATAGTAAATTCTGTTCTGTTTTCTGGACTATTGCACAGGTATATGAAGGTGTTTTTTTATATTCTGGTTTGATAGTTGACAGTTGATAAAATATACTATACAGTATATTTATGATTACAAACCTTACAAGAAACTTTCCGCTTAATTTGTCTAAGCATCTGAAGTGAATAAGAAAATAACAGACTGAAACTGAAAAAGGTTTTCATACATTCATTTAAGTACACACTGCTATTAGGTTGTTAACGGTCATGGATGTTATGTTACACTGGACTACAAATAAAATGCCTCAAGAATAAAATTAGTGAAACTTTACCAAGTTCGAGTCACTAATAAATATAAATTCAGTTCAAATGCTGGTTGACTGTAGTCTTGGATCAAAATGTGAAATAGTGAGAATCAATGAGATGTGGTTTTCCTCAATATGACTGTGTCAGATCTGCTTCAAAACACAGTCTGCACATTCACTTTACAGGTTCTTCATACTGGAACATGCAGAAATCAACTGGATAAATGGACAGAAACCAATATACTGTACATGTGTAATAACACTTTATTATATGCACTGAAAAACAGCTAACCTGCACTGAATTACATTTAATCTGAGGCAGAAAACTCCTAAAAAGAAAAAAAAAGCATTGTTGTCAGTGTTTGTGGAGTTTTTTTTTTTTTTAAGTGATTGGATTTAGTGTTTATCATGTCTATGAGTCGTGTGTGTTGACTTTGTTGTACTGTGTGTGTGTGCGTGTGTATGTATGTATGTGTGTGCGTGCGTGTGTGTGTGTGTGTCACTAATTGGTTGTTGTGTGTCAGGGCTGACTAGGCGTGTGTGTCACATGTCAGCGGCGGCAGTTTGACACCTCAGATCCACTCCACACAACCAGCCCGGGACGACACGGCAATGGCGACCGGTGACATCCACCCAACCTTCGAGTCCCTGCTCAGTACGTATTTATGCATCATTCAGCTGTTTGTTTGTCTGTTTGTT
>JAPQRP010000001.1:28155915-28169212 GCA_037367295.1 Apogon hyalosoma | reverse complement strand
CACATCCACATGATCCCTTTGAACATCATTCCTTACATTAGTACCATTACTTCATGGTACCTAACAAAGCAGGTGCATTCACTGTTCATGCAGAGGTGGACCTTACAGACCCTGTAGACCACATTGGACCTGAGATTGATGACTCACCGTCCTCACTGGAACTGTTGCTGTCACTGTCTTGTATTGTATGCAGAAATGGCCAAAAGTAGTCACTTGCCGGATAAAGGTTTAAAGGTGCTCTACAGACTTTCTGTGTGATCTTGAAAACGTCTCATTTTTATATATATATATGCCTGACCGTAGTCCGCAGTTTAAAATGAGATTATCAGCACCAAAACAGGTTATTTCCAAATGTTATTTCCAGCTTCCCTGGTCGAGTCGGACAATACTGGACTGATTTACGGTAGACTTATGTCACTATGACAACACCAAACCGATCAGCAGATTTTAGCAGTAAGCTGAACGAGTGAGGAGTAAGAGTAAGAGCTGTCCTTTTTCCTAAAGAAAGGGATTTCTTGGATTTATTGAGTTGTAATGGTGGACACTGGAACTGGAGCTGGACTGGCAGAAGGAAAAAGGAAGATAAACGGTAGAATGATAGATCAGGGGCTAAAACACCGGTAAACTTCTGCATTGGTTTGAACCGATAGAGAGAACTAAGGGAGTTAAAAGGAATGAAAACAGAGCTGAAGTTGTCCCTCTTTTTTCTACACAGGTACAGAATGCTTCTGTTCTTTATTCATATGCATTGGAACATTGTATTTGAGTACAGTGGCTGTTGGAGCTCAGTCAAACGCTTAGTAAACGCTTCTGTGTTAGCTGCACTAGCTCTGTGGAGAAGGAAATCTGTTTTATTTGGAGCATTGTTTCAGTCCAAACTAAGGGCTTTGTAAGGTGAGACTGAAATGGTTCTGTATGGAGTTTAATGTTCATGTGGGGCCTGGATACTAAACTTTCCTTCAGGAACAAGACTCCTATAAAAGTAGAATAGTGTGAATGCAGAAGGATGAAGCAGCTAGAGCTGAACTGCTAATGCACAATGATGGTGTTGAATGACTGAAGGAGTTTATGAAAATGAATGAATACTTTGTGGAAAAGCTAATGCAAATGTATATTATTGGGACACGTCTTATAGCACCGGTCTGTGAATAACGCTCCGGAGCTCTGGAGAAAAAGAGGAATAGAAGCAGCAGTCGGACCCAACGTTAGGTTTCACTTTCATTTTCATGCCAGTTACTAAACTACTACAAACAGACTTTATGACGTTTACTTGTCTCGTTTCAAACGTCACCGTGCAAGTTGCTGTGTTTAAAAAAGAAATGCAGAGTTGTAAAGAGGATCTGCTCTTCATTCATTAGCTTCTAAACAAACGCATGCCTTTACCAGAGTTCTGCCCTTACGACAGTAGAGCTAGTGCTCTTGGGAAGCAGAGTCTTTGTCCCTTAAAAACACCACCGATTCCGGTCGAAGGTGTCCCTGCAATCTACTTTAAACAAATTCTCTGTACAGCACCTTTAATGAGTGAAGTGAAATTGATAATGAGATTTCTGTTGAGAAGAATATATGGAATAGACTCTTTAGTACACTGTCCTCCATTTATGTTGATTTCTTTTGACAGAATGATAAAGAAACACTTGAGTTGTTCAGAAAAGTAATCTTTGTACTCCCTGTACAGTGAAAAAATACATAATACACTTGAATGCAGCAGTAATATGAATTCAAAATACAGGGTAATACAAAAGTAATACAGGGTGTTTACTCTTTATCTAAATAAAAATTCTAGACTTTTTCAAAACTGCTATTTTTTTCCCCCAGGACCTTGACTGTATGTACTTTTATACTTGTGTGCCTACTTTTTTGGTTGAGATTGCACCTGTTGTGTGTAGTAGAAAAGTTCATTGTAATAAATGTATGAATGAATGAATGCATAATTCGTAGTAAATTATGTCTTACTGACAGAAACATTTTCAAAACAAATGAAAATCACAAAAGTGCATGGATATCAGACAAATAAGTCTGACTAGAATCATTCCAGTACCGAGCGGTTAGTGAAATCATATCCAGTTTTTTATATGTTGTCCTCATGTATTCATTATGTTACAAGATTATGTGCCTTCAAGCATACTCTGAAATTCGACTATGAGAGAAACGTTTTCCATACTTAATTAAGACTTTAACACAAAATTCCAAACTTTTCAAGGTCTGGAAAACAGCATTTCAAAATTCCGTACTTTTTAAGACTTTCAAGACCTGTGCAAGCACCCTGTAATAACACACTAAGGTTTTGTAATATCAAAAATGTAGATTGTGAAAGTGACATAAATACATGAAGAAATTAGGTCACTGTGCCCTGTTTGTGTGTGTGCTTTACCTTTGGCAGGGAACTGTAGACTTCGACAGGGTCTAAACCACCTGGACCCAGTCTCTTCTCCCTCTCCTCCTCCTCCAGTTCCTTCATAGCGCTCTCCATACGAGCCCGTGCACAGCTGCGAACCCGCTCCTTCAGCAGCTCCAGCTCATGGTGGAAAGCATCCAGGTAGGGCTTGTCTGCTGTCTGAAATGGACACAACACCAAAAATGTCACATTCACAGAAATACGTATGAGAAAAGCAAGCAGGAATCTGCTATATGGAATGTCACATTTCCTTACAGACCTTAATATTGGAGAAGAACTGTCTGAAGCATCCTCTGGGGTCGGCCTTCAGTGTACTAGCCAAATCTAAGATGAACTGCATGACGATGGCCTGGTGGGCCACCTGCTCCATTAAAGCATGTTTCTACAAGAGACGCACAATTTTAGATTTCTGTTTCTTCTCTCAAATGTGGACACACTTCACTAAGGCTGATTTAAGTGACCAAACACACACAAAACACCTCATCTATCTCCAAGTCGATACAGATGACAACGAGGGCGTTGGCTGTCTCTTCACACACCAGATGAGGGTTGTCTGACAGATACTTCTGACTGTCATCCCAACGATTCAACATACCTACACACACAGAAACAGATAACAGCGTATCCCCTTAGTCATAATATGCTTGTGTTTTGGCTACGGTAGAGCTTCGAAGACAACATGCCATTCAGAAAGTGAAGTGTTGCTGTAAATGTCATTCACTGAGGCAAGTGGAGGAAACAGAAATATACATAACTGGGGAGTGTCTGGGGTGTCCACAAGAAAGAAAAATTATACCTCGAAACAAATCTCCTACATCTTTACACAAACTAACATCAATTTACACAAAACTGTCTAAAAAATTCTCCCGTTTCAGGAATCTAAGATGATTTAAGAGTTTTAAGGCTTTGCAAAACATTTGCTTCTCTACATTAGGGATGCAAATCACCAAATAAGGATTCATCTGCTCCACTTGTCCCGTTTCTCAAATTCTTGCTGTATTTTTAGCTAGAAAATGTTGTGATATTGCCAACAGATTAAAAAAAAAAAAAGTCTTGTCTACATATGCAAAGTGAATGTCTGTGGGGAGGAATGGTGTTTTAAAGGCCTGAACAATGTGAGGAAGGCAAAGACAACAGAGCACCGGAGCGTACCAAAGTGTTTGATTTCTTTAGCATACTTTTCCACAAACACCTTGTGCTTCTCCACCTTTTCCTCCTTTGTTTCTTCCTTTGTCTCAGGCTTTAAATTGAGGACACTCTACAAAAAAGGGGAAAAAAAGCAGGTAAGAGGAATTTGACAAGTCACTAACAAGGAAATCTTAAAAAAGCGTCATGACCTTGATGCCATTCATTACCTTGCTAAATCCGTCTTTGCTGATTGTGTCCACATTCCAGGGTAATTTCTTTTTTTCTCGCTGGTATTCCTGTATCATTTCCTCAAACTTCTTTGCATCCTTCTTCAGTTTTCTCACCTCAGCCTGAACAGTCTTCAGCTCAGCCTCCCTCTCTTGGTCTTCCTCTTCATCTTTCCTTCCCCTTTCCAACTCAGTAAGTCTTCCTTGTGCTTCCTCTAATTTTCTCTTGCACTTTTCGAGGTTAGTTTCCAGCTCTTCCCCTCTCAGCTGAAAGTCTGCCATTTTCTCCAGCCGTGACTGTTGCAGCAGGTCAGGGAGAGTAATATTAGAGATATATTTTTCATGAAACATAAAGGTAGGGAAAGAGAAAGCAGGGGTTTATTGAAATGTTGGAATATTTAGCAGGTGAATTAGAAAAGAAGGGGTTAAACAACAAGGGTATCACAGACGGAGACACTAGTAAACCAATTAGACAAAAAGTAGCATTCATATTTCAAAGCAAATGTGGGCTCAGCAGAAAAAGTCATACAAAGTGAGTTTGACCACTACAGTTGTAACTACAGTCATTAAAATTAAATACTGCATCCTGAGTTTATATCCTTCATCATTTTACCTTAACACAGAACAATGTTGACAAAGGTTTTGGTGTCTGGTCTTTTGAATCTGCAAAATACACTCTTTAATCTATTTTGTTCTGTCTTTCCAGGGTTCCTACAGGTTTCTACAAGTTAAATTTAAGAGCTTTTTAAGACTACTTAGAGCAGAATTTAATGCCCATTTTGCAGCCTATTTCACAGACATACTGGCAAAAATTTGTGACTCCTAGAATTTAGAAAAATGTATTTATTTACTCCAGTGCCTTGATTCCCACCATTCCAAGTCATTTCTCACTGGGGCCTGCGAAGTTAGAGACAACTGGCTCCTAATTTCAATATAAATTGTCGAGTTGGAACTGAGTCAACTAACGTTGCAAGACAACAAACAAGTTTATGGCAACGTAACTTAAGACCTACCATATCAAATTTAATACATTTTAAAGACTTTTTCAACACAGATTTATAAATTCAAGACTTTTAAGACTTTTTAAGACAAAGCAGGAACCCTGTCTTTCATACCCAATTCTTTCAACTTTTGTTATTCAAATATAGGCTAGGTGTATAAAAATCAATAATCAATGTTGAAAAAAGGAAGTAGAACAGAATACAACAGCCAGAAAATCTGCTACATTTTTTTGTTTTTGTACACAGTTTGCTACCTAGTCTAGGTCCAGTGCCCCTCTAGTAAACACATGGTCAAAATACAGCCCTCAGACCATCACAATCCACCTCATGATATCCTAGAAAAACATTATGACCCCAGACACTGAGTAAAAGATGCGTTTGTTCCAAAGCAGTGTTTCATATGTGAAAAAAGTACAGCAGTTGTCAAGAGCAGAGCTTTTTCAACCACACAAGCCAAGTTTTCCACAAACTTCCATAAAGTTGTGAAAGTGTTGTGAACATTTTCCCAAAGCAGTCAATGACCCCCAAGTTGACATTCAAAGAAACCAAATCTGCTTCTTCAGAGACATGCTGAGGTGCTTATCACTGATCATTACAATGCAGGTCAATATAAATACTGATAATGCATGTAACTGGTTAATTTCTGACAGTCATCTTTTAACCTCAGAGTAGTTATGATAGACTGAAGTGTAACACTGAGAAAATAGACATTTATTTTCAGGACGTAGGCCTTCTGAACTATAAACTGTTTTTTTAATAAAGAAATCTGTCAGGTCATTATAATATGTCAGTGCTCTGTGTTTTATGTTTAATGTGTGGCCAGAATACTTGCCTACCCCTCCTCTTGCATCGCAGATGTTTCTGAAAGTCAAGGAAGGACCATTCAAGGCTTCATTTACGTAATGCCACGTCATCAAATTTCATCACAAGGACTGTTCAATGTCCAGGACACTAAAAAGAGCAAAGTCCTTCACTTACAGACTTTTCAAGGACATCTCTGTGGAGCCTTGGTGCTCTTTCAGCATCCACAATTCTAAACACAAGTCTTAAAAATGCATCAGTGAAAATGATCTGACTGCTTTAACTGGCGCAAAGGACGACACTGAATTATCCAAGTGCAGGCAAAGGCTACTCAGTAATACACAAATGAAACATCTAGAGACAAACAAAGCCTTTCAGCAATAAATACTTGAAATGTTTACCCTCAAAGACCTTAACAGTCTCCAGCAGCCAAAATCATGTACTGGTCTAACATGTTTAAGAATTTTTGAACCATTAATCCTATCAATACATGTAAATAATTAAGTTTCTCAGATTGTCATGGTCATCAGATATGACTGATTTGGATGATCAGAGGCTCCGTAGCGAACACGGAAACACCGTCATTTTCTGCAGCATTGACTCAACAATAAAACCTATGTAGTCTGACGTCAGTAACTGTAAACACTTGCTTTTATGTACATAGGTTATTTTTTAGGAAAGACTTTTTGTAAATGTAAACATCTTCATAATGTGATTTAATTTAGCAATTTTTCACATTAAAACAGAGAAAGATTTGGAGTTGTCAGGATTTGTAGATTTTTATGCTCTTACTTTACTTATTAGACCCACTGGAGATCAAATCATTCTGTGTGGCCCCTGAATTTAAATGATTTTAACACCCTTGACTGTTGCAACTAATGCTGCATTCCAGGCCACCCATAACTCGTGTTTTTCCAACCTTCTACCGGTGCAAATGCACTGGAATGGCAGTCAAACCTGCGACTTCCCACCTGTGAACTCATACTAGATCGATGTACTCCCAGTTCTGAGTTCTGACGTCACATAGCCCGCCAAACAACAATGGCGGCCCCCATGGATGTGGTGTTTATGCAGATTCTTTATTACTGCTCTAATGTTATTTATCTGTAAATGTTCTGCATAACCAGCAGCTGCTCCAGTGTTAGCTAGTTTTCAGTCCACTGAGTGCAACAATATATTAATACCAAATATCGCCTACAACAACCTTAACATAAAAGGTATAACAGCTTCTCTTGCCTTATGCACTGTTTTTCCTCCTCTGCTTCCCTCAAATAAGCAAAGCGCAAACACCCCTGGGAAGAAGAAATTACTCTAAATGGCGATCTGCCATGCTGGTTTGTTTACGTCTAGCTACCACACTTCCTTGCATAATGGATAAATGCACATCAGATAAATGTACTGTTTGTAATGTAGTAGAAAATGTAGAACATGTCATAATGAAATCTAAAAAGTATACTGCAAAGAGGAAGGAAATACGTGACAGGATATAAAAATTAGAACGGAGATGGAGTTTGAAAGGAATATTAGGGAATAATGATAAAATGGGAGTGTTATGAGGCTCTATGCATTTATATAAGGGAAACAGGAATAATAAATAAGATTTAAATCCTAATGTATATAGTGATATGTTGATAAGGATATTATTTATAGATTTACCTGTATATTTAGCTGATGTTAGCATGGTATTATATATACTATATATTATGTAGATTGTAACCTGATGTACTACACTATGATATTGCACACTCCGGTACGGTAGGATGTGCAATAAGGATGGTAAATGAGAGAAGAAGAAGAAGAAAAAGAAGAAGAATTATTCTTTCCGCTCCGGCTGTTTGGCGTGACTTGCCGGGAACGCTACAAAGTCGTGGTTTGAAGTCGTGCCTGGAACGTAGCATAACTTGCATTTCACAAATTCATCCCACGGGCCGGATTGGACCCTTTGGTGGGTAGGCTTTGGTCCGCGGGCCCTAGGTTTGACACCCCTGAGGCTGTTGCATTCATGGACGCATTCATTTGTGAAACACCTGTTGGGTCAAACTCTCTTCGTCCGCTTTTGTTAGTTCTACTGATAAAACTAACCATGTACAAGACTCCACTTCACGGCTACTCCTACACAGGCAGCTGACCCGGTGTCTCATTCGGTATAAACTCGGCGTGTCGACGAACGCGCAGGTCACGTCTTCATCGTCCGACACGTAGATGTGGTCCCAGGTGCTGTAGTCAATCCCGGCTCCGGAACTCATTTTTACAGACGCCACTTCTCCCACCTCCAGATTCGGATACAGGACGATGAAGCTGCGACCAGGGAGTAAGAAAGCACACACAGAAACAGATAGCTTCTAGGCTAAATCCTCTTAGTGAAGAATGGCTCAAGCCGGTTACACAAATCTTCTTTCAAACGGCAACCTTCTGACGCCAGTCTGTGACGTCATCAATACGCGTCGCTACCAAGTAGTTTACTTTTTAAAATACTTTTTTCTTTTTTTTCTTTACATTTTTTTTTTTTTTTTTAGAGTGGGAAATGCCTAAAAGACACCAAAAAGCAGTGAAAATATTCTTAATATACCATACATATTCACTGATACTGAATTATGTGTTTATCAGGACTGTATACACACAGTATGCAAACATAATATGCACAAAACAGGTATATAACATTTTTCTCTCTCAAAATAAATAAAAGTTAAACAAATTTTTTTAAAAATCACCCACTGCAATCCTGCATTTACAGCACGTAACTCCAATATGAAATGAACATAAGTAACAACTGACAGAACAATAAGTATTCCAGTTTGTTTTCACTTCTAAACATTTGTAAAAGCTATTTTGCTTCTGAATAACAGTTCAGTGTCTGTAATCAAGTCTTTCAGACCCTTTTTACATCATTCATTCATTCATTGTCCACACTACTTAATCCTCAATAGTGTCCCAGCTACCATCCACTGATGGTGGGGTACACCATGGACATGTCCTTTTTAGTATCATTTTACATCAATCCATATTTAATTCCATAATATTTCTCTTCAAATACAAATATTGTAGTCAGTCTACTGCAAATTAATCTTTCACGGTTATCTGTTGAAATAAAAGCACTGAAATAGATATTTTTACCACACATGTTGTGACCCATTCAGAACAAGTCCACAACCCACTTTTGGTTTTAACAGTTGAGAAAGCTGGTTATAGATCCAATTTCATCCCAATGTTCATCCCAAATCCTGATCACTAACCCCTTATAGACTTAACTGTGTCAGAGGCTGCAAAGGTTCAAAATGTTATTAAAGGATTGGGACAGCACTTTGACAGTTGTAAATATATAGATTTACTTGTCAGGATGATACTCAGAGGATAGCAAGAGTATGTTTCACCATGTTATAAGACTACACTCATGCTTATTGCAGCCATGAACCTTTGTAACCACAAAAGAAACAAAAAAAGAAGTAAAAGGTTCTGATTCCAGGATACACATGCATTTCCTCTTTAAGTGTTTTCTGGACTTTAGTCCCATAGTGCATGTAATGATTTAAATGGACCTTTAATTCCAGTCTCACAAGGCCCAGATCACTTAGCTATGTTAGAAAAGGGGAATCCAGTGGGACGGTCATGTATGCATGATGGGACAGACCATTTGTGTTGCCTATAGTAAAGACTGTAACAAACAATTGTATAACAGAGAGTAGGATATATTGTAACATCTCATCAGTTACGGCTTCTTCATTCATTACTGAGGATTGTCCTTGCCTTTGTGTCCTCCCGGTGTCTTCCTGGTATAAAAGGTGGTAAGGCAGCGGAAAGTGTTGAAGGTCAGTATTTATCTGAATGTGATTACACTCCACCCAGCCCAATTTGACCTGGGGAGTTTCCCTTAAGCTTCAAAGATCAAAAGGCCCTTTTGAACCAGTCTGAATAGCTATCTAATAATCGCATGCAATAAACAGGAAATCTGTAGTCACTTCCAGTTAGTTCCCGTAATAGTTTGGGGAGTTAATGTGCTTGACAATTATTTTCTACATTGTGAAATATGCTGTGTGGTCTGTGACCACCCCTCAGGTTGCCTTTTCCTACAGATTCTTTCAAAGGACAAGTGCAAAACAATGCACATTTCAGACATATTTTGGGCACATTTAACAGACAATGTGATATTTTTAACAGTGTTTATCATTTAACTGTATTCTTTACTTCATTAATAGACAATAGCTGCTCCATGTAATCACTGCTTTATTTTCAATTCCACTTTAGGGAAGAATATGGAGAATTTGTGTTGAGTTTGTATGTGGTTTGTGTTGGAATGTTTTTTTTTTTTCAGGCATATGTTTTTGTATGCTATCTAGTGCCATTTTTAAGCTAACAATAGGTAGTGTTGCACATTGTGCTTCTTTAAAAGAGCAAGAACAGAACGATTGTAATGATTTTCACATAAATATTTACAGAACAGTGTACTAACCAGTGTATTGTGTCTGTTATATGTTATATGATACAGGCATGAAACACTTGATATTTTCATAACTGAATTAGCTAAGGTCAACTTCATGTGAGTACAAAGACATGCACAAATTTTACATATTGAACTTTTAAAAGCAGTACATTAAGGAAAAGCTCATCTTCAATCATACAAATACATATTACAGAAAAAAACAAGACATATTAGAGGATATTTACATAACAAATATGATTAAAAACATTACATCCAAAGGAGCATCAGGTTCTGTGGTGAGGACAGACTTTGAATAATACATGGGAGTGAATAAATCTGTCACATTGGTCACATTAAAAAAATCAAATGGGACAAGCTTATTTGGATTATTATGTACACTTATTTAAAAAAAGATTTTGCAGTCATTATATTTCTGCTTCATTTTGACTCATTTAGTGTCTCAGCATGACTCAGGGTGTATTGACACCCCCCCTATCACATACACACACACACACACACACACGCACACACACACACACACACACACACACACACAGATGATGTTACAGTGAGTCATGTGTTCAGTGGTTTAACATAGAGTTGTGAAATTCAGTGAAAGAATTGTCACACATTATCTTCTGTTTTCTTTTTAAGGTTGCACAGTTCTTTGTATCTTGCACCGAAATGTAACAGTAAGACCAAATGAAAGCATCTTAACTTCAGCTGTAACTATTCTTCGTTCCTCTGTCACAGAATCAACACATGATCTACTTCCGTATATTGCAAGGTTTTACTTCTATATCAGTAACAATTTCGTAACAGTTTTTTTTCCCCATGTATAGGTGAGACATGAAAGTAAAATACCCAACCAGCCAGTGTGGTTGAGGGTAAAAATGAGTGTGTTTTGGGTTTTTACATTCTAACACTTACACACAAGTGTTTTTTTCTCCTCTTACCTCATCAGTCAACCTACTTTTAACTTTTGTCATTCTAATGTCTGAGTGAAATGTGAAAGCTACAAACTGTGTGTGTGTGTGTGTGTGTGTGTGGGGGGGGGGGGTTTAGTGTTATGAACCAGTTTTCTAGGTCAGGTGTGCCAAACTCATTTTAGTTCAGGGGCCTTATACAGCCCAATGTGGGCCAGACCGATAAAATAATAGAATAATAACCTGTAAATAATGAGAACTTCAAATTTTTATCCTTGTTTTAGTGCAAAACAAAAAAGTAAAATTAATTCATGAAAATGGGTACGTTTACAAACTATCCTGTCACAAAAAATTTGAATTACCTGAACAGCCATGAAAAAAATGAAAAAAACAGGGCAATTTTAACAATATAATGTCTCCACTTATTCATACGTGTACATTACTAATCTTAGTCGGTCTACAAAAGCACAAAACGTTTAGTAACAGGCATAATTGTTAACATTTTAGAGGTTAGAATTTGGAGTTGCCATTATTCGTAGGTTATTATGCTATTATTTTACAGGTTCGGCCCACTGGAGATCAAGTTGAATTGAACGTGACTCTGAACTAAGATGATTTTGACATCCTTGATAGTTAATGTCTTTGTTGTAATTTTTACACTTTTTTACAAAATTTTTATGTAAAACGTTTTCTTTCCTTTTATTACATAAATGTATCCTTTTCACGCAACCTTTATTGATAAAAGTCAAACCTGACCGTTTGTTCCGTGGTACCATTGGAGCTACACCTCCACCATGTTTGTCTGAAAGCTGTCATCAAAAAGCAGAGGAGTTTCCTGTCTTTGTTTCTATGCTGTTTGACTTCCTCATACTATTCTATTACACATTTATAGGAAACTGTCTGAATTATTCATATGTTACAGTAACCTTGACCTTTGACCAACAAAATCTATTCAGTTCATCCAAATAAAGTCCAGTTAAAGAAATTCCATTGAACCATTCCTGAGATACAGCATCCTTCTTCCAGTTCCAGTCTGAATGTATGTAAAGCATGAATGTGTTCAGCTCAGAGCTTCAGTCTGAGTGACTTCAGGTGATGTCTCTATCATCTGGGGTTTGGTTAAATCAATCCTTGCTTTACAGAAACTCCAGCTCCTCTGAATTGCCGCAGCTCATCAACAGGTCCACGTCCTTGTTGTGATTATCCAGCCTATGCCTTTAAAGGCACTTCAGTATGGCGTGGGCGAAAAAGGTTAACACCCATCACCTTGTAGTGTCCTGTCCGGTTGTGTTTATAGTACTGGATGTACAAACCGATGAAGATTAAGGCTGCAAAAACGATGAGTCCTGCTACCACACCAATAATAATGGGTATGTAGTTAACTGCACAGATGGGTGAGGACAATGGGAGAAGAAAAAAGGAAGAGAGAATATTATACTTCAGACCCACCGTGAGAAAGCAACACTGCGCTTACTTTCACAGACTCAGTTCACAGTCATTACCTTCATGGGTGAAATGATAAAACATTAAACTCACCTTGAACCTGCACGTTGAATGTCACAGAGAGAAATCCTATGTCATTAAAGATGGTGCAGATGTATTGGCCTCCGTGCTCAAAAGTGGCAGAGTTGACGATAAAGTCGCTGTCGTTGAAGGGATGAGGGACTGATGGTGGTAATGTCCAGTGGTACGTGGGGCTGGGGTTCCCTATAGCTGAGCAGTTCAGATGGAAAGGGTATCCATTGGTGACGATGACTGAATCTGACTGTGACGGCCTATCTTGATAAGGCATATCTGTGAAAAGAAAGATGTGTCACTACAGCACAATGGAAACTATATAATGCATGTGAATGGATCATTTAGGTATAGAGTTAAGCATTTACTGATCTAAAATGTTTAATTACTTCTGGTCCACTAATCCCATCAATACATTTAAAGACCATATGCATCCATGATATAAAATATTTAACCCATAAAGACCCAGTGCTACTTTGTGGCAGTTCCCAAATTACTTTTTCTTATTATTTAACCTTTTTTTTAAGTGATTTATCACCATATGTCATAATATTATCCTCTATATTTTGTGTTTTTTCAGGGAAAATCATGTATTTTCCTGTATTTAATTTACTGATCATGTACTTTAATCATCATGATGAGATTACATTTGAGGGTTATTACATCAAAACACAGAAAACTTAAGAACAAAGTGACTTTTTCAGTCAGATCTATCATTAACTGAACATAAACCAAGTGTGTCTATCCTCTCTGTCATTTATTAAACTCCATGGGTTTTGCTGGTGAATCAATGCTGTAGGAGTTAATGGTTTTCCACGTTCACTACGGAGCCTCTGAACATCCAAATGGGTCATATCTGATGACCATGAAAAGATGACAAACTGTAT
>JAPQRP010000001.1:28133641-28144993 GCA_037367295.1 Apogon hyalosoma | reverse complement strand
TGAACTCAGCACACTTAAATTGACTAAAAACAAGTCTTTCTTTTAATGCAACATATTGAGTGTTCCCCAGTGTTATCTATCTTCACATTTTGATGTTGTTGAGAAATGCAGGGGAAAAAAAATCAAACTTGTGCTTTCAGGGCGTTTGTAAAAGGGGGTAAAGGAAAGGCTGAACTCACGTTGAACAAACACAGAGTAGTCCACAGTGACGTTTCCTAAATAGTTGCTGGCAATGCAGATGTAGTGTCCTTCATCTGAGACACTGACAGACTCTAGTGTGAAAGTAGAATTGCCTGCGATGGTCCGGCCCGATGGCAGCATCCAGCTGTAACTTGCGTCTGGGCTTCCATGAACTGAGCAGTTCAACAATAAAGCCTCTCCCTCAGTGACGGTGACTGACTCTGGATGTGGTGGCTCATCCAACTGTGGAGGAACTGTGTGGATTCAGAAACACAGCAGATCAGTGACTCTAAAGGCAAAAGCACAACACTTAAATCTCTTCGTTTTTAGTTGTTACATGATAATTTCACAGTCTGTAATGTAAGAGGAGGCTTTTATTTATATAGATTTCATTTATTTAGTTATTTTCATATCATACACTGAACCCTCTAGGTGATAGTTTGTTCAGTGTCTGCCTATCATGACTTACCCTTATCCATCCATCCATCCATCCATCCATCCATCCATCCATCCATCCATCCATCCATCCATCCATCCATCTGAACTTCTTAGTTTGATGTTTAATGTCTTTTTCTAAACTTTTCATCATTACTTATATGGTGCAAAAGGAAGATTTGGGCCGCACAGAACACTAAAAAAGACATAATGTATAATGTGGCAAGAATAAAGTCATAATATTTTATAAAAGACATGTATTTAATAAGAATAAAGTTGCAATGTTTGAGAAAAGTTCAGAAAATTAAGAGAATAATGCTGTAAATCTTTGAGGAAAAAAGTCATTTTGTGAGAATAATCAACGGAAAAACAATGAAAGCAGAGCATCTCCTTATGTTTTACTTTATAGGTTTCACAAGCAGTCTTTAATCTCGGTTTATTGGATTTAGGTAAAATTGAAAAAATGTTCATAGACTTCAGGATTCAGCTGGTAATTTTGTTGTATTTTTTTTTCTGATGAAATGTGACTTTTTACTCATAGAAATATAACTTTATTCTTATACATCATGTCTGTATTCTGTTGTGTGGCTCTCATCCTCCTTCATAATATTATCTACAAGTGTTACAGTTTTTCTTATACGTAGTATTGATGTTCCAAACTCTCAACAGCAGGGGGCAGTCTGGCATCAGAACACACTCAGGACCAAAACCACCAACAAATCAATGCTATGTATCCACAGACTGAATCACTCACTAAATAAAGTATAAAGGTCATTGTTTACACACATCTGTTTTGTGCTCTTCTCAAAATAAAACTCATAGATGATTTTTTTGACAGTCACCCAAAAATAACACTGTGTCTCATAATCTTCATATTCTACATCGGCTGATAGTTTACATTATAGCTCTGTTAGCTTAGCTCTGTTTTTAGCCACAGTAAAACCATAAACCGCCTCTGTTTTCTGTACGGTTTGTGTTGTCAGTAGCTGAACTAAAGATCTGTTTAGAATCAAATAAACAAGGTCAGAACTGTCACAGTTTAGTCTGAACCGTAGATCAACAAACGGCAACTTAGCAAAGATAATAACATCCCATAATAATTTTATAACTTCATAAGCCTCACCCGTGTGGAAGAAACGCTGCCAGTTCAGCATCAAAGTCCATTCTTTACATCTACAGCTGTGTCCAGTGGAGAAAACAACTGTATTTCTAACTTTTATTACTTCCTTTCTTTGACTCTAAAAGTTGTTTCTTATTGGTTCTCATCCCATCTGGTCACTTTCTGGTCAAAGGCCCTGCGGTGTTAGTTTTCCTCACCATGGGAGACCAGCAGAGTGACTCACTACTCCCTCTAGTGGTCACATACCCCCCCCCTTCCCTTCCCTGTCGCTGGAAATAAATTCAGTTCATATCTCTACAAACCAATATACTGGCGTCTGTGGTGGAACTTCACAGCTTTTTATCCTAAATATGTTAATGATGATTTTAGGTCTTTTTTGAATATTTAACAGTAGAAATACTACATATAATATACACGTAATATAATAATACATGTTTGAATGTATTATTATTTTTGCTCTATTGTTTTATTTGGTATTAGTTTATTGTGTTTTATTTGTATTGTTTTTAATTGCACAGTTGTTTAATGTCTAATCTATTCTTGTATTTTATTCTTTTATTTTGGTTTTTATTTATTCTTCTGTACGGCACTTTTGTCCACTGTGGTTGTTTTAAAGTGCTTTACAAAGAAAGGAGAGAGAGAGAGAGAGAGAGAGAGAGAGAGAGAGAGAGAGAGAGAGAGAGAGAGAGAGAGAGAGAGAGAGAGAGAGCGCTTAATTACTAATCTTCCACTTGCAAGTCGTTTTGCAAAAAGCTTCTGCCAAATGCATAAATGCAAATGTAAATATAACCCCTTTAAATCACGACAGCAAAGTTAAGATCAACAGTTAAATGAATCATTATTTTCAAATCTGACTCACAGTGTGTAACTACGTTCACCTCTCTATTCCTCCATGAAAAGCGCTCCGTTCCCAGTTGTAGTATGGCTTCACAATAGTAATTCCAGTTAGGATATCCTCTCTCAGGACGGTATTCAAACTCTACAGTCTTCGTCACTGGTTTCTTCTCTTCGCCATCTAACTTTAATTGTTTCAGTTGAGTTTCTCCTTTGTAGAAAGCCACAGTGAGTCCTCCCACTGGAGCAACATCCTCAACTAAACACCGCACAGTGTACGTATGACCCAAAATCAGTGGCCCGGAGTGATTCGCAAAACTGAGAGACACCCTCACCGGAGGCTCTGTGAAGTCAAGGAGAATATGTGTGAGCATAAATAAATACCTCCAAAGCCAAATCACAAAACGGTGGATTTACTTCACTGTTACTTACGGTACACAGTTATTGCCAGTGAGCTGCTACACTGCTGAGTCCTAGTGTTATAGTAGCACAGAGCCGTCGTGTCCCATTCGGTCATCTTATCAACCGTCCACGTTATTGTGGTTCCGTTTGTCGATAGAGTTCCCAGAGCTTTTTCCACACCACTGTCCTCATTACGACACTTTTCTTGACACACAGTGCATGTTGCAGAGATCGGGTCACCGTGTCTGACCACCACGTGGGATGGACTGAAAACAGGAGGATCATCACAGGCTTTTGCCTCGTGGTCGCCTGGAAGACACGCATTGAAGGCCACATATTAAACGTTCGAGAATTTTTAGTCATGAAAGAGCGCAAAGCTGTCCTTCCACACCAGGCGGTCACATCTACTACTGCTCCTGCTCTGTGCTGATCCTTTTAGCAAATCATCTTCTATCTGACCTTGTCTTCTGCAGCTTCTTTCACACCGATTACCTGCACATCCTACCAAGCAGCAACATCTAAGGATGAAAACTCAACCCAGCGTGGAATCGACTCAACCACGAGGCTGCGAATGCAAATTGATCCCTGTAGACCTCCTTAGTTAAAACCCCTTAACGTCGACTGTCGCATATTTGCATCCAACTGTTTCCATTATAGAATCAACTGAGACGTATTTATACAACCAACGCCGCTTAAGGCATATGGGTGCTTCCATGAAACTGGTCCTAAAAACAGGACATGGGGCTAAAAATTCAAATCAGATGTTAACTACTATATACTATAACAATATATACTATAACAAACTAATGTTATGAAGCAAGTTTGAAAGCACTTCGGGTCTGTTTTAAAAAATAAATTTTTACTCAGCTAGAAAGAGAAACTATTTTTCAGATAAAACACATTTTTGTATTATTTTGATATTTTTATACAAAAATCTGCATGTAACATGGTAAAACGGACACAAAAATTGCACACTACTGTTTTTTTAAATATGTTTTTATTCTCTCACAGGTGCATTTTGGGAATTGAACTAATTATGCAAGGCGGAGTGTTTCATAAAAATGACCGCTGTTGCAAAATCACTCGCTATTTATTTGTGTTTAAATAGGCAGGTTCTGCGTGTGATGGACACGATGGGTTACACGCAAAACCTGGAATGAGACTGACAGTTCGTGAAAAACCCACATATCTGGATTAGAAAAACCACTAGGATCAACAAATTTAACACAGTGTCTTTATTTACAACAGTATATAAGACCATTTACAGCCAGATCAAATGCACCGACACCGAGGTAGCTTTTCATGTCCCAATTTTGGTCCTATTTTTGGCCCCAATATTTTATTAAAAATTCATTGATTTTGGGATGGCTCAGAGCAAGAGTATAATTTTTTTTCCATTATCCGAGGACATCATTAGGTACATCCTAGGGGAAATATGTCTAAATTTCTTTTTTATTATTGGGTCTAAAAAAGCTGGAAAAGGGCTAGATACCAAAATGAACCCAGTTTCATAGAAGCACCCATATTCGATACGTACCTCAGATACGTACCGTCAGGACACTGAAAATAATTTTGTAGCATCAATAAAACCATCTCCTTCTCCTGAGATGGGAAAATCTGTTTTATTACTTTATCATTACTATTGACTATTAGGCCTGTTGTCACAAATTTTGCATCATATCCAAATTTCTATTTTATTCACTACAGTCAAATTAACACTTAATTTAGCATCTGCTTGAAAGCAAACGCACATATAATTTGTTTTTTAAATATACTTGTATGTCACATCAGGTATTAAGGGATTAAAATGACCAACTGATCAGCTTTGATAAACACAGCATGAAATGAAACAGGACGTGAAACCTTGTGTAACAGCTACTGCAAGAATTCAGTTAATCATTTGAAATTTACACGTTATGTAACATATATCTTACATAACATGTAATATGCATTATGTAACATGTTACATTATATATTGTTATTTGTAATGTTGTTAAAATGAAAATAAAAACAGGAAGAGCTGGAAACAGAAAGAAACATCCAGTTTTGCCCTCAGTGGAACAGAGCATGTGCAGAAGGGAGCATGTGGGTTTGGATACTTACAATACTTGGCAAAGTTCTATGACTCATAATAATAATAATAATAATAATAATAACAAATGCACTGTCTTTTAAGAAATAACAAAGGTAGTAAAAGAAAATAGAAATTAAAGGTGGGCAATACAGTGAATGTTCTTGTGCTACTTGGTGAAATCTTACAAATTTTAATAAGCTGAATGGGAAAACAAATGGCAAAAGTGCTGTTTAGCTGATGTTTTCAATGTATATTATAAGCAGAATGTTTTTTACTGCTTTTCATGGTTGTAAAATTGAACATGTAGCTGTTCCACTATGAAAAAAAAAATGCAGTTGGATAGTAAATGTAGATATAACTGGTCTATTTTGCTAAATAAAGGATTTGTCTCAGAGATTAAATGTGCTAAATTTTATAAGATTAAATAAAATGAATTGGAAAACAAGTGACCAAAGAGCTGTCGCTGTTTTCAATGTATATGATAAAGTCTTCCTCATATATATTTGTTTATGTACGTTTATACAATAGATTTTTAAACGTTCCAGTCTAAAGAACCTGTAAAGTAAATGCATTGTCATGTGCAGACAGTGTTTTGAAGTAGATCTGGTAGGTGTTAAACCCATTCTATCATTAATTCTTACAATATCACATTTTGACCCAATACTGTATCATCCAACCAGCATTTAGACTGTTTTTCTTCATTAGTGACTCAAACTTGGTCAAGTTCCTTTAAGTACCCCCCCTCCCCCCCGAAAGGAGGCAAGGCGTATTGTTTTTAGTTTGGTTAGTTAGTTAGTTTGTTTATTAACACTCTAGCAGCAAGTTGAATTCAAACCAAACTGGGTTTGTAGATTGCCAGTGACCCAGAATAGATGTCATTACATTTTGGGAAAATTAAGTCAAAGTTCAAATATTTTCTGAATTTTTTAAAAATCTTTTTTCTTTTCCCATTTACTTATAATGAATGAAATTTCAAATGTCTATTAAAAACATCAATTTTGTTTCAATTTACTTGGCACATATATAGAGGCTGATACCGGCACACACATAGACATGACATCAGCTGGATCCATGCCAAAATAAGCCACAGTACATGTGAGGGCTGGGGTTTGTTGTGCCTGGCACCACTTGTTTTTTGTTTTTCCTTGACCAGTATCATTCAACCCATAAAGACCCGAACATCCATCACCAACCAAAACCAACTGATGTAACTGTTTAATACCTGTTGATCCACTAATTCTATCAATCCATGTAAATAATTGGTGTAAAATGCAGTTCATCATCTTTTCATGGTCATCAGATATGACCCATTTGGACGTTCAGAGGCTCCGTAGTTACCATGGAAACACCGTCATCTTCTACAACATTAATTCACCAGTAAAACCCATGAAGTTGGATCAATGACAGTGGATGGACATGCTTGTTTTATGTTCAGTTAATGATAGATTTAACTGAAAAAGTCACTTTTTCTGCAGTTTAATACTGTTTTTGATATAATGCAACTTTAATCTGAGCTTTTATGAACATCTACATGATCAGTAAATTAAATATAAGAAAATACCTTATTTATACTGATAAAATACAAAGTACAGAAGATAATATTACAGTAAATGGTGATAAATCACTTAAAAAAGGTTAGATATAGAGAAAATTCATTTGGGAACTTACACAAATGTAGTGCTGGGCCTTTATGGGTTAACATAAACCATGTTTCTTAGTGGAACCGTGGGAGCTATAGGCTTTTTGGAGCCACCCCTAGTGGCCATCAGTAGTATTACAACTTCATCATACTTAGACATTGGCTTCTTTTCCACTTTTTCAGGAGCCTGATGAATCCTGGCACCATCATCTTGGAATGTGGCTGGAAAAAAAACACTTCTGGGAAAACCCTGCCCCTGTGGGAGGTGTTGAAGCTGCTAAATAGGTTCAAATCAGCCTCTACATACAGACAACCTACCCTGAGGTAAATATTACGCATCAGTAACCTTCTACAAACATTTTATCAAAAATAAATAAATAAAAATAACGAAACACACCATGCGTCATTAAAATACCAAAAACGTAAGTTATTGTCATGTTCTTTAACTTTATCAAAAAGCTCAGAACATAAATACAAGTTGAGTCTGTGCTGCTTAAAGAAACCAACAGTCAACCCACATTATTCCTTGATGTGTGATGTAAAAGAGCTGAAGCGCGTTTGAGATTACAAATGATGAACGAATAATGAATGAGTAGTGACTAAACATTACTAAACATTTACAGAAATCCAACATGAAGTCACGACTTACTGCTGCGAACATGGGAGACGCCCAGAGAGCTCACACAGATAAGGAAAAGTAAAACACGGGGAGACATTATTCCATGTATTTTATATGATCAACCGGTGAAAACCACAAACGTCCACCTCGATGGCGCCCAGAGAGTAAATGAGACCCACTTCCTTTAAGGTTTGTCTGTTAGAATGAAACAATGTTGGCAGGCAGCCTGTCCTCAAAAACACATCCTCTGGGTTTTTTTTTTTTTTTTTTTTTCAGAATGATGTTAAGTGGCTGTGAAAGTGAAACTGGACAGAAGGCTGCATTTAAACACATGTAAGAGCATAAACAACTAAATCGTGGACATTTAGGATACATCATAAATAAATAAGTACATTAAAGTAAAATGGATAAATAAACATTCATTTCAGTATAAAAACAAGCATAGTGTAAAAGAGCTTTGAGTTATTTGACTCTTTCATTCTATTTGCTCCCATGTCCAGCATGAGATTATCAACAAATTTCCCCAAGGGGAGAATAAAGTGTATCGCAGACAGTGAGCCTGAAACCCAGGAAAGTACAAGTTGTTTTTTTTTTTTTTTGTACATTAAATAATTCTCAATTGGTATCAGCATAATGCAACTGTTTTTTCAAATACATTTATACATTTTTTATGGAATGTCCAGTGCAGTGGACAGCCTTTTTAATTCATTTTTTCAGTGAAGTTGTAAGACTCTTTACCCCTACAGACGACAAAAATGCACTGCAGCGTCTCAAGAGGATAGACGACCGTAAAAATCCGATGACTGTTCGTAATCGGATCTAACACATTTACATGCACTACGTGTGCGTAGTGACGGTGAAGTCAAACTTCCTATTATTGTCTTCCACTTATGTTTGACTACGCCACTTCCATTTTCTGTTTAATTATTTTCACACATGTGCAGATGTAAAACAATGAAACAAATGAGATTAACAGGTATACATGCATGAAGACATCAGTGTATTGGGGAGAAATCCAGGTGTCTTAATCTGATTCCTCATAATCAGATTACTGCTGTTGTCAGATAAAACATATTGGATTATACTGTTTACATGATCACTGATAATCTCATAACTCCAGAAATCAGATAATGATCGGCGTATTAGTGTGACTGAGCCTGTTTACATGCACAGCAATACTCCGATCGTTATCCGATTACTGGAGTTATCAGATTATTTCATTTTATTTATTTATTTCATTTATTTATTTAGTTACAGGACAGCGTGTATTGGCATTAGTTACAGAGAACAAGATGCATGCACCAGATTTAGCAGAGAAGCTAATTTCCATCCGTTGTCCTGGACAAACGACCAACAAGACAAACATCACTTAGATTACAAAGTACTAATATAATACTAATACACTGGAGGAAAACCGTATTAGACATGACTGATATAGAAAAGTCTGCCCAGGCTGAACGGCTTAAAACATGGCATACATTCTAAAAATACTGTCGCATTCACAGAGCAAGAATAAAATGTAGAAGAGAAAAAAAGGAGGAGAGAAGAAGAGAGAAGAGGGAGACGGAGAAATAAAAAAGAAAAAAAAAGAAAAAAGAAATGATCATGTAAACAGGATAATCTGATAGGTTTTATCTCATAACAGCAGTAATCTGATTATGAGAAATCAGATTAACACACCTGGATTTCTCCCCAATACTCCGATTTCTTCACGTATGTATACAGGGTAATCTGATTTCTTTCTTTCTTTTTTTTTTTTTTTTACATCTGTACATGTGTAAAAAAAAGTCTATATAACTGGAAGTTCTGCAGCGACAACGTGAGCCTAAGGAAAAAGGTAAACAGTGAAATGAAATTATGGCTAGCAGCAACATGTGACCTGTTTTGTAGTCTTATTAGCTCCCACATTAGGACAGCTAACGCTGAGACTGTGGGCGTTGCCATAGTAACAAGACAAGACCGGATGTTTTGAAAAGGACAGGAAGTGTACGTCTTACATCATAACATACGTATGTACTCCGACAGAAATCAAATAATGGACTGAAACATGTAAACCAGGGTTTTTCGATTATCGCTTTTCTGAAGTGCATGTAAACGCGTCACATCTGATTACGACTATCGGATTACTCCCAGTTATCGGATTTTTATGGTCACGTAAACGGGCTTAATGCAAACAGGCTCAATGTCCCAACGTTAGAGAAAACATGAGTCTGAGCAGATTAATGTCAGGTTTACATCCAAATGTGTCACAAATACTAATAGAAGCTTTAGCAAATCTGCAAAAACAAAAATGTATTTTAGAGTAAAATTAGTATGAGACGTGATTTTACCCCAAAAAATTTCAGATGAGGTTATTTTGTTCACCAAGTCACTTGTGTTCTGCATTTGCTAATTATTTTGTGGCTTATTTTCTTAACATTCTCACCATTTTTTCACTTTAGTGATTATTCTGCTCATTTCGATCTTAGATTTTTATCATAAAATGTTTCTTCGTTCATTTGTTGCATTTTACTGCTGCAGATGTTTACGGCTGAACTCACTCGATCTTTAGTTTTTATTACTTTATGAACTGTCGTGTGGTTTAATCCACACCAGTACATCGTATTGCCGTGTGTCGAGATCCTGTGAAAATGTGCTTTTCATGTCCTGTTTTCAGCTTTTTGACGATATACATTTAACAGTGAATCAAATGTGGTTTTAAGATACTGTGTCTAGATTAAGAGAGAGGGAAAGTGTATCTACCCCGAATGGAAACTCCTTATCCTCCAATTTACTGCAAACCTTTAAAATCAACAGGAAGGAGATGAAAGAAAAACATCATCTGTCAAGAAAATAAAGCAGTCAGACAAATGTAGCAGACTATATTTGCCTCTGAGATGCAGTGGAATATTAGTATGGAAATATTCAAGTAAAAGTACGGTACATGTATCTTTAATCCTATTTCATTACATTTCAATACTTGTCATGCTGTTTGCTCACACTGAAGCACACATTCCTCCACTTCCCGGCGATGTGTATCTGAGTTTCCTGAGAGACCGCCCATAAAGGATTTACAAATCCTGTTAAAGTACCATTCTATTGGATTTCGTATTCCTCTGTGTTCATAAATGACCAAATAATAATATTTTTTTTTAACTGCGCTGTTATTTTACTTATCCGCTTTATCGGCAGAACGTGAGATGAGAATGAGGCACAATTTAAAGATACACATCAGCCTCTGCCACACAACGGGAAATGAGAGGCGTCGAACAGCACGACTTCCAGGAGCTTTTATGAGCCTTCAGAGAATTATGTAACACTGTCTGTGAGCCAAAGCAAACACCTATGAACGGTTTAATCCAGCTACCTGTTAACTAGAGGAAGAAACCGTTATCATTTGAGCAGAGGTTCGTTATTTCCTCCTACAGAAGTTCAGATACTTGTGCAAAAAGTCAAAATAAAAGTCTTATCGAAGTTTTTTTTTTTTTTTACACCAGGAAAACCAAAAACTCTGCAGTTCTCTAGAATGCATAAAGTCAACAGTAGCCTTTGAGGGACATTTTTAGGGAGTGTTTTTGTGCAAAGCTGTAACTGAACCTCATGTCGTTTCTAAGTTTACTTTATGTTAGTTTGGTTTAGTTTATTTGCACATTACATGCAAGATAATAAAACCTTAAAAAACAGGGAAGGTAAGAGACGAAAAAGTGGTTCATGCAACAAAAAAACCCAAAAAACCCAGTGTTGGATTTAGGTACAAGATAAATAAGTGGTGCCAGGCACAACAAACCCCGCCCCTCGTGTGTATTGTAGCTTTTTATTGGCATAGATCCAGCTGATGTCATTATGTCTACGCATGCGTTGATATCAGCATATGAATTACCTCTATATATGTGCCGAGTTTGAAGTAAATTGAAACAAATTTGATGTTTTTATAGACATTTGAAATTTTGTCCATTATAAGTAAATGGGAGAAAAAGAATTTAAAAATTCATCAAAAAATTTAACTTTGACCTACTTTTCCCAAAATGTAACCACATCTATTCTGGGTCACTGGCAATCTATAAACCCAA
>JAPQRP010000001.1:28105272-28124254 GCA_037367295.1 Apogon hyalosoma | reverse complement strand
ATTTAAAAAGAGCAAACACATTTGTTTGATAATAAATGGATTCACCAAACCACTAGCCATGAGTGAAAGGAAAGTTTCTGTATTATCATTAATATTCTCTGAAAAACAGCCAAAGAATCACAAATTCTGCTGGGGTATGTAAACTTATGAGCACAACTGTACATGACAAGATCTGGGCCGGCCCCCCGTCATCTTTCCTCCACTCCCAACCCCGTTTGTTTGTGATTTGTGAATGCAGCAGTAGGGGTGGGCTGCCATTTTCTTTGTCTCTGTTTCTCCTGTTTTGACGTAAGTAGGAAAGTTAGACTCTGTACTTTGGTCCCCCTTTGTTTTGCAGGTCAGTCTTGGTTCCTCAGTTAGTAATGTTTGTTATTTTGGCCTTGGCCCACCCCCAAGACAAAGCTGCAGTTATGCTTGATTTATGCATCACACTTATTCATATTATTTGTAAATAAACCCATGTCTGTCAAAACGCATAAACTCACATCCTGGGGGTTTCTCTGGCTTGGTAGTGAGGGAAGGTGTCCACTTGCTCAGAGTCCCCGAGCCGGGGTGTAACCCATGACACTTTACATTTAGAGCTGGTCTAAACCAGACTCTTGAGACTTTGATGCTTTTAACTTTTTCAGACAGAGGCCTCTAAAGAAGTAACTGAAAGCCATGATGTTCATGTCCATAATCAGCATAAAAAGTATGTAATTTGCAGAGAAACTGTGTATCTCACCTCTTGACCACATCATTGTCTACTAGGGTGCTGTCCACCACCACCATCTGTCTGGGGATGGACATGTGGATAGACACCAGCCCCAGGGTCATGAGGCTGAGAGCGGCTGCACATGCTCCCCCTGGAAAGTCCAGAGAGAACTGCACCAGGTTGCTCACATCCAAAGACTCATCTGGACCCGGAGATGCTGCATTTAAGGACCCTCCAGGATGCTCCGTTTTGGGACTGTCTGTTTCCTCTCTCGTGGAGCCTGAAGTTAGATGATTGTCTGTGTTTTTGGGTTCATCTGGTACTGTTTCTGCCTCTGTTCTTTCATTATCAACGTCCACTTCCATGATCTTTAGGTTTCCTTCAGTCTTGCTTTGATTGTTGTCATCTTCCTTTGTGCCGTCTGGTTCAGTCATTGCTCTGCTTTCTTTCTTTCCCTTCTTTCGAGATGTCTTCCTGGACTCCAGCGCTTCCCCGTCCCCAGACCTGTTCTCGGTTTCATGGTGGAATGATGTGAAAGGTCTATCGTCTCCTGCCCCACTGTTTAACAGAGTCCTCAAGAAGCGGAAGGTGTCAGTGCACAGAGCGTGAGGAAAACGAAATGAGAAAGACCTGTTGAGAAAGAGAAGCCAGGGCTTGGTCAGTATTTACCAATGTGCTAACGTCTCAAAGCATCTGCTAATAACTGACTGATTAACAAAACCGGTGCATTCTGAATGAACACTGTACACTTACGAAAACATTCAACACTTCTGGGAAAAATGTAATTAAAATGCCACTCACAACAGCTTTAAAGAACAGGAGTAAGAGCAGAAGAACCAAAAATGTTTCTGCAATCCATTTGTACAGTTGTCTATCTTGATTATATCTTAAGAAGTTCTAACTTCTAAGTTATTTCTTCATCTTAAAAAGTTTGCCAAGTCACAATTTCAGACCCTCTGGTCCTGGAAAACAAAGCTCTACTGTGTGGCTTTGTCCATTTCTTTTTACATAGTCTATGATTTGGTGAAAATGACAGATAATTGTGCTAGAAGTTCTTAAATATTATTGAGAAATTTACTATGTTCTCCTAAATGTTTCTATCCAGGATGCTTGCTCTTTATCCAAATAAAACTTCCAGACTTTTTCAAAACTGTTATTTTTTCCCCAAAATAGTGACTTTATGTAATTTTATACATGTGTACCTACTTTTTTGGTTGAGATTTGTACCTGTTGTGTTTAGTAGAAAAGTTCATTTTAATAAATGTATGAATGAATGCACAATTCGCAGTAAATTATGTTTTACTGACAGAAACATTTTCAAAACATATGAAAATCCCAAAAGTGCATGGAAATCACACGGACAAGTCTCACTAGAGCACAGCCAGAAGTATAAAAGCATGAATGGATAGATGGATGAATGTCGCATGGTGGTTTGCTTCCCACAAGTGAAATGTTTACTTCTAAGATTCAGACACATGACGAATGACGACCTCTTCAAATTGAAGGCGTAGACTACATGAGCTTTGACTGGATATATCATTTCAATACCAACTGGTTAGTGAAATCTTATCATATCAATAACAATCAAGTCTTTTTAGATATTTTCCTCATGTATTTATCTTACAAGATTATGTGCCTTTAAACATACTCTAAAATTATGAGAGAAACTTTTTTCCATACTTTCTCATAAAATTCCAGACTTTTCAAGGTCTGGAAAACAGTGTTTCAAAATTCCATACTTTTTAAGATTTTCAAGACCTGTGCAAGCACCCTGCTATCTATACCTACTCAACAGAATTGTCTGTTCAAGCACTTTTAAGGGTCATTTTCAAATTTTTCCAGCACAGCACCTTATCACTGGGATAAAATACGTATCTACAGGAATACATAAACTCATGATTATTTTTTTCATTTTTAAGCACAATGATGTACATTGTATTTTGCTATAAACATCTAAAATTATGTTTCATAATAGCAAAAAGATGTAACACAAAGTTTTATCCAGAAAAAAAATGGAAGCCACTTGGCATTCTTTAGACACACTCGCACCGAGTCAAAGATTAAAAGATTGTAAAGTGCTATACAAATAAACTTTGATTGACTGATTGATAAAAATTTACCTGGACTTGAGCTGTAAACACCCGCTAATTTTCTTTTTTGACATAAAGTTTTATTTTTCAAAATGTATCACTTCTCTGTATGTAGCTCTGGCCTGCCATCTAACCTGGCAGAGTTAATATTAAAAATGAATAAATAAATCACATCAGAGAGTTATAATTGCAAGCACTTTCAAGCACTTAAACTAAAATTCAAGCACTTTTCAGACCTTGAAAACACAACATTGAAATTCAAGTTTCTTGGAGGATTTCAAGCACCCCATGAACCCTGAACAGGAGCAACAACAATCAAATCACATCAAAGAGGATTAAACCAATAATACTGTTGTCATTTACAAGCCTGGAGTTGTGGTATTTCTTTGTACTGGAGGTACCTGAAGTAGGACTGAGACAGCTGGTAGGACATGGGCAGGATGGGCAGCGCTCTGTTCTTCTTCGGCCCAAACATCTTACTCACTCGACGTCTGTTGACTAGACCTCTCTTCCTGCAAAGTATGAAGACTTGACACAGCAGCTCCTGGTTATATTTACTGTACATGTGGAAGGTCTACAAGAAAACAGACATGTAAAGGAGAATGAATGAATGACTGAATGAATGAAAAGAAGTGTTTCTCATTTTCATTTCATTTCATTTGTTTATTTGTCTCAAACTGAAATAAAAATTTTAAAAATAAATAAATAAATAAATAAGATCAAGAAGTCAATTACATATGCACCCATCAATGGTCATTATTCACGGAAAAAGTAAACGAATACAATAAATTTAACATAAAAGTACGTATGAATGAACTCGTAAACACAGTTTGAGAAGGAACTGAAAGAAGCAAAAGCTTATCTAGTCCTGCCCTTCCTTACTTTCAGTGTCAGATTCATAACGAAATATATTTCTCAACCAAACTGGACAATACAGGTGTGAATACATAACCATAATGGATGATGTCAGGATTTAGGTTATTCTGAGTATTTTTCTGACTACTAATGTAGTGTCTTTATACCCAAAGCACAGACACTGAGTATCTTCCAGCACAAGAACCAGTGCAGCAATTAGTTACTTTCAATAGGTTTAAACAAATGCTAGATCCTATTAAAACCTACCCAAACTGTATTAAGATTTCAAAGATTTTTTTTTAATTGTCAATTCATTAGATGCACAGGACATGCAGAGAACTGAGATACCATTTCTCTCTCATTTTGTTAAATGTCATGGAATAAAAAACTAAACGTAAAAAATAGAATAAGGATAAGTGTTAAAAAAAGAGGTAAAAATAGAAAAATAATAAATAAGTGGTATAAAGGATAAACTATAATAGAATATAAATAATGGAATATAAAGTGTACATATCAATCTATTTACAACAGCAGTGGTGGAGGTGAGGAGGTGCACAATGAAACAAAACAGCAGTAGATATGACAATAGACAGCAGCAAATTGGAGAGTATCACAGAAAGGCTCCGTACTGAGTCTTATGTGCATTAAAGACAGACATTTAAAGGCCTAAAATATCCGAATCAGAATGCTACGCAATATATTATCAATATGATAAATAAATATACACAAATAAGCGTGCAAAATATTTTTCTTATTTAAATAATGTGGTTAAATGTGGCATTAAAATGGTCTGATTGATGATTTCCTGTGCACTTGGGTGATATTGGTAAATACAGACTTTTCAAGGAGCTTGAGAGGCCCACAATAGGGTTTATGAGAAAATTAAAGGTATCGGCACCTGAAAAGATCTGGAGTTCTTCATCTGAGAGTTAGTCATGGCCAGAGTGCTTTGGATCAGATTACAGAGGACAATTGCATGGATGTCCTCAGTGCTACAAACACAAACAGATTAAAAAAAAAAAAAAAAAACAGGTTACATACAGACTCAGACTTATTCAAAGTGCCATTTTCTAAGTCTAACTGAATACTTACCACTTGATTATGTCTTTCCATAAAACCTGTTTTCCACTGTCTATTGCGCAGATTTTAAACCTGTAAAACATTCAGTGTTTCGTTAAGAAGAGGTCGCTGCTTCTGTGAAGTCTGCAAATAAAAGGGTGGTAAAAGTCCATATATTTTGTAAAATAAAATTTAAAAAAATACAACTGAAATCAGTAAAAATGAAAAAGTAGAGGCTCTGAGAAGTAACAATTAGTCTAGAAGGATATTTTACTCACAGACTGTTTCTCTACAAAGCACACTGCAACTCACATCATATGGTATATACAAAAGCTATAAAACCATTGTTAAGAAAAAAAAAATACTTAAAATGCTGAACAGAAATTCTCTCCAATGTGCAAAGTAGTTTTCAACAGCAAGAGAAATGGAATTTGAAAAGTTATAACACTGTTTCTTTGCTATCTATTTATCCAGTACATCTGCTATGATGTTTGTTTCGTTAATTCATTGTCGTTGATTTGTATTCTTGTATATTTTCACCTCATGTTTGTTGTGTGCGAGGGATCTTTGTGATGTTTCTATCTTTTCTGTGCCATCCACTTAGGTTGAAATCTGTCTTAATATTGGATAGGAAATGTTGTTTACAACGATGCAAAACAAAAGTACTCAATAATTCTGCTTAAATGCATTGCAGCTAAAGTTAATGAGTCTGTGTTTAGAATGTAATGAGTGCAAAGTAGATATTTACAGGGTTTATCCTATATACATTCTGCAGCGGCGCCGTACTGCTACTGAATTCTCAGCGCCGCTGCAAAAAACAAAACAAAACAAAAAAAACCCCACTGCCTTTGAAGTAACGTAATGTGATACATTTTATCACAAGTTGTTAGCTGCTAGTTAACCAACTTGGCTATTGCTTTAGGCGTCATAACACAACCTCCTCCCTCCCTCTCTCCCTCCCTCCCCTCTCCGTCTACGCTACTGAAGCAAGTGATCTGGAATCCATATAGAATGGAAAAGAAACACTGTAGAACCAGCTGCATACTGTAGCGGTGTTTTCAGACTGACAGAGAACTTTGCTGGTGCTGATAATAACCACTTTTACTATTTCCATAATCTTGTTTTATTTCTAGGTGAAGACTTGCCTGCACAATAAATTGCAAGGGGAACATTTAGCATCCTGTTTGAGAATCAGCATTAATGGCCCCCCCATCTCCCGGTGTAATTATCAATGAGCCTTGGAGCTGTTCTTTCAACAGCCTAGAAATATCAAATGTTCAAATGGAAAATGTGGCCTATGCCATTAAATTGGCTTAAATAAATCTTTACCAATGGCACACTATTATTTTTCCTAGTGTCTTTTGTTATAATCAAGGCTGAAAATCAATACAAAATGGTACTTAAATGAGGTAACTAGTTCAAGATAACTTGAATCTGGTAATTGGTAAGTTGCAGTTTGTTAATTCTTTCCACACAACTCACCAGAAGTCACAATTTAAAGAGTTAGTTTGCAAAATTTTCCCTGGACCCACCTAGTGTTGCTGGTTACTGACAGAGCACGGCTGCTACAAAAATTTCTAGGGGAACACTGAATTTGTGTTAAAATGTAGCAATAATAATTGGCTAAGTCTAGTTTTTTTTACAGGTCATAGCCAATGATGCAAAATGAAGCAGCAGTGTCAGGAGAGCAAAGTTATGCAGATATCACAATTTGGCCAAAAATATGACTAAGTAAATTATGCTATGAGGCTAACGATGTAGAGAATGGGGAAAAACAAACTTAAGTGAAGCACATATAACAGAAAACTTTCCTTATGTAACAAACTGGTTAAATCATATTTGTGTTTTTACCGAGAGCACAGCTGCTGTTTGGTGTCTGGCAGGATGCTTTCACTGGAGTTCATGGCCGAGCTGAACTTCTGTCTGAGCAGCTTGGTGTACTCTAAGAACGACTTACTACAATCCTACAACACAGACATAAAGTAAAACTGTGAATCCGAAAACTGCAGATCAGGATTGAAAATGATCATGAACCTCAAGGCAGATCCACCTCGGGTTTATCAGGATCAGCAGGATTGTTCTCGTCCAGCAGTCTCATGAGATGTTTGTCCTGGTGAGCTTCAGCCAAGCAAATCCTGAAATGAAGACTTAAGGTAAGTGAAACTGAGTGGTTATAAAAATCTGTGTGTTACTGGAATGTGTACTCACCTGTAATTCAGGAGCGTCTGAGGATTCTTGAGGATGTATCGCGTACGACGTCCAACGGCGAGAGACGTTTTATCCCTGGATTTCTCAAACTCAGCGTGGAGCAGGTCTCGTACCACACAATAAGGAACGAAAGGCCTCTTGAGCTGCAACAGACCAACAATAAATGTACGAGACGATCAAAGCATGACAAACACTGTGTGGACAGAAATATTAGGGCACATCACGCCTACAGCTTAAAGGAAATCCCATTCAGACTGATTTAAAATATTATCATCATAAAAATGTTCAAGTCAATAAATATTATGATACATGTTGGAAGACTTTTTTTAACTTTAAAGGCTGATTTTTCTTCCGGAGTTGAAGGAACCAGGAAGTTGCTTGTGGTCACAATGTAAATGGAAAATGGACTGCACTTATATAACGCATTTTATAAACCTTCACGGTGCCCAAAGTGCTTTACAAAGCCTCACATTCACGCACACACTCGTACACCAGTTGGTGGCTGCTGCCATGCAAGGTGCTGCCAGACCCTACTGGGAGCAATTTAAGGTTCAGAGTCTTGCCCAAGGACACTTCAACATATGGACGGTCGGAACCAGGATTTGAACCACCAACCCTTTGGTCACTGGATGACCCAGTGGAATATGTAATGAATACTTCATAAATCTAGAAGCAGAACATATAAAATAATTATAATTCTTAAAAGAAATCAATGTAACACAGTGACGAAAAAGGGATTTTGACAATGGAAAGAATATTATCCCTAAAGAGTAAAAAAATATTTATGGCAATGATATCATTTGCATTATAATCTCATATTTTGCCATTTGTCACTTTTGTTACATAGCACAACCCTCTGTTAGTAATGAAACAAATTTATTCAACGTGACCCAATACTTTTGTCAATGCTGTGTATGTTAGTAAGCTCAAAAAGAAATACTTTCTTCTGATAACACCAAAGTACAAGTGGAGATTCACCTGTTCAGGGGGTGAGTTGTTAATTACATTTCCATTATGTAATCATCAAATTACTCTAAACAAATCTATTATTGTGATTTTTGTTTTGAAAAATGACATAAAAAGATGTGACAACAGTTTATCGTGTTGAAGGCAGCTGTAAAAAGATTAGATAATGTGAAAAATTAGAACCTTGCTACTGAAAGTCTAAAATATTGCATAATATTTCAAGAAATATGGTGTAATTGTTCTGTAAAATAATAACCAGTCAACCAATGAGTACATACTGATGATAAAGTACTACCTCTCTGACTAATTTTTGTGTTTTTCTGTGTTTTTATGTGTACCTTGCTGTTGAGCAGGTGTGAGGCCACACTGCAGAGCATCATCAGTGAGTCCTCCGGCACCGACCAGTAAACTCTCTGTCTGGTCATCAATTTTAAAGCTTTATGGTCTGCCTCGTCATGGGCAGGGGTTCGCTTTTTAGGCTCTTTATGGTAAAAGAATTAAAAACACAGAAAGTGAGGCACAAATACCAACTGACAGCTCTTCATCTTGTTCATCTTGTCTCGTGTTGTACCTTTTTTCTTTCTGCGTGGGGCCTTGACCACCTCCTTTTTGGTTCTCTTCCTCTTCTGCCGCCTTCCTCCAACCACCTGCTGGTTTCTGCTCACCGGCTCTACCGCCACCTACAGGTGAAAGAAGCAGAACAACAGGGAACAGTGTTTACTGTCTGAAGTCTGTGCTTATGACTGATACAGGATGTGACAAAACTAATTACTGAGACTCAACTAGTGGAAGGTTAAGCCTTGATATTAATGCCATGCCCATAATGAGACACACAGCTCAAAACCCCTCCCCCCAAAAAACATGCTCTAATATTTAGTCTTAGCCTTAGTTAAAGTCCTGACATTTATTTCTGTTGTTTCAAGCATTAAATAATTTCTGAATAAATTTAGGTTTAGGTCAGATTATAATAATGAGACTACAGGGAGCAGTATTAAAAACAGGAGGTAACTGGTAGAACCAATGCTTGAAATGTTTAATTATGCCATAGGAAGATGGAGATTTCCAAAAAAAAATATTCCCATGTTCTGATATTTTGCTGGACTGCCTTTAGTTTTCATTATGGCAGACGATCAATGAGCTTATGCAATGTTACAATATTTATTTCCATTATTTTTTTTGGACACATAACATTGCCGAACCTAAATCTGACCAACTGAATCAACCCCAGATCATAACACTGCCCCCACAGGCTTGGACTGTAGCCACTAAGCATGATGGGTAATCACTTCATCACTCTGGAACAGGGTCAATCTGGACTCATCAGACCACATGACATTTTCCCACTGAAACACAGTCCAACCTTTATGCTCTCTATCAAATTGATGGTTATATAATGCGTGTATTATATTTGTTAATATATATGTCACATTATGAAACTACATATAGATGTAGCTGGGACACAGGTTTAACAAGTCATTCTTTGCTCTTAATTTCTTACACTTGGGGCTCTACAAATCATAACATGTATGTAGATGGATAAAGCCAACACTGTAAGACTGTAAGACCATGAACTATTAGAACAAGTGGTGCCAGGCACAACAAACCCCACCCCTCAATCCAGCTGATGTCATTATGTGTATGTGTGTGCTGATGTCAGCATATCAATTGCCTCTATATATGTGCCAAGTTTGAAGTAAACTGAAACAAAATTGATATTTTTATAGAAATTTGAAATTTTGCTCATTATAAGTAAATGGGAGAAGAAAAAAATATTTTAAAAATTCATAAAAAATTGTTACTTTGACCTATTGTTCCCAAAATGTAATCAGATCTATTATGGGTCACTGGCAATCTATAAACCCAATTTGGTATGAATTCAACCAATAGTTTTGGTGCTACAGTGTTAAGAAACAAACAAACTGAACAAAAAACAACAATACCCCTTGCCTCCCCTTTGGGGTGCGGGGTAAGAATCAAAATATTCTGAGAAATACTTTTTCTTAGTCTTGAGTGTTACTCTGAGTTGTGACATGCCCATATTATTACTATTGTTAAATTAGACCGGGGATATTTAACAGCTGCATTAATTTATACAACACACCCATAATAATATGTAATAAAAATTACATGGTTCATACCTCGACAATTTCCTCTGTGATGAGCATTTTCTTGGCAGTTACATAACGTGGTGTTGCAGATCCTCCTGTTTTACATAATAGTCACATAATGACATGGTAGAAATACACATTAAGTACGTTTGTGATGAACAGGAGCACAGTCATGATACAGCAATGAAACTGTAGATTACGTTAAAAATCTATACAGTTAAAAAAAGAAATAAACAAACTGTCCTCTACTGTTTATTTTGAGTCAAAACAGCAGAGTCGGCACTAATATATCAGATGGAAAAACCTCTCATGTTTTTGATAAAGGTGTTAGTATAGTAAAGTATTAGTAAAAACAGCATTACCAAGTTGTGGAGATCACAACTCACCAGCTTTAAGTACAATTCTCAGAGCGGTTTTACTCAGACTCTTCAGTCTCATCTTGGCCTCCTTTGAATCTAAACCATGATGCTTCTGAAAACATTAGGACACATTTACAGAACAGTTGATGCGCTTACTGCATAAATACAGTTTTCTTTTGTACTTGACACACATACCGTCTTGACTGAGAGTAGGTGGTTGGTCCACAACCAGTTGCGTTTAAGGTGAGCAAAGAACTCAGAGTCCAGACCTCCAGCTCCTTTGCCGTCTCCTGGTATCGAACCATCATCACACACATCACGACTCCCTCTGTGTGAGATTGGGCATACATTAGAATTATTTTATTTTATCACACTGGACATTAACTACAGTGGCAACTACTAAACCTGTTTGTGTAAAAGAGTAACTGAACCTCCACCCCCCGTCTCCACCTGACAACAGGGGCAAACGGTCTTCACTACTGGGCATGGTCAAGCAGCTACGTAAGGTAAAAAAATTGCTCAGATGATAATGAATTGGCCTACATTTACCTGTCAAATAAGAGTAATACATGGATGGAAAGGGTATTTCTACTACTTTGAGACCATGCAAAGACATTTGTCAATTTCAGCCATTTTCACTAAAATCTTTGTGAAAAACATCTCGGTTACATTGGGTAAAAAAAGCTGTATCAAAAATTGGCAAATTTTTCAGCATATCAAAAGTTACTGCTTTGCTGACTGCAACTCCTGCAATTTTGGTGAAAAAAAAAATGTAACAGTCTAGGATTGGGGGATATCAATATGAAGGGAAGTCTGGTTACGTAGGGTAATGTGATTATGGTTACGTAGGGTATATTCTCAAGTCCTCGAGGCTGGTAATCAAAATTATCTGTCAAGCACAAATGATTTAATAGTATCCCAATATTATGCTTGGAGTGAATAAGTATAAATAATGTTTAAAAGCTATAATCATTAAGGTTGAGATATAAACTAGTACTCTCTTGGGCAAGTAAAGTATGAGGCAAAAAACGTAAATGTAGACGTCAAACATAGTCATTTAAAACAATGAAAATGAATCGGCTCTCTTTTTTTGGGGGGGGCAGCATCAGTTAGAAACAGTAAAGTTCAGTGAAAATAGACTTATTTTGTCATTTGTAGCTAATAGATAACTGTTTAGGAGTCCTAAAACAACATGTTCATAGTCCCCTGACTGTGCCCTATTCAGAGAAATACATCTTGATAAAACAGGACAAAAATGAGACATTCAAGAGAGTTCTTTTCATGTGTTGTCAAGTATATAACTTTAAGGTTAACTGACTTTATTACTTATTGTCTCTAAAATATGACCCATTCTAATAAACACAGCACATAGCATTAGTGTTAGCAACTAGTATTAGCATTAGCACTTAGCTTATTATTGCAGGTGCTCAGGGAGCATCTTCAGAGTTTCATCAGTGCTGTGGTTAGGGGCACTGACCGGAGAATTAACTATCTGTACCTGTTTTATCTAACATATTAACTGAATTCAGGTACCTACCTATTCCGGTAGGAAATTTTTCTTGTTTGTGTGATTTTCTTTTTCTTGTGTGTGTGTGTGTGTTTTTTCTTGTTTGCGTGATTTTCTTTTTCTTGTGTGTGTGTATTTTTTCTTGGGTGTCTTTCTTTTTCTCGTGTACTTTGCAATTTGTCATTGTGGTTTGCCCTTCAGGGTCACCGAAAGCTTGGCTATAACAGTTACTACTGGTGTTACTGGTAGAAATGAAACTTACAGTCATCTCATTGTTCCTAATATAGTGTATTGTTAATGGGTCAGCCACAGAAACAGACACTCATTTGTGAGCTTTTTTGGATAGTAGCCTCACTTATTTCCATGCTTAGCAAATCTGGACCAGAGCTTTTTCTATCATTATGTGAGATACTACTGCATTCTTTTCAACACCGTGCAGATAAACTACTAGTCTCTTACTTCAACAGATATGCCATTCCTGCAAACACAGAGCGATCACGCACAAATGACGGAACTGCTTCCTCCTCTGTGATACACCTTTTACTGCGGATGACCCCTGTAAATGTGGATAAACACACACAGGAACCATTAAAAAGTGTCACACTACCAGATATTATTTTATCATTTTGATGTGTGCATATTTACCCAGAGGTGTATTGAGACAGACACACATCAGGTCAAACCAGTAGTTTTCTGTGTCTTCAGCTGTGTTGAACATATACTGACGCCTCTCAAATGGTTTGTCAGGTGACTCTGTGACCAGCCAATAGTGAGGCTCGGCGTTGGTGGTGTCAACAATGGTGGCGTTACGCTTCAGGTACACATACACCTACAGTGAGTTAGATCAGAAACAGATTATTCAACAGACGTTTTAAATAAGTTTGAGTAAATAAGGACATGTCTTCATGAATATGACGCTGGACATATTTAATATATTTTTCATGTTTTCTATTCATCATTTGTCTGTAGTCTGTCATTAAACGTGGAGTGCAAGATGTTTTCCTGGAGCATTTTTTACTATATTGCTTAAAATCTCCTTCACACCTGATTACAACCAATTAATTAAATGCTCTAACACAAAAATTTTAAAAATGTAGTCACCTGTGGAACGGACAGGACTGAAAAAACACCATCCAATCATTTTGAGCGCCCACTCAAAATGATTGAACGGTGATATGTCTATCAAAGTCATCTGCCATTTGTCCCTCCCACCTCTGCACGTACCGCTCCTGCATGAATCATGCGTTCTCAGAGGTTTGGAGCACTAGTACAGGAAACGAAGCCAGAGCTTGGCTAGTTATATTAGCAATATTAGGATGTAAAGTTCACTGGAAAACTGTTTTGTCACTAACATAAATCACTAGGAAATGTAATGTTAGCCAGATAGGTATGAACTGGGGCTGTTCTGTAAGAGCAGGGCTGTTGGAGGAGACTGAATGAGGTATGCATGGAGGAGCCCAAGCTGGTGTCAGAACCCGAGCCGGAGCCCGAGCCAGGCAAATTCTTGCTGTGCAGCGCTCGTGAACCCTCGGGAACAAGCATTGCGTGTGCCAGTATTCTGGAGGTGTGGCTTCGAGGGGATGTCTGAAGAATGGGGTTTGGACTGTTGAATTGTGTATTTTCAAAATGTAGCTTGCTCGAACCGTTTTTCTAAGATCTCGTACCCCACCTTTAACTTGACTTTTTGTTCTTCTTGTGTGATGCTTACCTGATCTTTATCCTTAAACTTCTCCACAGGACCAAACTGCATCAGACCCATGTAGGCCAACTTCTGCAAGTTCTCATGAAAATTGAAGATGTACTTCCTGATAGAACCGAACAAATGAGTTAGTTACAGTCAACTGAGAAAGTGGGAGTAAGCGAGGGAAAAGCAGAGAGAGTCACCGTTTATAAAGCAGCTGTCTCCTCATTTTGGACGGCAGAGCCCTAACGAGGTAATGCTGCTTCTCCGTGTCGTTCAGATAGTCCTCCAGTCCATCAACCTGCACACCAAGACACAACAATCCAAACACTGGCTGGTTAATACACATTTGTCACATATGGGCTGCCATGTCAGACAATGTTACTTCACACTAGTCTGGTTCCTCTGGATATGACCTGTTGGAATAATCCTGTTAATGACGGACCATTTCAGCCCGCATTCTCTTCCTTTGCTCTATCTATGAACTCGTGTCAATGTCATCTGCACTACATGAAGAAACATCAATCCACGAGCTGCAACTACGACTAAAAATGGCATGTTTTGACAAAGACATACATCTGTTTGGGTGTCATTTTAATATGCTTCCCCTCATACAAATATTCCATCAGATCTTATTGGTAACAACACTGGAGCATATTGTAGAGTAATGGCAATCCTTGAGGTTTACATTTCTTCATTTTTCATTTTTGTCTTCCTTCTGTATGTCAATATCTGCTACATGTTCTTAAAAAAAAGAGACAATAAAAAGAAAGCATTAAAAAAAATTCCATCAAAACAGGTTCTCCATGACACACTTTTACAAAGAAATTATTGTTGCTGTCCAACACAAAGACGATTTGCTGAAAAAAATAAACTGACCAAAAAACACAGAGAATTTTTACCCGTGTTCCAGAATGATAATGGATTAAGTCAGACATATCTTCAGGGCTGGCAAAGTGCTAGTAAATTGTGAGGGTAGATCTGGATATGGAAGACAGCTTCTACACTTAACAGCATGTGGTTTGTTCTTTCTACCAAAGGTTTACTAAAACTGGATTAAAATAACCCCTAAAAAATACACAATAGGTAAGCACAATGCTGGTTTCAGTTTGACTGTGAACAGAAATAAACATGTGATGGAAGTTTGACTTTCCCTGTGGATTTCTTTGGAGGGATTTCCTTTCATTGTATTGAAAACAGTAAGAAGTTAGTTCTGACCTGATAGTTGATCTGGATGACCTGAATGAAGACAGACAGGGGCAGGCAGAGGAGTAGGTCACCCATCATGGCCCAGCCACTGCCAAAATCTTTATTAATATGGATAGGAGGGATATACTTCTTCCATGATTCTTCATCCGAGTACACTATCAGAGGAACAAGAATATATAAAATAAAATAAAGTGGTTTCTTGGAGATTCTCCATGAAAGAGTAATGTACATCATCTATACAGCACATTAGTCGTTAGCGAGTGTTAATATGCAGTGAAGCGGGAAGTAACAAATACAGTATAAATGCTTTGCTACTGTACATATGTACTTTTTCTTTTACGCATTACATTTTAACACACATATCTGGACTTTCTACTCCTTACAAAAGATGAAAACAATGTGACAAGATATAGCAAGACATAATTAAGATGAAACAAGACAAAAACAACAAAAAAAATATAACAAGATGAAAAATTCCAGAAAAAATGCAATAAAAGAAAATGCAACAAGACAAACGGAACATAGTAAGATGCAATAAGACAAATTTGTCAAAAAACTGAGATGTAACGAGATGAATATGAGCGCGATAAGACAGACCAGTCATTTCGGGTTGGGAGTGACCAGCAGACACTGCATCATCATCCTCATCAGCTGATGAGGTCAGATCCAGGCCAGACACAGCTGTATTTGCTGCCTCAGGGTTTACAGAGCTGATGGCGCCAGCTTCAGATGACTGTGTTATGGACTGAGATGCGTCTGAGGACTCGGTTGTGGCGTTAGATTCAGAGCTGTTTAAGTGAGTTGGAGTGTGACTCCTTGATTGTGAGCTGTTTCGAAGCGGGTGTCCATAAATCATGTACCAGAGGAAGTTATGAACAACACGCAGACGATGCATCTTAGGCTGGAAGCCGAAACTCTTCCCCAGTCCTCGAACTGTAAAAACAGAGAATTAAACACAAAAACAATGAGAAGAGAACAGGGATTAAAAGGGAGGAATTTAGCACCGAAAGAAAATGAAGCAGGCTGTGCTGCAGAGTCAGAGGTGTGAGTAACACAATGGCTATACAGTCAGACAAACCTGTTGTGGGATTGAAATTTTTGTCTTTGCTGTTTTTTTTCTTGTTTGCTTTGTTTTTTTGGCTTTTTGGCTCTGTCCCATCTGACGCTTTTGTTTGTTCATTGCTTTTTTCATCAGCCTGACTGTGGTACAGAAGAACACAGAAGGAAAAGACCACACAATTAAACAAAAGCCAACAAATAAGATGTGCCAACAACAAATTTGAAGTATGTTCAGTGACGGACAGGGGTCACTGAAATGCATAGAACAGAGCTCGTACTTACATGAGGCTGAACAATTCACTGTAATTCTCCACTTACCGTCCAGCTGAGTAGGAGCTGGAGATCTTGAAGCGGACCTGTTCGATCAATCTCTGAACAATCTCATCAGTAGGCTGAACCGAAGGATGAACAACAATATCAATCTGTGGAAACAAAGATGGGAAAATTCATATCACATCAAAGAAAAGAAAGGAATACGTTTGGAAATGATCAATTGTCAACATAAGAAATATGCCTATGTGCTATATATACTGTTATCCATAAAGCTGGAATAAAATATTTTTACTTCTCATGAAATGATTGTAATAATGTTATTTATTCTTGATAGATAAAGCATAAGTGGGACTTAGCATTGCAACTGAAAAAAATTTAAGTTCTTTAAATGCTATTTTTGTGTGGTTAAGTACTGAAACTACAATTTCTGGGCCATAAAAGGAATGATTTTCATTGTATTATTACAGCTCTACTATAACTGGACCAACTCAGTCCACATTTTTCCTTTTATCCTGACTGACATGACCTTGATCTGTCTAAAAAGGTACAAGCTGAAGACTGGTTTAGTTGGTAAGTTTATACAAAACCACAGCCACCAAAATCAATATTTCTTCTCGACTATGAAGTCATATTTTGATGGTTTTTAATGTTTTGACAGGTTAGCTTGAATGACGCAGAGGTCTATAATGCTTGCTTGATTGTTCCAATAAAAATCTGAGGTTTAATAAAATATCAATACACGTGAATATTGTGATATTATACTTTCTGATACTGTGTTAGTTCTAAAATCCATGTGAAACACCTTTATTTCATGGATTCTATGCATATATTCATGTCGGAGGGATAATTTTGATCACATGGTAAATGTAACTGCAAATGTGACTGTTTTGACTTCATTACAAAGTACTTTTTAAATACTGAAATTAGGCCTATGGTGGTGTAATCTTAGAAAAAGCATTCAAAAATATAAAAATCCTAAATGTATTTGCTTAAATCATTGCATTTTTCAGTCATAATCCCTGCATCACATCACTAGATTTTTGACATCAGTACATGATCTTAGAAATAATAAAATAAATAACAGTAATACAATAACTACAATAACACAGATGGCTATACTGAAATACACAATAAAACAAATATACAAATGCTCATATTTTTGTGTGCGTAACATTACTAGAGTGTAAGCCAAACTTCCACAAGGCCTGTTAAGAGTCATATTTGTTCTTTGTTGTTACTGATGGGCCTTTAATTGTTAGTTTGGTGGGAGACTCAATAATAAACTATTCCAGTGCGATGAGTTTCAGTACCTTCTTGGTAACACCATCCTGTATGACAGTGGTTGTGTACAACTTCAGTAAACCCTCTCTGGACAGAGTCTGAACCAGGCGTAAAATAGTTTTCTTGCAACACTTTGAGCTCACTCCATCCTGCTTCTCTTTGTCATTGATCATCTTCTGCAGCCTGGACACAAAATGCATGTTGATAGTTTGATCTCTTTCACACTGTGCTCTAAATGCTTCAAAATGAAATGAGAACATTGAGGTGGACTGACGGGAAAAGGCCATCTATGACTTGGGCGCTGTGGACAGCCTCGACGATCATGTTCTTTCTCCTCAGGAGGCGGTACGTCTCGTGAGACCTCTCCAATGACTTTCTGGATTTGTCATTTTGGGAGACCTGCACCAATCAGAGAAAGGAAAGAAGTTTTTTTTTTTTTTTTTTACATTTACAGTATCATCTATTTAACAAACCACAACAAATCACCAATGAAACTAACCAGTTTCAGTGGTGGAATATCCTCCAAAACCACAATGTCGGTGTCTGCTGTAACAGAAACTGCTTCACTCTGATCCACAGGGACGGTTAAACTTGAGCAGAAATCGTCTTCGTCAACTAGTGCTTGCTCTGAAGAAAGAAAATCAAAAAACTTCAATAATGAGTCCATTTTTCTAATAGTCTTGTTTGCAAATTCTGAAAATTGCTTTCTAACCCCAAAACAAATAGGATGTTTTGAATGACATTTGAGTCTCAGTAATATTTAATTAAAACATATAGCATCCATTTTCTTCAGTTTAGAGTCTCTCAATCAAAACACTAAAATGGTGCAGCAGGATGATGCATTTTTGTTCATTTATCCAGTTAGCAAATTAGTTGTCTAAAAAAAGGTCCCCCCAAAAAAAGGCCCATTCCATTTTGCACCATTGCAGAAAACAACTTAAGTTAGCACAAACAAAAAAAAAGGACACTAATAACTTAGAAAATGAAATATGTGACAAATTCAAGCCTATTTTATGTTATAATTCTTAATATTTCCACAGCTACCATCAGTCCCACACTTACCTGTAAAGGGAACAGAATCTGTCCTGGTCCTGGACTCGTCTAAGGCTGAGGATTCACCTAAAGACAGAGCAAAGGGTGTGATGCTTAGGTACAAACCACAGAGGCCTGGAACTGCCTAGAACACCAGGATTTTGATTACAACAGATCATAATTAGGATGTAAGGTCAAGATCAAAGTCAAGTTTATCTATATAGTACACTTAAAACAATGGAAAGTACTGTACAAAGTTGTAGATACAAATGCAAGATATACTAAAACTAGTAAAATAAGAATAAATACAAGATACATTAAAACTGATAAAAACTGGTAAAATACACTGCCCAGATGAAAAAAAAATCCCCAGATGGATTTAACTGAGCCAATAGTTTAGATCCTTCAATTAAATAATTACTGCAGAGGTGAATATGTTTCAGGTCTTTAACTCTTTAACTGATGCTGCGAGTAGCTTCTCATTTCTTAAAGGAGTGACATTTTGCTTTTTTTAAATAGAATTGTTCATTTTCAAACATTTCCCTGTGGTCTACATAAACTGTAAATGCTCTGCTTGGGTCTGAATTCTTCATTAATTCAA
>JAPQRP010000001.1:28071380-28105172 GCA_037367295.1 Apogon hyalosoma | reverse complement strand
TGACACCAGAAAGGTCGTTTTGAGCGCTGGCCCTTTAAATGCAAATGAGCCACTTCATGCCCCACCCCCTCCAGGTTTGCTGACTGTGTGCTCTGTCCTGTTCAACCAACAGCTGAACATTTTAGGTAATCGACTCGAAGTTTGTACATATTTTCAGTATGGACTACAACCGCTGCTGCTGACAAACTATTATGTTGTACTCGGAGAAATGTTCGTCTGGAGTGTTGACCTTATATGTGCAAATGGTAGTTATAAACATAACAAATTAAGCAGGAATTAAAACGGGTTGTAGAAGTCCACTTGATTTTTACCGGAACAAATATAGCAAATATAGCTTTGCAGCACCTGGAGGGTTCAATTCAAACCTTCTGAACTATCAGGGTCCTCAAATGTACAAATAAATGAACCAAAGACTAATAAAAGTGGGTTTAGCAAAATATGACCCCTTTAAACATCCATCAGTTTGATATAGAGCAGAAAGATTGGACTGTGTTTCAATTGAAAAAGGTCATCTGATGAGTCCAGATTGACCCTGTTCCAGAGGTGGATGACATGATTACCCATCATGCCTAGTGCCTACAGTGCAAGCATGTGGGGGCAGTTATGATCTGGGGCTGGTTCAGTTGGTCAGGTCTAGGTTCAACAACATTATGTACTTACAGATTGATAGAAGTATTGTGACTTTGCAAAAGCTGACAAACAATGTTACAGTGAATGTGTGTCATAGTCAAAGCTAAAGACTGATTAAGGCAAAGGTTAAATATTAGAGCATGGGACTTTTTTTAGTATATATAGACACCTCATGTAAATAGACAGCAAAATTTAACACTTGCATTGAAAATGGAGAACTTCAACATCTACTTACATTCACCAGCTGCCGCTTCTACTACAGCACTCTCATGCTGTGTCTGGTTTATTGTCACATCACTTTTCTTGTCTGTCGCTTCTCCTCTTTGTGATTCATCTTTAACACTGCCTCCGCTGGCTGTTTTCACCTCATCACCAGCACATACTGTCACATCCTCCTCCGCCTCTTTTTCTGCACCTCCACCTGCTTCACTCGGCACCTCCTTTGCTGCTGGTGTTTTGCCTTTTCCTTTTGTGGACGGCTTAGAGGCTGAAGGTGTTTTAGGTGAGGCGGGTGCACTGTTGGTTGGTACTGGAGCAGAGGAGCAGAGGAGCTTGTTGCGTTCCTGCTCTTTAGCAAACAGCTGGAGTTTATCACTCACACCCACACACCTGTAGAGGAACAAACAGAACATATGGCATCACAGAAACTAAATGTACAACTGAACTGAATTTGAGTTTTATAGATACCAACTTGTGGCTGATGTATTTTGTGATCCTCTGTCGACCCACATCCTCCATGAATCCCTGTAGAGAAAAAGATAACACAAATATAATGAACCACAGGTATACACCCCAACAAGCATCCATTAAAAAGAATACAGCTCCTCTTAATGTGTATTCATGTCAGATTTTGTATACTGAAATAATATTTTCATAAACTTTATGCATTTTAAGCAAAAATGACACAATTTTGTCAAAAATCAAAGTCATATAATTGTCAATACAAAGCATCTGAATGTGTGATACATGGTTTTAAACAAATACAAAACAAAAAGCTTTTGTTTTTATTGTTGTTGCACTCTGTGGTTAACGTTATATTTCATTCTAAATTTTCAAGTCTAATTATCTTCTGTTAAAATTGTATCTATGTTCAGCATTTGTTTCAATCCCAACAACCAGTTTTGCAGTCAAACTAATTATACTATATAGGAGAAAAACGGTTCGGTTTGACCTCTAAATACTAGATGTATAATGGTGGTCATGGTTTCAACACATTCTGTTGATTTCACATGTCGACGCTGCAGGCTCAACATAGATTAAACAGCATTAGAGTAGAATTAAAAGCAAGAAACCAAGTAACATAGACTGCTACTGGAAAAAAGTCCACATTCTTTTGGATTAAAAAAATATTTTCAATCGACCAGCTTCCCCAGCAGAATTTAATTTTAGATCAGTGTTTCCTTGAGATTAAAAGTTTTGTTTGTGGTGGATGACCCCTGGTGGAGGTCATGTGGATGAGGAAACGACCACATATCCGACAATTGAGGCTGTGCTGCCATGATCTCATTTACAAATCATTTCACAGGTATTATAATTCCAGCTGCAACAGACCAGATAAAGTTTGGATCCATTGATCAGGATCCAGTTTATTTTGGTGGCACACTAATATGTCAATGTTTTAGCTGTGGTGGACTTACCTTAATGACACCTTCTCTCTCTAGTTTTCTGCAGATCATGCGATACTCCAGTTTGCCAACGTTCATCTTACAGCCTAGAGCCCTCTGGGCGATTCCCTTTGTACCACTGGCAACAACTACATGCACAAACAGAAATCCGACAGTGAGTGTATGACTCTGGTCTATTCACTGGGGTGTTATTAATGTCAGCACTGTCCTGCTCAAACATACTGAAGTCATAGGCCTGTGACAGGACATCCCTCTCCATTACTCGTCCCTCTGAGATAAACGGCCCTCTTCTTGCTCCACTTTCATCTTCATCGTCATCATCGTCGTCATCATCAGCAACACCCTTCTTTGAATAAGGCTGAACCATTTTCAAACAGCGCACGTGCAATTTATCTCCTAGAAAATGCATGTTGTAGAATATTAATACAGTTATTCTCAATATTATATTCCATATTCAGATCATCTGGAGTCTTTAAAGAATAGTGAAGGAGACACGTGGTTCTTTTCTTCAGTGGATCTTGTGTTTTCATAGCCTGTATAAATTGTTTTTTTTTTTGTTTTTTTTTATATATATTAACTTTATACATTATATTTAATGGCTAGGGATCTAATGGACAAATAATGAGTGGACGGAATGTTTTACAAATATATCCTTCATGACGTACATTTTGTTTCACAGAAGTATGAAGGCCAGTGGAAATACAACAAAGAACTGTTGCCTTATTGGTATCCCACACTCCAAACTGGGCGCGGTAGAAGTTACTTTTTGACCAAGGTCACTCCAACTTTAGTTAGCAGATAATTTGTCTGTTGTGGGGAAAACCATGACATGTTTTGGGTGTAACATATATTGTGTTTAAATAACGATGTTTTTCTCTGTTCGGGGAGTACCTCTCCCACAGTCCTTGAGTTCTGTGAGATTCTGTGCACTGTTTAAATAAAGAGACACTGACTTCCAGATCCTTGTTAGTGGTGATTTCTTCATCCACAGGATCCTAACATACCCAGGATCCTAACATACCCAGGGTCCTTCTTCTGTTACTCAACTCGACAAAACCTAAAATTTACACTTTTAACTACAGATTCACACTAAGAGGTGCCATGGAGGTATTTATCAATCGGTTTTGCCAACACAGGGTTTCTGTCTCTAGTTCTGAGTGTGTTTACACAAAAGTGGGGGCATCGGCAAATGGTAATCTGTAACCAACATGAACTGCAAATTTCTCATAAGAACCACAACCTATAATTTAAAACAGAGATGAGACATTTGGAGGAAGATATAACAAACTGTCGAACAACGAACAATATCAAATCATTAAGATGCAAGTGGATCTGACTGTAAATGCAGTAGTTTTCTTCATTAAATTACTTTGTTCTTAGATGTATTCTCATTGCATTCAAGACCATGTATCTAGGCTTATACTTTCAATTAAATAAAGAAAAGAAAAGAAAAGCCATACTGCTTTATTATATTGTTTCAGTTGCACACTACCTCTTTTGGTTTTGCAGGGCCCAGAGCTTGGATCCAAGTCCTCCATAGGTATACGACAAAAGTCAGCCAATTTAGCCGCTCGCATGTATTGATATACACGCTTGAATGTACGTTCATCCACGTTCTGCAGGAAAAAACACTATTTTTAGTATGAAGCGATAGAAAATTACACATAGACTCAGTGATGCCCAGAGAGAGATACTCACAAGATGTTCTCTGAGTGTGACCAAAGTGGTAAACTGACCAGGTGTCCTCTGCAGGAAGGTGGACACTCGCTCCATTAGTATGTCATATTTGGTCCTCCTGAGAAACAACAACACATTCATATTTTAATCAGAGATGAGGATGAGGAGAAGGAAGAGAAAGAGGAAGAATGGAAATGACAAAGGCTACATACAATTGAAGTCTTTAGTCTACTGAGTCATTCTTAAACAAAAAATGAGAAATGGGGTGAGACTATTTTATTTTTTATTTTTCTAATTATGGCATTCATTCTGTAATTCTTTAAAAATATTGAACAATCTGCCTGTCTTTTATTTATTACCTCCGCCAAGGAGGTTATATTTTCATCTGGGTTTGTCTGTTGGTTTGTTTGTATGTTAGCAAGATAGCACAAAAAGGGGATTGATCTGCCTTGGCAGAGGTCTGCGGTCTCTGAGTGCTTTTCTAGTTCTATCTTTGATCTTTTATGTTTATGAGACAAAAACTATGTTGAGTCTGTCACCAGAGTTAATGGTTAATTATATACTACCTGTTCTTGTATGGTGAAACATATTAAGTTTGCATTGTACCAAGCCTTTGAAAAGTTCAATAAACTCTTGAATTAAAAAATAAATAATAATAAAAATCTGTATATAAAATAATGACATGAGATAAATGAGACAAACATTTGTTAAACAGCGAAAATTTAAATGCAGCACAATAAAAATCTCATTACCATGCACATCATTATTCGTTTTAAAATTTGTCAGCCTTCGGTTAATTTTTTAGCTCTTTTTGGAATCATACAGTGGGTGAAGTTGGGTGAAGTTACTCTTTTAAAGGATGTGGTCAAATGTCAAAGATCTTTTTGATTTTTTTAATGCGTTAACCAGTTTTGAATGTTTAATTAAATCCAAACCTGTTATAATATGCTGTAAGTCATTCATTCATGCCAGTGACAGTTCTCTACAAATGGTCCTACCAGGTATTTAACCAGGATTCTGAAATGATGAGGAAAAACACACTCAAATGGCATCATTAATTGCCATTTTGTCATCCATTTGGAAACAGCTTTGGAACATTTTCAGTACATAACCTTGATGGCAGCTCTACTTAATTATCCTGAATGAAAGCAGCTGCAGTATTTTATAGCAGCAAACACCAACCTGTTAACATGGAAGCGTTTGAGCAGCAGGAGGACAGAGTGCTGCTGCTGTCTGGACTGTCTCACTCGAGTGACGTGAGACTGTATGGTGATCAGTCCATATCTGACCAGAGATTTCCTCAAGTAGTGCAACTTACGAGCATCGATTCTGTGTAAATACAAAAGCAAATGTTAAACAGTGAAGAACCAAACCCAGGACTGTTGTGCAAACAGAATGACTGCGTCGTACTTGAAGGAGCATACGTGCAGGTCCCTCTGCAGCTCTCCCTGCCAACGGGCCCGGCCGACTCGCTCCAACACACAGTAAGAGTCATCGCTGAGTTTTAAGTCCGGGTCACTCTCACTACCAATCAGAGTTCGGAATCGCATCATCTGAGAGGCCACGACAACCAGCTTTCGACTGTATCTGAAGAGAAAATGTTATGAGAGGAGAAAAGGTTAGTTTGGACGTACTTATTCTAAATGTCATTGAAAGTCATTAATTACTTTCTTTTTACAGAAGTTTTTAAGTGAAAAAGAGACAAAGTATTGAGGCAGTTCAATACGATTTATATAATGTAACTTGAACATGTCAACAAATATTCTAGAGCCCGACTCATATTGGATTTTTGTGGCCGATGCTGATACCGATATTACAATATCCTATAGATCAGCCGATAACTGATATTTTGGCCAATATATAAAATAAGAACATTGATATACAAAGGATATAATGGTCTTATATTAGATTATGGTGGACATGTGAATTAACAGTTGCATAAATCTTTGTTTATCTCACAAAGATAATTTACACAACTTTAAAACACTTTATAATAGTCTTATATTAGACAAGTATGTGACCCGTGTGGAACCACAGGTTGTAGATGTGGTCGTTTTTATGCTGGGGAGAGCAGACTTTTGGAAAAAGATGTGTCTGTATTCTATAAGTTGTGACATAAAAACTGTTTGGTAAATCATTCTTTAAAATGTAAGCAACAATTAATATACAGTACTAATACCCAGGCACACCTGCAGAATGAAAGTGTGAGGTACACAGGAAGCGCATGGACGGGGGTGACCTGTATCATGACATGAGATTATGGTCATATTACAGTTTCTACTTTTTATTCTTTACTTGAAAATGACATGAACAGGGATAAAGTGCAAATGAATGCATGTAACAATGGACAAAGACAATAACCATCGACAATGTTTTTGAAAAGTGTATATTAGAGGCAATAAACCTAATGAACCTGTAGCGGGTTCAATTTGGTCAAACTGTAAAACATTGCACACTGCTAGAAGCACTAAATAGAGCGCAATGACAGTATATATATACTTGAATAGTAACAGTTTTAAGTATATAAAGGCCCAATCTTACAGGAATGTTAAGGAAAATAAGAATGGAATAATAGAGTACAAATGTTTAGTCATAACTCCCTGTTTATCTGCTGACATGCATTTGCTTGACAAATGAGAACATACAGAGTGAAAGATCAGGATTTCAGTTCAAATTACAAAAAAACCCACATATTCCTTGTGTGTTACAGAGAGTCTAACACAGCACATGGTTTCAGCCATGTCTTACTTCTGAGATCAGAATGCAGGTCATGGTGTGCTGACGTTTGTTCTCTTTGTTGTGTACTCTGTCCTCTATGTGGATCCAAAGGTTCGTAGATATATCTCACTTAAACTATCTGCTTCTGTCTCCTTTAGGACAATGCATACATGTGTCAGTTATTATACTGTCCTTAAAGTTTGGCACACAGATAGGTTATAGGTGTATTTACACACATGACCAATCCTGGAGAGACACACTTTCCACTTTCCATCAAATATTTGTACTATGTAACTTTATGCAATGGGAAGTAGATGTAGAAGTAGATTCTTCAAACTCCTGTAGGATGCCATCTGTTCTGAAAACCTTATCTGAATGAATGTTTCCTGTGTAAAACATCCAGAGTTTTCTAATTGTTGCTTGATCTTTAAGGTCTTTCTACACTTGCTCACAGAAAAATAACACTATCATGGTGTAACAAAACTGTTGTTTTTTTAATATCCAAATAAAGCTGGACTGACTGAAAGATGTCCTTTATAGCATTTTTTTCTGGGGTTTTTTTTTTTTGTTTTTTTTTACTTTACTGTCATCTGAAAGTAAAGGCAATTTAATCAAAGCAAATCAAGAGTGATCACTTTTTTGACCAAATACATTCATATCCACCACTTGTAAAATCCAATAGCCAAGTTAAACAAGATGACCAAGCTGTTTTAAAATACCTTTCAAATAAAGATTCCTTAATATTAGAAGAGCATGTGAATATGTACAAACCCACCTTTTCAAAGCATCATCCAGGTTAATCAGTGGAGTGTTGGACTGGGAGCGGATATGCTTTGTAACATTTTTCCGCTCTTTGAAGTAGATGCAAGAGCCTTGTATTCCATCCTTGTTTTCTAGAATAATCTGGACTGGGTACACATCTTTCTTTGTTTCAAAGACCTCTTTAGTTTCAATGCCTGTTTCGGGGTCAATGTCCTTATATCTAAAAAAAAAAAAAATCTGATGAAAACAAACATGGAGATGATTTTTTTTTTTTTAAAGGACTGTCATACATTGAGCACTTCAAGTTTGACAGGCCAGAGCATTAAGGAAAAAAGAAGTATGTAGTTTCAACATTGTGCAAATAGTAGGATCCAGTGTTTTTATAATAATAACACAACAAAGGCAAAGGTTAACTAGTTCTTCATTTAAATATATTTAGATTAAAGACAAAACTGCTTAAGTATTCCACTTCTGACCAACTACTTAAAATACAAAAATAAATAATATTAAAATACAGGCACAGTGTGGGAAAATGCAAATAACAAAAGAAAGCAGTGATATAAAAATGTACTTTGATATGGATTTTATTTTACACAGTATGAACACAACATATGTCATGCTGTGTTTGGCTAACCTCTGTTTTCTAACATATATATCCATCTGATTTGGGGATATACAAATATTCACATAGTCCACATAGATTTGCCATTAATCTGTCTAGATAAATGGCTTATATACTGCGCCTAAGCCTTATAATGGAAGGAAAAAGCCAGAGACCAGACGAGGACAGAGGCTGGACTCACCGGTCATCCAGCTCCACATCATCTCTGGTCTGCGGAAGCTCATAGAAGGTTAGCTCACTATTGCTGACGAGCGAGCTCCAGATAAACTCTTTGGTGCAGTCGTCAAGCTTCAGGGGAAACTTGGGGTTTCTATCCTCTAGTCGTATCCACAGAGAGGGGATAGTAATGCCGTCCAGCCCCTCCAACGACACTTCATCTACCACTGAACTCAGCGGATCCATAACGACACACCACCTGGGGCTAACGCTAACGCTAGCAAACACCTGCCGTTTAAGCAGCTACATGAGTCCGTGCCGTCCTTCCGGCTACTTCGATAGTAAAAAATATATAGAAATATTCGTGTACTTTTGTTATAGTAGAGTAGTTCTGATACACTTTAGAAAAAACACGCATAAAAAATACATCGTACAATAAGCGTATTCGGCTAGCGTGCAACTGTCAGTGTTTACAACTGTTTGAACTTTGACCCCGCGCTGTACGTCCGACAGACGCTGCACTGCGTCAACGTAAGCGCCATGTTTGACAGGTCAAAACCGATGCGTAAAAAACGAATATTGTTCCCAGCCACCTCCACTGCATAAAATATAAACCTGTGTAATAGAGGATCGGTACAGTTTGCTTCCTTATAATCTTTATAGTGATTTTAATCCGGAAAAATCACAGCTTCTAGTACTTTTATCTATTCACAGGCCTGTCTTGACCGGTCCAAAATGGCAGACGCGTATTGCAGCAACGGGTTCAAAACAAAGTGAAGGCAGAGGCCACAGGGGGGCGACCAATGACAGACAACATAAAGGAGGAAAGGAGCAGATCCTCCTGAGACCCAGCAATGCATTTTTGTCCTCTGTAGGGGACAAAAGTTTCACAGTTTTACTTAAAAAAAAATACTGTCCATTGCAAAGGACATTCCATAAGTAAATAAATGAAAATAATTTTTACAATGCATCTGAAAAAACTGTTGCATTATGCAGTTTCCAATCAAGACAAGTGTTTAATGTAAAAAAAAACAACTTTCATTTTCCTGGGTCTCACCAAGATATTTCACATTAACACATGTAAATGCAAAAAGGGAAATAAGTGATTGTTTTATTTATTAAATGGAAAAAAAAACTGATTTCCTGCTTAACAGAATACTTTCTATTATTTAATGATTTATTCTCTTAAATAGTAAAGTTTATTTTTGAGCATTTTTAAACACAGCCTCAGGTGACCACAGAACAGTACAAATTAGGATAGATGAATAAAAACTAAATTAAATAAAATAAAAAAAACAAAACAAAGAATAAAACATGCAAGGTGAGTAAAAACATGAGGAGAGATGCTGATAACGATCACAACATACGGTAAATATACATTTATTGATATATAAATACAATGAGCCCAATGTTTACAAGGAATGGCATAAATTCTACAATTGTCTTCTTTATCAGAGACACTATTTGAGAGATAAAGGAGACATAATTATATTATATAATGCATAATACACATTAAAAACTGTATTTTAGGCTTCAAACACATTTTTATCAATGTTTTTAGTTTTATCACATCCTAGCTACAATTTAATGATTTTTTTTTTAATCTAAAATTATTCTTTAAATATGTTTATGATATGACTAGAATGCCTAGAATTATATATTTGAAGTGGGTGAAACTGCTAGTTTTTCTTCTTTCTTAACTCTTGGTCCTGGAACTTATTTTCCTCAGTAAGTATGTGCATATTACCTTCAAAAAAAAAAAAAAACAATTTCAATGAGACCATTTTAGGGACTTGGCATTATTTACCTGTGTATAAATTTCAGCCACCTTCGTGTTTACATATCGATAATTCAGTCACTAAGTATTCATATTCACAAATCTAGGGCAAATACTTCAAAGTTGTCACACTGTTGAGTTACATAAAAGTAAAATGTTCCTGGGATTCTGGGGAGTTCGTTCTCCAGAGTGTGCAGTTTCCTCCAGGTTCTCTGGTCTCCCCCACCCTGAAGAATACGTTTGCTAGGTTAATTCTTTTGCCTTCATCCTCACAAAAGTTCTGATTCAAATCTGTAATTGTTCACTGCTGCTTTGTGACAATAAGATGAACAAAATGAAAATTTGTGTATCATGATTTTGAAACACACAAATCTTATTTAGAGACGAAGCCCTGCAACTCATTTCTGATTTGAATCAACACAGAGAATACTTAGCAACAATATCAGTGCTGTATAAACCTTTGGGCCACATAAAACATGATTAAAAATGGTGAAATTCTCAACTCTACCTGGATTTTCATAACCGTATGTTAGAACTTTGTAGACTTCAAGTTGGTAATACTATTATTTCATTGTTACAAAATGTTACATTTTTATGTGGATTCAGTATTACTTGGCTTTAGTTTTTCTGGATTAAATTGGTGTAAATGTTACAAATACAAATGTACATTTAACAAACCTGATGGATCCTTTTAAAACAAGCATTTAAGAGTCATAAATCACCCAAATTTGTGTATTCTTATTTGTCACTGACCCATATACAGAGGAAAATTGTCAGTAATTTAAATGAGTAATTGGTCACTAGTCAATGTGCCAGTACTCCAAACTGTTTACCATTATCACTATATGGATTAATTATCTTTTTGGTTTACATGTTTATTAAGACAAAAGTGAAAAGTGTTAACCATGTCAAAGTCAATGAATAGTAAAGAGAGGGTTACACAAAACCACAAGGATTTATTTATTCAACATCTTTATTATGAAGTACCTTTTTAAAAGAAATGTACAAGTGGAACCAGCACAGTGACATCTTGGCGTTCACCTTTGAAAAACAGAAACACCATGGACATGTGGTGCAGGTCTGAAGACACGTATGAAATGATAATGTACATATTTACAGCAGCGGATCTATCAGAACAGAGGTGAGCGAGCGAGCGAGCATGATTTCACTGTAGCTAAAAATACATCAGGACCGACTGGAAATAAAAACTTTACAGTAAAAGCATGGACTGGTTCAATAAAACATATTTTTGGAAGATAATATGATAAAGGCACTGTGTTTCACACAAATTGAAGACACAACAGTTGTTTTTTTTTTCTGTTGTAGCATAATCATAGTCACGAGAAACAACGCTTAACAAATGTTGTTGATGGACTGTCCCTGGGCGTTCTTTCTAACAAAACAGAAAATATATCAGAGGGCCAGAAGAGTTCATCAGAAACATTAAAGTAAAATAGATAATTCAACTCATCAGGAAAACATTCCTTATAAAGAACATGCTTGGTGATTATTAAAATTACCTTTTTTTTTTTATAAACAAATACATTAGAAACTAAATTTTTCATTTTATATCAAAGGCATAATGGGTTGAAGTAAGGACAAATACGTTTTCCAATCCCATGAGTCCCTTATTGAACTCATTTTGTTCGACATTCCTGCCGACGTTTGATGAACACATTCAGTTCATGAACCAGCATAGATGATGCAAACAGCACTCGCTGAGGTCCACAGTTTGAGCTCGAAACTGAAGACGGACTCAGAGATAATGACATGATCAATGGAGAGACTTCCTCTGCAGCAGGTATGTTTAAAATAAAATTTAAAAAAAAAAAAAAAAAAAAAAAAAGGAAAATTACATTCAGCTTACGTAGCTGGTGTGTCGATAAGCACCGGCTGCCGGCGCTGCATGGTATTCTGGCCTCAGGAGTTTACTGCAGTACTGTGCTGTGAGCAAGCCAAGGAAAAGCACCAACACTTTGGGAAATTTACTGTCTTTTCTTGGGCAACAGTCAATGTGGAGAAAGAGATTTTGTTTTGTTTTTTGATAATGAATTAAAACACAGAATGAATAAATGAATGAATGAAACAAACAGCAGGTATTTTTTGCCTTCTGATCTCTCTGACAAAACCTTAAAACATGTTGCAAATCCACCCCTTCATCATTACCTTTCACATTAAAAGCCGGAAATTAATGAACTGTGTGACTGAACTTTGGAGTAAGAATACAAAATAGCAGTTTAATTCACATCACCAGGGTGACATATGTTCACACTACGCTATTTCATTAAAGTAAAATAGCTGCAAAAAAAGGGGACGCGACTTCGCTGGTAGGTGGCAAAATAAAACCGAACATTACAGTTAATTCATTAGATTTCTCTGAATTTGAAAATCATTGGAAATATCAAATGGGACACAAATACACAAGGCAATTAAACCTAATATAGGCTTAGGCGCTTTTAGATATTTAAATGTGTACTTAAATTATGGATGCAGTAGTAATAAACGTATCAGTTTCTTCACTGCAATCTGCCCTTTTGCAAATAAGATGATAGTGTTGAAGGGCTCCAACTACAATCTCTCCACTGAAATAGCTACAGTTCAATTGTTACAAATCTTAATGTGAATTTCAAATAAAAGCATTCCAGATATCCCTGTCATTTGTGACAGGTGCCAGTGTCTATTCAGTTATCCTAAATTTAGTTGAAATTAAATTCCAGATGCAACTGATGTCTACAAACATATTACCGACATCTGCAATGAACAAGAATTCTGCTACAGAAATCGAAAGAGAAGCCTGAATACACATGAAGTGATGCAATTTTTTTCAATAGGAATTACAATGTGAGTATGTTAATTACGTTTTGGAAAAATGTCATTATAGATATCTGTCATGTACAATTTGATTAGGAAGATCTGAATGAACTGTATACTTAATAAATATCCATATCCACATACGGATTTCTACAATATGACTACAGAGGGGAGTGTTGTGTCTTAAAATTTAAAAAAAAAAAAAAAAAAAAAAAAAAGAAAAAAAAAAAGCTTGCTATATGTATTTCCCAAAATGCAGAGCGATTCATTTAGGCTATGCTGTGAATGAGGGAATCTGACAAAAAGAACAGATTCCCTTCTGCTCTGGCTAGAAACAACACATCTGATACTCACGGACTGCAAAAGGACACTCGTGTAGGCTTTTACGCGACGCACAATATGCTCTTTGGCTGAGTTACACAACATGACACAGGCTCTCACACGTATTTCAGAGATAAGCATTCGACATAGTAATAATGGCACTGGCCAGGCAGGCGGGCAGGCACCTAGACTGAGCTCGGAGGTAATGTTACACAGGCTCTCAGTATCGCAGAAAAAACATGAGGTCCATTATGAGAGAGAAACCAGAAAAATAACAGACATCGACATGAAAAAAAAAAAAATCATGTATGTGTGCTCCTCTTTTTTGTGATAATTCTCTAATAACTGATTTATCAGGGTGAAAAAAAATCCTTCTGGGATACTGCACACTAAGGTAAACAGTACAGATTTGGGAGCTGTGGTATAAAGGGGAAAAAAACCAACATGACTGTCCTGAAATGACTAATGAACTAGCTTCAAAACATACACAATAATACAACATTAAGTTGAGATATGACAAAATTAGGCTGCATTAATAGTACCTGCCTTGTACATACACAATTCAAATAAAATGAAAAACAAGTAGCTAGGATACTTGTCTTATCAAAAATATGTAGCTTTGGTAAACACGTTTCGTAGAGAACTGTTGTCTGAACATGTTGACGAATCACTACATGACATCTAGGGAACGGGGGTGAATATGATTTGAGGCTACGAAGTCAATGAGAGGAGAAGCAGGCTAGTGTTCCACTTCCCAAAAACACTCCTCCTGATGAGGAACAGAGACAGCAAAAAGACAGGGAGACTCTCGAAAGAAAAAAAAAAAAAAAGAGACAAAAAAAAAAAAAAAAAAAAGAAAGAAGCGCCTTCTTTACTGTCCCGAGCACCGATTATTTGAAGAGTTTCCGTGGTAATGTAGCAGCATTTGTAATGGTCTGCGGAGGAAACGGGCCTCCTCCAGAGCAGAAGTGGAAGACTACTCATCCTCTCTCCTTCAAGCCATCCTTTTTTTTCCCCCATCAGTTGTAGTGGAAATGGAAGACTGGCCAGATGTCAGATTTAACAGCCTTCACCGTAAAAAATCCACAGTGGAGACAAGACAGGTGAAATTATTTATGTCTTTTCCTTGTTTCGTCCAGACCAGCACCTTCTCTTTCTTGTAGGTTCAATCCAGATATCCTGATATTTCAGAAAACTTTCTCCACGCAGCCCAATCTCCCTATAGTCACACGTTGCTTCATCCATCTTTCTACTTTCTTGTGTTCTTTTTCTCCCAGCTCACTTTCTATCCAATGTTCTCTTTCCATCTCCGACACATGATCATTTTTTTGCAATCTTCTGGTTCATCTTCCTGTTCCCAAAAATTTCAGTCGACTTTCTCCACCTTACCGATGATCTTCTCCTCAAATATAGGCAAGATGGCATCATCATCGCGCACTTCCTCAAACACCACGCCGCAGTCAAACTCGTCGCTCACTTTCTTAAAGTAGAACCTGCACAAAAAAAACAAACGCACCAGAGTCACCGATTTGTCACTTACAGTTGAAGATGAATCTCTAGATACTTGTTAACAGGAACAGATGTATAAGAAAGAAGCTAAATTGTTCTGAAAGGCTGTTTTGCAGTGTGAATTTTTGTCATATGCATGAGGTCTTCTCACCTGTAGTGGCCCTTTTTGGTAAGCAACTCCTTGAACTGGCCCAAAGTCACCACCCGGCCTTTGACTGATGTTCTGTATGGGATTGGCTCTCCACAGAAGTAGTATGCGACCGTCATGTTCTCACACGATTGGCGCTTCCCAGACTTATGCCTAGAAAATACAAAGACAAACAAAGGTTAAACATTTCTGACAAAACTGTTTCAGAGCTGGTGTGAAATTAAAATTAAAAAGACCAGCTTGTGATCGATAAGTTAAGTTTGTCACATCATCAATGATACTAATATTCAATGTAACACTGATATGAGAAATCAGTATCTATGCTCATGGCTGCAAACATGTGCACAAGGCCAGGCTGAGATTGCAGAAGCAGTGTCCTGTTTATCCTTTTTAGCTGAGCTTCTCCAATAGAGGAAAAGAAAAATGTTTGATATTTGTGGTTGTGGCTACGTAACTGCTAAATTTAGACCAAATTGAATCAATATTTTATCCAAACTTTTCTTATGTGATACATAGTGAGGTGACCCAAGAGCTGAATGGTTAGGATGCATAGAATATGGGTGTTCAGTTGTTTTACTGCATGTCTTTTCACGACTCTCTTGATCCACATTTCCTGTCTCTCTCAACTATCCAGATTCAATAAAGGATATTATGATATTATTTCTAACCCCCCAAAAAAGACACTCTGGCATCCAAACAGTGTTATGAAATGACAGAACATGAAAATTAAGAAAGAAAATTGGTTTCTTTTTCAGTAACAAGCTGAATGTTCCAGAAAGATGCTTATTATCAATGCCGATGGAGAATGGCCATGGGTAGGGAAGTCAGTGCTGTCTGTGTGTGATTATGTTCACACAGTCACTTCAAAAGAAACAGAGCTGATTTGAAACTACTCAGTAAGGTTGACCATGACCTGTCCTGGTCACTCAGAAAGTCTGAGGTCAAACAGTCAAAGTTCAAGATCACATGAGCAAATTCATTTTAAACCATACAGTCTACTATGTCGGCATATTAATGTCCAAATGGTGATTAAGACTCACATGCTCATTTCTGATTAATACAAATATAAATAGGGCTGTCAAAATTAACGTGTCAACGCAGCTTAATCCATCATCATAATTAATCTGATTAAAAATATTAACACAATTACACAAGGAGTGTAACTGTGCACTTGTTGCAAAAACAAAACAAGACAACAGAAAGTATAACAGAAGCACAGAGGGCAGATGGGACATTCGAAGCATGTTAAGTTTAATTTTCATTGTTGCAGCTTTGTGGCACAAAAGAGTCCACAGGTTCATTTAAAGCAAAAAGGGTTTTATTTTTTAACTCAAGTTAGCAAAATCCAGTGAACCTGCTCCTCTTCTCCTTCACCGTGCCTCTACTGTGGTGTTACTGTGAGGTCACATTCAAAGCACCTCAGGGAATACTGCGAGGTGTTCACAAACACTCAGTAAATTACAGTGTTTGTCATTAACCAACACTGAACATTAAAAAAAAAGTAACATGTGGGGTGCCTGTTAATGCACAAACAACTGAACAATATTTTGTAGAAATGTCCTGTGTCCCACAGGTAGTTACGGAGTGCACCACCCCCATATCCCCCCTTTCACTGGTCTCCTTCACTGTACCGACAACAGATTGAAAACGTATCGAACTGAAGACCCCTGTATTGAAAACATACTGAACTGAGATTTTTCTGTACCGTTACACCCCTACAATTACCCCATCTGCAGTGCAGAACTCTGAATGTCTCTGGCAACACATTTGGGTCAGTTTGTCTGAGTAGTTACCCTCACGCATACACAAACTGGCAGCTGGTCCAGTAGTGACAGGCAGCAGAACCAACCCATAAAGATGGAAGACACTAAACAGCACAGTGGGCCTCTGGATGGAAATATGAGGACAAAAAACCAAGATGGAACAATTGTTTCAAGTTGTTTAGTTGAAACTGTTGAAGGTGTATAATAAACCTGTTAATTGCATTCTTGAGTCTGTTTCCTCATACAAAAGGAAACATGATTAATATAGATTAAAAATTAATCACATTTAATCATGATTAATTGAAATTAATCCACAGCAACCCTGTGATTAATCTGATTAAAAATTTTCATTGTTTGACAGTACTAATAAATATATATAGTGCATTATGTTTTACAAAATACAACTACAACACATAAAGGGGAAACTGAGTTCGATATTATGCCGTGTTTCCACTATGTGGTACCGACTCAACTCGACTCATCCTTTTTGTGTTTCCATTACGTAAATGAACCTGGAATCTGGTACCCGGTACAATTTTTTTTAAGTTCTTGCTTAGACGAGGTTCCAAAACGGGTGGGGAGATACTAAAATGTGATGTGTAAACACTGCAGACCACTGATTGGTCAGAGAGTTGTCTCTGCGTCATTGTGTCATCAATGCGCAACATGCCATTTTAAAAAACAGATTTGGCAGTTTACAGTAAATATATCAGTAGGTTAGTCCACATGATGACAGCCTTCAAAACGACACCATGGTCGTTCGAACAGGTTCAGACATTTCTGTCCTTGGTGGTTGAAGAAGATTCAGCATGAGTTTGACAGCAACACGCAACGAGTGAGTTTATCAGGAACTCTCTGAGCAGATGTCATGTAAGTTACACGCTGTGTTGCTATGACATCCAGGTACTCTAAAGTCGGTAGTATCCTGTAATGGAAACTGTCTCCAGGAATAGTACCTGGTACCCAAGTCGAGTCAGTTCCACATAGTGAAAACACAGCATTAGATAAAGGTTCCAGGTGTGGTTCATCACTAATGACATCCCTTTATGGTGGCTCTTGGTGTGTGGAGTAAAGCTGTGAAAATGCGTTGCTGGGTTTGCTCAGGTGTATATAATAACTGTGAGCTTTCTGACCAGATGAACAGAATCAGCTGGACATGTTGTGTACCTCTGCTTGGCCTGCTGTAATGCGGTCCTCTTCCTCTCCTCCTCCAGCCTTCTCCTAGCCTCCTCCAGCTGGGTGAGGGGGTTTGGAGCCGGATTGGGAGGCATAGCTGGGTCCTGGATGAAGGGGTGAGAGGGCTGGACCTGTGTGGCTGATGAGCCGGTGATGGCGGGGGACACAGAGGAAGTGTTGTTGCGCAGCTGGGCTGAGACCCAGGGGTGCACTGCTCCAGGGCGCTCCACTGAGGTGGGACGTGGAGACTCACTGCTGGTTCCGGTCCTCCTGGAGCCACTGGTGCTGCCACTGGGGAGAAAACAAGGCAACCAACAAAGAACTTCAAATAGGAGGTTAAAAATAGTGTTTCATATTTATTCAGTAGCATCCTAAAATTCAGTTTTAGGGTTGGCTGAATTATTATTCGGAGGGAGGAAACTCAGTATGATGATGTAAACCTGCAGTCGTGAACCAGGGATTAGTATTTGGATTTATTTTTCGTATTTTAACTGAGGTGCCAGCCAGGTCTCTTTCTCCTGGAATGTTTACAAAGTCATTAAGTTGTGGTCAGTCTATTGTTTGTTTTAGTTTAAATACCAGCAGCCAGAAACAAAGGATGGAAGCAGAAACAAAGAACACCTCAACTCCTACACACTGAGTGAATATAAGCAAAACTGAACCCCACAAAGGAAATAAACATGTTTTCAAGCAGTAAGATGAATATACTGTACATATATTTAACCAAAACTCCCCCACACTCCCTCCAAAGGTCTCAAAGCACAGTCCAGATTCACAAACTCAAAATCCAAAAACTGTGAGATTTAAACACTAAAAAAGAAGAATAAAAGTCCTTGTTAAGGTATACTTAGCACCATTAAAAACACATGGGTCAGAATAATATGTATATTTGGAGATATATTAAATTAATTGGTTTGGGGTTACCTTCTTATTAAAGAGGGAAGCATTGGTTATTAGAGAATGAATTGTGGACAAATTGTGATCAACTTAACATGTTTATTCAGTCACTGAATACCGGTTCTCAGAAACTGTCCACCTCTGGCTTCCAAACAAACAGTGCAGCGACGGCGCATGGAACTAAGTCTCATGATCCTGTCCTGAGGATCCGATCACTCAGACGACTGCTTGTACTGTAATGTCAGCGGCTCAGACCTGCGCATAACATGCCAATGGCACGTTCTTTCTGTTGTATCATAAGTTGTGGCATTTTGAGCTTGCAAAAACATTTAGGAGTTTTCTTTGCTGCCTTTATATAGGCTATTGACCACACCTAAAGTTACCAGTCAAGCATGACTCTGTACAAGAGATTCAACTCAATGTCCGACATTAAGGGATTAGTCCAAACGCCGATGTTACGCGTGTCGGGAATGAAAGAAAAAAACAGCTATTAACTGTGTTACTCATCTCCTGAGCAACATGTACAAAATAGGCACCTGAGCAAATAATTTTCTGGAAATTACACCACATGTATGGACTGTGCATTTTTAATGGCACTAAGTATACTTTTGTAATACAACCAGCTGTATCTTAAAAATTACATTTGCTGTTTGAAGCAACTTGATTTTTTTATGTGTGTAATACTATTTAGTTGTTCTTTGTGTATGTTTTCTCTTAACTCAGTTGTGTGACTCACCCATGGGAGCCCTTCTTGTGCCTTAGCGCCTCTCCTTCCATCATCCACTGCAAAATCTTCTGGTTTCTTTCCATATCCTCCAGCGGTACCTGGCCCTCCAGTCCACGCCCACTTTCCTCGCCTTTGCCTGATGTCTCTGATGTCTTCTTGCAGCCTCGCCGCGATAGCGTGCTTCCTTTACTACTGCAGAATCAAAAGGTAACAAACCACAAATTAATCACTGAAACATTTAAAAGGACAATCCAGTCAATGATAACACATTCCGCTCTTTCATACCTGTAGCCCATGCCCTCCAGCGTGCTGGCCCCAGCGCCATCAGCATAATTGCGAATTCTCCCTGCATACTGGTTGGCTGGGTCTCCATTCCATAGGAAGTTGGGCTGAGACCGAGACCCTGCCTCTTCCTGTCCTTCTCTTCCTCTGTGGAGGTACGGCTGCTTGTGGTGATGCATACCTGAGACACATGTTGGGATCAAACTCATCAGATGCATACAAACGTTTACTAAAACATCCAAACACACTGTTGTAGCTTCATTCCACACAGCATTACATAGCTGGTGTGTTCATTCCACACAGAATAACTGATCATACGTTGCCGTGTGTTTGTGATTACTTTCTCTTTGTGCTCTCTCCCCTTCACCCCCGTATCCTCCCCTTCCACATCGTCTTACCTTTGACCCCCGCAGCGGGCAGGCTGTGGCCTCCCCCTCGGTGTGGGGGATAGTGAGGTGGGCCAATCCCTCCATCAGGTGAACGTGATGATTTCGGAGGAGTGTGGCGACCCCCTCCTAACGTGCTGTTGGTTGCCCCTGGTGACTGGCAGCCCGGTGTTTTCATCACGCGTTGAACATGCTCATCCAAAATAGATTCTGGGTCATCATCATGGGAATCCTCCATGGCAACTAGGCTGCCATAAGTTGCGACTGTTGCTGTGTTAGCAGTGGTCTCTGAGTATCGGGCGCCATAGAGAGGTGGAAACGATGAGGGGAGGGGGAGTGGTATGCTATGAGAAGACATGGAGGTTGTCATGGAGATGTCTGCATCGTCCCCCTCTTCTTCCTGTAGCAAAAAATTAAGTACTTATGAGGACATACATTGGTACATACACTGGTAATTAAACATACAATACAAAAACAGAAAAACCATTTAATGTGCTACTGCAGTCAACTATTTAAACACATTTGAAGCTATATAGTTCAGACATGAAACAACTGATCTGATGTGGCAACAAAACGACATGAAATGGTTTTACTAGTGCTGTTGAAGAAAGAAAAACAATCAACTGATAAATTCCATAACTCACTTTGATAAGAAGCAAAGCTCTTTCTTGCCAAGACTAATGCTATTTTACAAACAGGATATTTAAATGTAAAACAGAATTAATAGCCCGCCAGCTGTGTGGTGTGGAAGACTTACAGGCCATTCTACATAAAATGAACAGCTGTTAAATTGAATAAATTACGCTTGAATGAAAATGACATCACATCGCTTGGAACACATCTGCAGTGGTCCACTCACCAGTCGTACTCTCTTGAGCCTCTCTTCGAGTCGCTCCTGAGCCTCTCTTTCTCTGAGAACCGTCTCCAGCCTGCTGATGAGTTCAGCTGCAAACCTCTCTGGCTCTACATGGATGTCCTTTGGCATGCGGTATGTGCGCTGGACAGAACAAAACAAATCATTACAAGACTTTAATTCATCTGCTGAGATTTAAGTGAATAAAAATGAAAATTACAAAACTCAAGGCACAGTATAAATGGTATAAACTTTTAGAACCAAGACTGCAGAAAATGAGCATTGTCTATAACACTCACAGGTATATGAGGTAGGGGAACACGTCCATTTGCTTTGGCACTTTCATGCATCTCCTTACGATGCTGCTTCCGATATCTGTATGGAGGAATACCATCTCTGCAAACACGCAGATAAACAACAATAAATCACTGACAAATGATGAAGTGCGGTTATCAAGAATCAACAAAGGAGATCAATAGTGTTGAGTGCTGTCAGTAAGTGTTTACTTACATACTGCTGTCGGTCAATGACAATGTGTCTGCGTCACTCGACATGCTCTGCTGCTCACTGTCATTGGCACTAGTTGCTGGAGCGCGAGCGTAGCCCATGTTTGCGTAATAAGGGTTCACTGGCTCTCTCCATGGTCTGAGGATGAGTCGACACATTATAATGGAGTGTGTCACTTAGTAAAGGGGTGAACAAGATCATATTTGGCATTTAAAAATAAGATTTAGGCCTGAATGTCAAAGTGTGACTGAATAGCAGGAGTAATTATGACTTCTGAATTAACATGATGATTAACATGTATGCATTTCTTACATTCTACATATGATGTAGAATGTAAGAAATTACAGTCTATGCAAACACTATGACACATGCACACACCTGTATTCCCTGCTGTCCTGCCTTCTCCTGCTGGCCGTCGCTCTCTGTGGCACTGTCTGCATCAGCAGGCTGTGAGTCAGTCTGCCAGCTGGTGTGTCTCCACACTCCTCATCTTTCTCTTCCTCCACCTCCCTCATTCCTCCTCCACATCTACAAAAGAGTGCAGTGGATGTGTTATTTAAGAAGTGAGAAATACTGCCTCCATTTTTTTTATGATGAACATGAATCCAAGACAATGACAGTGGTGTGAATGTGATTCCGCAGCTCATCTCACCTCCACTCTTCGTTCTCAGTGAGTGTGGGTAAATACCCAGGCACAGGCTTCGCTGGCCCCGATGAAGGGCTCTGATCACTGGGGTTAGGTTTGGGACTCTCTCCTCCTGTCCGAGTGTACTCCAGGTACAGATCTGACTTCAGGAACAAAGGGTAGGTGTTCTCCTCCATCATGGCCTGAATCTCAGTCTGGGCCTGGAAAACACACAAACTGCAGTCACACATCTGCACAATACTAAATGATATCTTTAAATACAACCAGAACTTGCAGAACTTCAGACAACTGTTGATGAAATGATTGAAGTGAAGTCGCCCAGATGCAAAGTGCAGCAGTTACTCGGACAAAAACAACATTGACAGGGACACAAATGATAAAGTGGCATTTGACCCACGGGCCAAAGCCAGCGTGCGAATGAGGCTGTACAACGGATGTACACATTAGGCTCATTCAAAGTAAGTTGGATAGTTTACCATCCGGAGCTCAGAGATCATGTTCAGAGTCAAACTACAACTAGAGATATTGCATACGTTACCTGAGACCATGGGATTTCATTAGCTATAGATAGATTTTTTTTTCTTTTACGCTGAAACTTGATATTTATTAAAAGAATGTGCAAAATGCGTGTAAAGGGAGTGACACTCAAACTCATTTGTGTCCTACAAAAATTAAACAATAAACCAAGACATATGCCGGACAAAATAGACTCTTGTGCTCTAGTATTCTGCAAATTTCTTCCCAGTCTTGTTAGAATATAAATGAGTTACTGCTTAATTTGGAGGAACCATCATTTTTATCATCTGCAATATTGAGACTCTATTAACCACCACCAACTGGTAGAGGGGGTCATTCACAATCTGCAAAGTTGTTGGTTCAATCCCTGATGAACCAACATGTTCAAATGTCCTTGAGCTAGACACAGATACCCACATTGCTATAAATGATTGTTTCACTGGTGTGTGAATGTGAGTGTTTGTGTGTGGGGAGAGGTAAGTCATACAGATAAGAAACCAAGAGGGGTGGAACGTTTGGAGAAGTAAACCTGAAACTAGCTTCATTCAGTAATTAAGCAATCTCACTTTGTAATTTTCTGTTTATATAACCACTTGGAAAAGTTTAGTCGCTGCAAGTATGAGATAGAACCTCACATTCTGTACAGAGGGAAAAAAGAACACTCTGGACACCATGAAAAAAATGATAGGTGAACAAGGGTATGTGAAGGGGCATGTGAGCAAAACACTAACCTGAAACTAAAACTTTAGTTCTTTAATGTGGTTTATTTACTAGAGCAGAGGAATACCAGCAGTTGCATGCTTTTATTCTTTGATGGTGGTGTGTGCATGTCTCCAGCCGCTTTCCTTGTTAACATGTGTAAACAGGGACAACGAGTGGTTTTGATTCTGTAAACTTATTTCAAAACTGCAGATACCGAATTCTATATGGTTTTAGTCTTAGCTCCCATTTGTCTGTTATGAGGAAAGTACTGTCTATATACATATTATGAATGGTAGTTTCAAAAGTGAATTAAATGCTGAGCTTATGTATCCTGCCTGCAAATGCAATACATCTCTCCTTAACAATAATATACAGAAACGTTTGAGACTGACTGAGTGATTAATTTGGTCAATTAGTCTGCACCAACAGGCAATGTTGCAGTCGAGACCACCAAAACCACGACAAAGTCATGACTAAGACCAGAATGTACTAAACAGAAGAAAAGACTAGATCTTTGAAGGAGTTGGGACCAAGTCAAAACCAGAACATAATGTGCCCGTACTTGAAAACCCTCGGCCTTCCGTCCACACACATATGGATGGGCAGACGGATGGACGACGAGCTGTTGTGTTGACAATACCCTGCGGTGAGGGCCGAGGGTAACCAGATACAGAGTATGTCCATTACTGGTCATTGTTTTTCATGGGCAATAATACAACAATAGAAACCACAATTAGTTGCACAAGTGTGGTAATTTGAGAAAAGACTGAGACCTTCAAAAAGAGACTGGTCTCAATACCGCTGCTAAAACACTGCTGCTAAGACCTTTTACCAAAACTGGAAGTAGACCGAAGCTCTGATAATGGCTGAGGGCTAATGCTACATTCCAAGATGAAGATGGCTCTAGGTTGACTGTATTCCAATATAACAAGTTAGAACACCAATAATAAAACCAGTTCTAGTTGTTGGAAGTAGTAGCTTATTACTAAAATGAGTAACTCAGCTGTCTGATGCATGAGGACAAGTTCTAGAGTACACATTAAAGGGCAGCCACATCAGCTTTTATGAGAGGATACAACGGGATGAGGCTCTAAAGCTTCTCATGTCCAGAAGTAATCATTAACATATAAGGGAACTTATAAAAGCTCTTTTATTAGAGAAGAAAGCTGACAACACTTGAACTGTAATCACTTCCACGATGACTCTGTACTGATGGAATGTCACGACAAAGGTTTACATGTCATTAAAGTCCAAAAAGGAAAGTATCATTCTTACTGTGTCCAACTGATCTATTCATTAAAGTTACTGTGACATCATAAACGCTCAAAATATAGCCACCTGTGAAAAGGAGATGAACTAAATATATTCTGTTGCAATTATTTGAGCAAACTGAAAGTATTCTGTGTGTCATTCAGCTCAGCTTCATTCAGCTGTGTAAAGCTAACAGAAATTACATAATTTGTGATTTCCAATTAGTTTTCTACTATCTGAACTATGACTAGTGATCTTTTAATAAAAACATGTCATCTGAATGACATCTGAGTATAGGACTAGGTATTGTGTGAATTAGATCAATTCCAGTTCTTAATAATTCCATGGTTCAATTCCAAAAAGATTTAATTAAAACAAGTGTTCAAATGTTACCTGGCAAAAATACATATCAATCAGAATGTGGATACACTGAAGTTAGAAAAACAACAGACAAATACATAAACACAAGTGATTATGTTATTTCTACTCTCAATAATATAGGACATACCTCCTACAATTAATATTCAACTGGATTTCATTTGTTAAAAAGGTCTGCCCAGTAATTTTAACATCTTATTTTGAGATTTGTTTGTGTGAGAGGAATATTTGGTACTGTCAGTCGGTTTTATTCTGAACACACATCTCAATTGTCTAGAAAACTAAAACTGTTGATTCTATCAGAAAATCCATTGGAATGCTTATTGTAGGTATCATCAGATATCAAACTGCAGATTAATTTGATCACAGAATCTTGAATATCCCTTTTCCCACATCAAGAAGTGTTCCGATCTGTGACTCAATAACTATGGCCCAATCCAAACTGTGAGTTTTGCGATCTGTTGCACTTCTAATGCCAATGAACGACCATTATTATTCATAAAGTGTATTATTAGACAATGATTGGACTTTTACTTGTAACATATAATTATAGCAAATGTACCTACAGCACTAGAGTCAATAATAATAATAACAACAATACACACAGCACTCTTCTGTGTAATCCAACAATTATTACTCTAACTTTACACAAATGATACGTAAATGTTTAACTTACCTGTTCGAACATGGCAGGGTCTGGGTGTGGCCTCCCGACACAATCTCTGATGAAGCTCTTGGTAGCGGGTTTGATCTGCCTGGACACTATGCCACTTCCATCTACAATGTACTTCCTGTAGATGGCTTTGGCCAGCTTTAACCTCTTCTCCTGGCTGGTCTTCCGGAACCCCGAGCAGGCAAACCAGAAATCAAGAAGGTCTGCGCAGCCCTCCTGGCAAAGGAAGTTTCGGAACAGCTGGATACCTTCTTGGTCATCCAGGAGTGAGTGAAGAGATTCGGCCCACTTCAGGTAAGGCGGCGTTGGTGACGCCGAGCCCTCGGGTTCATACCCCAAGTCCAAATCTGGGCGGCGCGGAGTTGCAGATGATGAGGAGGGTGTGTAACTCGACGGATCCCCCATTTTAGATGAAGAGGATGATGGAGGGAAGCCAAGGCTTTGGGAAAGGGTGTTTGGACGGGTGTTGACCGATTGGACTGGGGGGTCCACATCTGTTCCCTCCTCACCAGGTACTGGGGGTCGTGGAGCATCCTCTGTGAAGTGTGTAGGGCCGCTCAGAGGAGCCACAACCCCACCTCCACCCCGGTACCCGATCCCATGTAATTCTCTGACAACACTCATGTCTCTGATTGCACAAAGCAGAGGTCAGATCTTCCCCAAGGATTTTGCAGATAAACAATTCTCCCTGCAGCAGAAAAAGACAGAAGTAAGTGGCTGCAAAATGGAAAACATTAAGACACAATGTCTACATGTAACAATTATTCTGTTTTTGTTATTTATTGTCACACTTTTCTCCAAATGGAACCTTTCTGATCAATAAGTATGGGATAAGCTGACATTGGGATCCTTTAGATGAAATGACAAGCACGCAGCTGTAACAGAAAGTAAGATCCATTACAATGGACAGTTTGTTAATCTGGGGCATACAGATTACACAGTCTATGACTGGAGATATTATATCTGTATGACTATTTATTCTGAGGCTCCGTGTTTATAAGACACACAACCCATTTACAATCAACAAAGATCCCCTGTGGTAGAGTTGGTTGCCTGAAAGAAAAGCACACCAACTAAAGACACTTATTATAACATTATGAAAGAGAATATCAGCAGGTTTTAGGATATGACCAAATATCACAATACACTTGTTTAATGGAGGGTCATTGAAGGAATGAAAGATTAGGATCACATGGTTGAACATCTACTACTAGAGGAAAATTAAAATATATTATGCAATTATGTATGCACAGCTGCAAGTAAACAGGAATATTACTACATTTATTTTTATTAACCAGATTAACATTTTAGGAATACAGTCTTTCAGAATAATAGCATAGGACAATGGAATATTCTGTGCATGTTAATGTATTCAATATTGATAATAATCTGTTTATACATATAATAAAAATGAGCATCCTTCAAATATTCCCATTTAAATGTTGATTTTTTTTTTTCCCAGTGAGGGACTTGTTTGGCCATGTCACCTTATACTGACAAATAAACTGTATTTTCACCATTATTGCAATATAAACATATTGTACAAGAAATGCATAAATAACTTATTTTATTCCTAAATTACAGATTTTCCTAATTTTGTGCTGATAAATGAATGACTAATGTCATATCTTCCATTCATCAAAGGTTGGCATTGCAGTATTTTTCATATTCAAAATCCCACCAATATGAAAACAAGTCTATTGGTACGCTAGCATCAACTATAGTCTAGCATTTTACAGTTCCTAACATGGAAACTTTTGGAAGTATGGCTGACTGTATTTTAGTCTGTTAACTGCTTGGTTACATTGTAATGAGGAAAGACACTTTAAGAAATGATGACAGACACGGAGTTTGAAATCTGATTGGGTCTTATCATTAGCAATGAATGCTTCACTCATTTGTTGCACCCACTCATGTGACCCTTTCTGGAAGACAATAAGATTTGACTACCAGCTGTTAATTCAATGTGGTCATGGGATTACAGGCTTTTCTTGTTTGTGGCCTCTATTACTAGTTGTTCAGTTAATTTCTACATTTTATCATGCTGCTGACATAAATAGCAGACACGCTGTTGATTGACAATTTCTGACAATACCCATGCCCAATTGTGGTATGAGCTCACATGGTTATGTGAGATGAATTTCAGGTATTTACAATCGACAGAGATGGTTAGTGACATTTCACAGAATTTTGATGGAGGTCACTTTCATTTTAACATCAGAAAGTAACAGTTTGAATGCAGACTTGTACATCCACACTAGTGTGTGAACATACTCACCATCATAATCATAATCATCTCAATCATGTAGGTGTTGTGGCTGAAATGATGACAACTGACTTGCCTTCAACTGTCCTCACTTTAAGAGTGAGGAGAGTTAAGAGCTTCACAATCTACTACGTTATTATTAAGAAGCAACAGTGAGATGAGCACATTAGAAATTAAAAGCATTATTACAATCAGGATCCGTTTTAATGGCTAAATGTGCGTATGCATATATTTAGCTCTTTTTCTTTGTTCTCAGTGTTCTCAAGACAAACATAGACACAACAAGAACAGGACATGGAAGGTAAAACAGGAGGTACAGACTTCACAAAACATTTGCAAAAACAAGAAAGATCCATAAACAGCACAAAAGATACGAATAAAAAAAAAAAACTCAACAAGTGTTCGGTGACATCCAAATAGTATAAATGGCGCAAATGGCATTCTACTACAATACCTAAGTTACCTATGCTAAAATGTTAGCATGTTAGCTTTGAAAGAAATGTAACACTTCAGTCTGTAACTTGCAATTAGCAAGTAAGAACAGCGTCAACAACAAAACTTGCATATACGTAAATTATAACGCTGAAGTTCGCGAATAAGTTTTTCACGTCAGCCTAAATGAATCGCTAGTGCCAACAGCTGTCAAATCAAACCTCAAACTTCGTATGGGAAGACAGAATTTTCTACATGACCAACAAATGTTAACAAGCTAAGGCAGCTAGCTAGCCTCGTAGCAATGCCAGCAACGATGCCAGTGCTTTGAAGTGAGAATCTCATTCATCTTGGCCTGCAAAGACGGTGGGGGATGGGTACAGAAACAAACTCTACAACCACACAAGACGGGCCTGCGTGCAGAAACACTTCAGCACACAGGCGTACTTGGTAAATTCTTTCGCGTCGAGCAAAGTTGTACAGAAACAACACCAACTACTACAATAACAAACTTCAACAAACCAGCCGATGTGAGATCAAACAAAACAAGAAACCGAGGGCACGTTTTCGACTGTACGAGCTGCAGCGCCAGCTAGCCTGGTGCGCTAGCTAGTTTTGGTTAGCCTACTAGCTTGTTTAGCTATGTAGCGTTAACGTCCCGTGTTTTCCATAAAAGTAATGTGTCCTACCGTCTCTGAAAGCCCGTTCCCCTTAATCCGCTGCATTGGGGATACTGGCACGAACTGTGTGCTCCAAAACGCAGCATATGGATAGCTTTCTGTTATTAAATATTAACGAAAATAACCCGTCGTCTTGCCCTTAACTCCCCATGGTGGCTGGCTTCTGAGCAATAATACAGATCGAGAGAATACGTGCGTGCACGCCGACTCTGTGCGGCGAGTGGTACGTTTGTAGAACTACAACTGATAGAAGTGACACACGTTGAGGGGGTTCGTGAATCCACTTACAGAGCAATATTACGGTGTATTTGGTTTGAAAAAGCAGGATTAACCAAACTGTAGCTTACTAACAAAGAGAAAAAGCAAAGTACTCACAGCGAAGGGAAATTACATTTATTCGATTTCTGTCGATTTTTGTGTATTTTCTGTTTTCATCTATTTTACATCTTTACATCGTCTTAAAAATCTTAAGGTTATAGTCACCGTCACACGTATACACTGGTGTAAAACATCCGAAATGTAGTGGATTAAACTATAAAGTGTCATCAAATCGGAGGGTTTTTTTTGTTGTTGTTGTTTTTTTTTTTAAGTTATTTAAATTTAAGCTTTAAGCTCTAACCCTAAGGGTGGTGTAAATTTAAAAAAAAAAAAAAAAAAAAGGAAAATTAAATACGACTTGCCCTCAAATTGTAAAGCATAAATTAGAGTAAAATTAATACAGCCTACTTAAATTAATTTCATGTATACTAAATTGCTTTCAAGCACAGTAACATTCAGTTACATTCAGTTAATGTACTCCGTTACTCTTCAGCAATGGCAGTTAAATAGAAAATGCTCTACTAGACTCAAAAGCTTGGTGGATTTGCACAATAGTTTAACGCGCTTACTGTATTTATATGTCGCACTTCTACACTCCTGTAACAAAACGACGTTCATTAGCGCCCCTGCTGGCATCAATAGGTCATTACAACCAAACCACATAAATTAATATCGGTAGGAAGGCTAAATGCATTCATTTGTGGCTATTACAATACAGTTTTAACGCGCTAGAAATAACCTACAGGACAATATCGTAAACATGCAAAACAGGCAATAATATATTTAATGCAGAAACACAAACCAGCGTAGAGAGTGCTCAGCACTTTGTAAATGAGCGGGTCTGAATGCAGGGAAAAGTCAAGCAGCTCACATAAGCAACAAGTCGACTCTTACCTTTGGACAGGTGTTCAGTTTACGGAGCTCATGTCTGCTGGAGGAGAGACTGAATGCAAAGAGCAAGAGCACACCGCCGCCGCCTCCGCCACCTGAGCATCCTGCTGTCACCCCCCCCACACACTCCCCCCTCCCTCCGCCGGCTGTCAGTCAGTCAGTCCGGAGGAGAACGCACCGAGCCGCTGCCCTCTGAGGCTGCGACAGAGGGGGCAGTCTGCACAAACAAGCACACATCTCTGCATTATCACAGCCACAAATTAAACAAACAGTCTGTCCTACAAAAAAAAAAAAAAGTGAATTGTATTTCATGCATAACAAAAATCCTGCATCATCTGAATCATCATTAATCGTGAATAAATGCTTATTATAGATATCTCGTGTGAAATATATTGAAAAAAAAAACAAAACAACAAGATGAGGTAGGTAAACAAATTCTACATTTTCTTAATAAAGGCTAAAGGATTTGTTAAACAAATATTAAGCTTAGCTAATCATTTAAATCATTTATTGATTATTGCAGTACCACCATCATTGTAAATCGGTTTAATTTACATCTTTTATATTCTATTATAGTTTATCTTTTACGCCACTTTGTTTATTATGATTCTACATTGCTGCTTTTTTTTTTTTTTTTGTAAATTGCATGGCATTTAAATATCCAGGTGAGATACAAACAGTTTCTCAATTCTCTGTTTGCCCTGTGCATCTAGCAAATTGACAATAAAAAAACATTTTTAAAAATCTTTTAACTAATTTCTGCAGAAAAATCTAACTATATAATAATGATTACACTTTATAATGAAAAAGCAGGAATACTGATATCATTTCATTCATTTTATTACCACTAACTTCCACCCAATTTTGTTGCTTTTGTGATATGTTATTTGCTAAGTAGAGAAAGATTGATTGCACTTCAGAAAATTAAGAAGTTGTAAAAACCTATATCACATATTTATACCATTGATATAAATCTTGCTAATGAGATAATATCCTGTACACTGAAAATATTTGTCACATTTAATATTATTCAATAATGAATTGAAATTCTTGAAAAATTATTAAAATATACCACAGGTAACCAGAATTGTGGTTAGTGACTGATATTTTTTAAGTTGCATTTTATTTTAAGTGACAAATATTTGACAAATATTTAACTTGTATGAATCAGCTTTTCCTGTGAAATTAAATATTCTGTCTGTATTGCATATGCAAAGTACTTTTAGATATATCTCTGCAGTTTAGTTGGGTACGTTAACATGTGGGTCTGGGGGAACAGACCTGCAGCTGGAGCCTTAGACCCTAAGTGGACATTTAAGGAACTGCAGGCTTTGGTTCTGCGTTGGCTTCATCTTTCAACCCCTGAACTTGGTGCTTAGGATGTGTGCAGGCATTATGTTAATGCATGGATATTACACCTGTCTGTGATGCGTGCATTAATACCATCCATGTTATGCCCAAGAAATGTTTATTCTGGCGTCTTGGATTTAGACTTTTATTGTTTTTACAGCAGTTTCCGACTACACCAGTTAAAATATACTATGTTTGCTATGGACTACTTATTTGTGGTGGATTTACCACCAAAAATACAACTGGAAAGCTCTCTTGAACAACCGGCACAATAACGCTCTGTGGTTTACCATGTCTCCTGTAGCTGTCCCAGGTGGGGGGTGGGGGTGATGGGGTGGGGGTGGTCTGGGGGCTCCTCTGGGGTCCAGGTGATCATCCTCACCTTGGTCCAGTTTTGGATTGTCTGATGTTTCCATCCTAAACTGAACCTGTGCAATAAAAAATACAGCATCAAGTCTACAGACTATGTTTATTATGAAAGAGGACAACACATTAGCACCAATGTTAGTTTAGTACTTTAACTGTGAGTTTTCTTTATGAGCTGTTTGGTCTGTTCTCTTCTTATTGGCCAAGGACTCAGATGAAAAAAACTTTCAACCTTTAAGAACTTAGAATATTGAGGCCTCTGTCAATTAAATATGATCAACCCCAATCATAATTATTGCTGATTAAGTCATTCATAGTATAATTCATATAGGTCTACTGTACTTAAGTTGTTTTTTTTGTTTTTTTTAAAAATTAAATTAATTTGTTGGTCAGGACATTCTTGCAAAACAGATTTTTAATCTCAATGAGTTTTTTCCTGGTTAAATAAAGGTAGTATTGCTTGTGTTTACTATTGCCCAAGAAAAAAAATCCTGTTGGGACAGTACAAGATACCATACATTTCTTAATGGTAAGTATACTATACTATGCTATTAAACTTGTACTATCACATAAATATACTACATTTAAATAATCAACAGATTCATAATTTTATGACATAGGTTCAGTCTCAGAATATTCATGACTCAGATTGAAACATTTCAGGCTCAACTTGGCCGTCTAATTTTGAATATAACTTTGTATAATATGTATAAGTTTTTATATAATTGCATATGTGCTTATTTCCTGTATGATGCATTGATTGTGAAATTACTGGCCAATACCAATGGTGATGTTTACACTGACATTGTGGCTGATAGTCAGCACTGATACAGATAGTTATTTCTGTTTTTATGTTTTGTTTTTGTTGTTATTTAGGCCGCATTAACAAAGAAATCTTCATTAAAAATAGCTACTATTTTAAAGTGTTTCAGCTCTTTATCACATTATTTTTGAATGAACGCAGATTCAAACATACTTATGAAAAAAAACAAAAAAAACAAAACAGATAAATACCTGCTTCTACCACTGGTGAAAATATATTTTATATGCCTATAGTGGCTGATATCAGCAAATATTTGCCGATACTGATGTCAGGTTGGTATATTGTTGCATCCCATCTTTATTGATTTGGTCGCATAATGTACAAAAAACATGACCCCAGAGACCTAACAGATAAAAATGATTTGAAACGGGGAAGCCTCATGTTTGTGTTGTCATGTTTAGATTTTAATGTTGTCTGTACCACTTACACTTCGATAAAATATCCAAAGTTGACCTTGAACTGTATGCCTCTCACTTTTTAGCCACAATCTTTAAAGCCATTTACATATAGACACAGACATTCGACGTGTCACCATATAAGACTTTCAGGTGATAGTGATGATGACGTTGGTGATGAGTTTGTCTGCAGTGGTGATTTGAGGAAACAGTGATAAAGTTTTGGCAGTGTGCTCTGCAACCACACACACACACACACACACACACACACACACACTCTTCATTATGAAAATGTATTCACATCAGTTTGGCTTATGTCCTCCGTAGTCAGCACTCATACACATACACATACACATACACATACACATACACTTGCATACGCAGGTTGCCTCCTGCTGCAACAGGCTGCTGGTGTTCAGCCTGCTGCAGTGCCCCCAGAGACAATGAGGGGAGACAAAGAGAGAATACTAAGGAAGATGAACTTGACCTTTATGATGTCTTGGTGAGGAGGGGTTGGGGGCATGATGATACTTATGAATCTATAATGAATTTCAACTGTGTGTGTTTCTATGTGTGTATGTCTGTCTGTTTGTCTGTTGAGGTCTGAGATCTTAGCTGAAGAAAGGTCATCACATGGGTGGGGGTGGGAGGCCTCTGTCCTATACACTGTATATATGTGCATACATTCTATCTATCTATCTATCTATCTATCTATCTATCTATCTATCTATCTATCTATCTATCTATCTATCTATCTA
>JAPQRP010000001.1:28010004-28067412 GCA_037367295.1 Apogon hyalosoma | reverse complement strand
GGATTTTTTTATTTTTTTTTTTGCCATTTACAGGTAAGGAACCAAATATGGTACCTTCATTGACCTTGATTTTTTTAAATTTCACAAAAGTAATAAAGTCTTGTCAGGTCCTCCAATAACACACTAAGGTTGAAATATGGAGCCCTATAAAGGGTTGCTCAGATCCTTACTTTTTTAGTAAAACATCAAGTTTGAGGGCTGAATGTTCACCTGCTGCCTAATATATCCACCCACTGACAGGTCCCATTAGAATGAGATCATCAATATTAACACCACTTTGCCTGTTGTTGTCAGAATGTAATGGCTGACGTGTTTATAAAGTTGTCAGCAGTGATGTATGAATAGATGTCTATTCCAGAAACGTCAATAAATGCTGTGATCTGTGTATTTTGGCCTCATTTTATGCCTTTCTTCAGCAGTGTCAGTGGAAGGTAGGCAGGAAACAAGGACAGAGTGTGTGAGTGGGATGAAATACAACAAAGGTAAACCATACTAAGACTCAAACCTGGGACAGAACTGACACACACCACCTTGAAAAATTAAACCAAAACACGTCTGTTCTATGGACTCCGTCCAAATATCGCAATTTGTAAAGCCTGCCATACTGCCATAGAGGATTTAATCCAAATCTGCTACGTATACTTCATTTTACCCTTTTATTCACTTAATTATCCATAAATATAAATCTATTTCCAAATGCTAGATTAGGACACACAGCTGTTTTTCTGAGTCAGTAAATCTACATTTCAATAAAAATCACTATGTCAATAGTAGAATAAACCAGTATAAGAAGCCTCTCTCATTGATTCTCCACCAGATTACTCTATTCAACCAGCCTTGATTTTGTCTTTTGCTGTTTCCATGGACGATTTCCACATTCCTTATCTTAGAATAGCACTGAAATCATTTTACCACTGGTAAGTAATTTGATCTAATAGCTTAATAATACAAAATAATCGCCTCTGTGTATTTTTGTTTTATAGCTTTAACAGAAAATTATCATAAATATAATGACTGTGGAAAAACGTTACCTCCTAACCCCCATATATCAAAGAAACCCCCTAATGATCATAGTGATTATAAAACAATTCATAATTTTACACAGCATCATCTGACACAACAATAACATAATAGCTCACCAATGGTAAAAAAATCAGTCTAACAGGGTAAATGGTTGAGATGTTCTGCTAGAGATGTATTTTGTGTTTTCATTGTACCACTGTCAGATTCTCCTCCATTCATTCCAAAGGGGTGAGTTGGTGGAATGTGACAGTTTATGACTAATTCTTTTGCCCCCAAAGTCATACATAACTATTGAATCCATTTGTCACAGCCCGGATATCTCCCAAATATTGTGACATTAAAATTATACCAAAGCTAGATAGTTTGAATCCTAGAGTTTTGTGTGAGAGTTGAATTTTAATTTGCTTTTCTTCATCTTTCTTTGTTCACATCGAAATTATTTTTTTGCCGTTTCGTCAATATGAAAATCTTAAAAACAATCGTATTATACGTCATCATTTTAATCATTTGTTCTTACTTGTATGTTTTTATCATAACAGTAATTGTATGTTGGTAATTTCAACAGTAATCTATTTTCTAACAGACCTCTCCTCTCCAGTGAGGATTTGTCTTTGACCATGTGTTAAAAGCTGAATTGGTCAAAAAACTGATTTATTTACGTAACAGCTGAAGTGATAGAAATGTCAGAATTTAAAGTAATGTTAATATTGCGTATGATTACTAAGTTTGTATTGACTGAAATGAGGCAAAGTGTCCCCGTGGGAGTATCTTGAGCTGTGGGGGAAGATACGCTTCAGCAAAATTTTACATTTCATTTTATAATAACAAACCTTTAACATGTTGTGATTTAACGACCCTTTAAACATGTTCACAGCATACATATTAAATAGTATGCACATGTTATATTGATATTGAATTATATGTATTTTGGCAGTTTAACCTCTTGAATGTTGATGTTTTGATGAATGTAATTTGTATTGGTGGTGTATTCTGTTTGTTTTGCCAATGACAGGAAAACACGGAGAGATTCTTAACTCTGCATAGATATGTTTCATTTGATTTATGATGTGTTTACATTGAAACAACATTATGATTCATCAAATATATGCCTCTTGGAAAAGGCTGGTTTATATATTCTTAGATAACATTCAAATTGCTGTGAGAGAGGCAATAGAAATAGTTATAAGTGTTTATTTTTTACTGATATATTTCCTCTTGTGAAAAAGATTTTCATATCACTCAATATTGATAATTATCAGGAAAACCATATTTTTTACTGTTTAAAATACAATTCATGGTCCTTAGTGAAAGTTACGTAAACCACACGGTCATTTGTGATTTTAAACTATTATTTATGGTCAGAACATGACAAAAAGTTGTGAAACAGCAGATTTCAGAAATCAAGATGCAGAGCATTAAAATTATCTGTAGTAATAACATTTTTGTTGGTCAAAACTGACATGCAAATAAAACATTGAAATTCTTTGCAATGTACGGAAAAAACTTAAAGATGAATGCTATCATAATTGTAATAGTAAGTACATTATGATAATTATCTTTATTGTTTTGCGACCATCCTCTACTTCTAAACAGGGTCTATTGTGAATTGAGGTGTGTTGTTATTTTTAATATGTTTGTGAGAACTAAACATTTGGATATGAAGCTGTAGTGACTATACAGCTGGTTTTAGATACTGTAATTAAAATGTCATTCATACACGAATGATCCGAAGCTTCCACGACAACAACTAGTGACCCTGTTCCTTTACTTAAACTATTTGCAGTGTTGGTAAAAAAACAAAAGCCCCTGCATCAATCACTCATTGTCAAGTATATGATGAAAACAACTATTTCCAGTGAAGATAAAAGTGGATTACTATTTCTTAAATTGAAGGGAGAGTCTCCCTTTAGATGACTGAGACGCAGCTTTTTGTCAGAGTGCGGATCCAGCTCAGGGGTCCCTTTTGTTCCAGCTGCCAGAGCAGATTTAGGCGTCTGTACGGAGGCCTGTCAGAAACAGGCTTATCTCTTGGGGGCCTCCCCAGCACAAAGACCCATTTAGATACTCACAGAGAGTGAAATCTTCATTATATAGGTCTTTAAAAAAAAAAGAAACAGACCTCTACTCTTTAAGAACATTAATTGAGGATGGGTTTTATGTACAATTGGAATAAAAAATCCAAAACAAAAGATGACGACGTCGGTCAACACTCAGGATCGCATCATAAATGATGTTTCATGTCTTTTTAATTGCATATTTATTGTACATTTGAAGGCAATGTTGTCAAAGAGAATCAAAGCTTTTATCATACTTATCATACTTCTTAATTATGCAGTTATTCAGTGTCCTCTTTTTCCTTTAGAGTGCCATTATTTGGTCCCATGAAAGAAGAAGACAATAGATGAAGAGCTGGATCCATAATATCAACATCAAGGCTTTCCATCCATCTGTCCAAGTATCCATCTATCTCTCTCTCTATCATCCACCCGGCCATCCACCTATCTATCCATCTGTTGGCCTTTCCCAGCCATGGCTGCAGTAAGGGTGTCAGTATATCTGCCATGGCGTCCTGCTGATGTGTATTGTGACGGAGTTGAATACTCCAGCTACCAATATGGCCTGCACCAATACTGGATTAGCCACAGTGGATTAGCTGGCTGCCCTCCTGCTGCTTATTCAAATATTGTTTCACGTATTGTCATCAACCGGGACAGAGCTGTGGCCCGGTAGTCTGTGAGCTCCAGAATATTCTTAAAGGAAAAAAATATCTTTGAATCCATTTTCACCCGACAAAAGATTTCATTTTTCAGCGAATTGACCATTTCGGAGTTTCGGAGACAGAACTAGAACAAGGAGAGAAAGGGATGGATGGATGTAGAGATGATGGAAAGCAACACCCAACCAAGGCCAAAATCAGGCATGAAAGCGAGCCTTGATCTTTGATACATGGTGTTTTTCCCTTTTTTTCTCCTCCTGTTTCCCTTTCTCTCTTTCACCCTCTCACATACACTTGGGAGTCAAGGCAATTGATGTGCTGCCTTTGATGGCAAAAGGAGGCCTATATTAACCAGCCAAAAAAGACCATGATGAAAGGGGGCTGGAGAAAAAGAAAGAAATGGGTAGAAAATGTCTTATTAAAAAGAACTCATGATGAATGCTCGGGATGGAAGTGATGGTGACCAGACATCTGGGCGTCCGTTGGAGGGTTTGATGGTTAAACGGCGGCGAAAGGGAGGAAAGGTAGACGGTAGAGCTTACCGTGCTAGCCCGGCGGTAGAAGTGCTGGTGTCTGAGGCCGACTTGGTGGTTCCAGCGGGTCATCCTGTCTGAATGAGGGGAACGGATGCAGCTGCAGAATGGCCGCCATTCCTCTTGACGACGCGGAGGTTCTGGACACCAGTGGTGGACGTCCCATAGCATAAGCGGTCGCCATCTTTGTCCTGTTGTTGTCTTGGATATATCCTCTCCTGCGTCCTCATCCCTCCCTCTCTCTCCGTCTCTTTGATCATACCTCCCTCCCTTGCTCTCTCTTGCCGTATGACATCATCACGCTGCGGTATCGACAGGCATCAAAGAACCTCTGGGCAGGACTTTGTATCTGTCGGTCTATGTGCATTTGAAAGGGGTGTAAATATGGAGCATAAAGAGTAGTGCTGTAACCCACCCCCCCTGTTCCCAGCATCCACCACTGTTCTTCTCTCCCTGCAGATGGATGGTTTATTAGGCCAATACAAAACTAAACACACACATGCACACACCACCCATCTCTCAGACGGGTGTATCCCGAGGCCCCCTGCTGTGCCTGCAGCGTTTGAAGATGTGTTTGGGAGCTTTATTCACCCACAAGCTCGCTCCTTTTACCCTCATCCTCCTCATCCACCTCTTCATGTTCTTTCCACAAACACAAACAGTCATTTAGTCAATGAGTTCATTCTCTCTCAAACTAATATAAGAACTCTGCCGCTTACGCCACTGCCCTCCCCTGCTCTTTCGCTCTTACCTCTTCCAGCTGGTTGGTACCATTTCCAATCCTGTTAGAGTTGTATGTCCTCTTAAGGAGCCCTTCTGTCTGTCTGTCATCTGCCTGAAAATCACATATACATGTTTCACTGTCACGTTCCCAATCCTCCTCGGCAGCTGTTATCCAATCCGATGAGATCTTCCCTGAAAACACACACGGAGGTAACAAAAGAAAGAGCAGGGTTTGGCTAACATTAAAACACTAGCAAATGACATGTACTTGATTTGCAAACATTAATCCTGCGCTTGTATCTTGTAGTGCTCAAGAACAGTCTTGGCCTCATCTTTGACTCGTGTTTTTATTCTGTCTTGTCTCTTGGACAAAGAAGATTCTGGATTTCCCTTGGTTTTCAGGGGGCTTAGGTGCTGCCTGTTACACTGTTTTCCTTCAGTTTATGGGAGACTTTGGTGTGTAGATGTTTAGAGGTTTAGGAGTCCTATTTACATTATAAAAATTGGCATTTTTCAGATTAAAAAAATATATACATACAAATTCACATAATTTAACCAGTTTTAGAAGGATATGTACAAACAATTGGAAAGGCTAGAAGTAAAAATGAATAATAAAAAATTAAAAAAAAAAATAGTTGAAGAAGTCCACTCGTTCTCATCAGATCTAGGAGAAGTTTTCTATGATGCTCTCCACATGCTGTTTTTAGATGAATTTGGATTAGGTGTACCCCAACATAACTTGTGCACAGCACCAAAATTACAACGGCAACAGCCAGTACATTGTCACCACAATTACTGTAAAAAGCAGATGTCAAACTTCCTGCTTCAAGTGCAACCTATTACTTGACCTATTTCTAGAGAAGCTACAGCTGCCTGGAGGAGAAATCAGTGAAATATTCTGTAATAAAATTTGGCAATCTGTAAAGTCAGTAATGCAAGAGGACAGTATAAGTGACACTAATGAGGCTTGCTTGACATTTTTTTTTCCTTCCACCATGAATTCATGACACCTGAAAACAAGTGAAATTCTCATCCCCTGCTCTTTTGTCAGCTGGGTGCTGCTTATTCGGTCTTGACTCAGTCTTGGACAAAGAGCATTCAGACTACAAGATCACAGCTGTTGATGATATTACTAAATTGCCTGTAAATTTATTGATTTATTTTTAACATCTTTCCTGTTTGTTGTGTTCGTCTGTGAGTGCATTTTCAGTCCACTGTAAAGTCACAATAACAAAACAAGTTGGACTCTCATCCCCTGCTCTTTTGCTCTTACCTTTTCCAGCTGGTTGGTACCATTTCCAATCCTGTTAGAGCTGTATGTCCCCTTAAGGAGCCCTACTGTCTGTCTGTCATCTGCCTGAAAATCACATATACCTGTTTCACTGTCACGTTCCCGATCCTCTGTACAGCTATTATCCAATCCAATGAGACCTTCCTGCAAAATATACACAGAGTTAACAAAAGAAAGACAGTGTCTGACTGACAAGGAATCACAACCAAATGACAAATTGAGTTTATAAAAAGTGACCCATATTTAACAGCAGCCTTTATCCAATCTTGGAAAAGACAGTCGAACAATTACAAAAATCTTTTTTTTTTTTACTTGAAAAGCAGTAAATGATTGTATTACCAACACAGAAAATACTGAAAAAGTCATACCTCAACCCCCTAACCTCCACTTGGAGCCCTAATCTTTAGCAAAAATTTAAGGAACTTTCACAACAGAGAATGTGGTGATCCTAAAAAGAAAAATAATTGAATCACATACAATGTTTTTGATAACAAAAAAAATTATAGGCAAACCTCTACTATAAACACAACACGGCCAACTCTGAAATCTACTCTTTTCATGGAACCCTAAAGGTAGGGGGCTAGGCTTACAAAAAAGGCCAAAATGCATTTATTACACTTAATTGAAAGGTAACATTGTTTAGAACATGAAATCCAGCCACTGATTCCAGTTTTAAGCCTAGACCTAGTTCTAGTCTCAAGCCTTGATAAATGGAGAGGGTTGCGTCAGGAAGGGCATCCCACGTAAAACTTCTGCCGAACTAACCATGCAAATTGCAAACATGACTTTCACAGCTGAAGTCTGAGGGGTTAACAACAACCACCACTGGTGCTGCTGTTGGTTGAACACAGAGAGAAGGCAGACATGTCTGTAGACAGAGAGAGAAGACAAAGAGGAGATTTATGGATGTGGTGAAGGAGGACATGCAGGTAACTGGTTCGATACAGGGGACAGGGTCAGATGGAAGATGAGGATCCGCTGTGGCGACCCCTAAAGGGAGCAGCACAAAGTAGTAGTGTTTAGAATGTGGCTAAAATACCTCGCAAACACTGATTTTATCTTTTATTCTCAAATGTTTCGACAGTGACAGTGAAATAAGTTTTAAGCTAATGCTGTAGCACTTAATTCTGGGACTCTACACTTGGTGCTGCAACAGTAATGGACAAAGCATTTCTATACAAAGGACAACAAGGCAGATGGTCACACAACTGAGTGTTACACTAACATCAAACTTTGGCATTTTGCTTTTCTTACTTTCTCCTGCGATATCTTTCTTCTAATCAGAGAAACACATTCACTTTAAACGGGCTGAGTATCAGGGCAGATGGTGTATCGTGGATTTTTTTTTTATACCATTAATGTTGCTAGAACTGCAAGTGAATTTCAGTCAGTTTTCATGCCAATATCTACAGAAATCTACAATAAAGAAATGACAAAAATCATAGATGTGGAGCCAAGAGAGACAGAGGGGAAACTGTCAGAAAAGTGATGCTGAAAGTCTATGAGTCACTACAGTAATTCAGTTCGGACAGCTGGGTAGAGTACTGTATTAAGACCACATGTATTACGGCCCTTCGTGTGGCCCTATTGTGTTTATTCAGACCTGTACTTAAGTAAAATCCTTCTCAATACTTTTTTGGACCCTGATGTCCATCCATCTGTGGTTGGCTAAGAGCGCAGTCACACACGCCGTGGTAATACAACTACTTTGGTTGACTTCATTCTAAGCGCTGATCACTGGATGGGAAAAAAAAAAAAGAAACTTATTTACACAGACACACACAGCTGATGCCCCAGGTCCGCCTCCTGTCCTCACTCTCCTGTTCTTCTATTTTCCTGAAGTTTCTATTCACATCTTTACTCTGTGCACTGCCCTCCTGCCTCAATGCCCCCAACTCTCCTCTCCTGTCGAACTAATTGTCAAGGTTCTTGTTCGCATTATGCTAAAACGCGTCTCTCTGTAGCAAAAGCCATCCAGTGATATGGAAAGTACCCTCACCAGGGATTATACAGCTGATGAGAATGAGAAAGGGAGCTGAATTTGTTCTTATTTTATACACTTTACATCTATTTTCAGCCTCCCTACTCAAACTAAACTCCCTTCTGTCTGCTTCCACTCCCTTCTTGTCCTTGTAACAATCACATAAACGTTCATTTACATTCAAACAGCAACTTCATCACAAGTATTAAGAAAACTAATTTCACAACCCTATTAGATGCCCTAAAATGCACACTTATTTCCACTAAATGACTACCCATAATCCTAATCAGCTAAATCCGTCTGCCGATTGCCCCCTTTCTGCAGGGACAAATAGGACCGTTTGGGCTCAGTATGAGTACTCCTGTCCTACCTGTAGGATTGTTGGGGTAACAGCTAATAGTAACAGGCAGAGAGGCTGTAGAGGGTTGATAAGCGTTTCTCATTATTGAACCCATTCACATTGTCAGCTGGCACACACACATAACACACAGAAACACACACACACACAGAGCATCTCAGAGAAATGGAGGTTCTCCTAAACATATTCCCATCCCCTGTGACAATAGATATAAATAAATAAATTATTGGGATTGTGCATCTGTTCAATATGCAAAGTGAAATTAATGTGGAAAGCTACAAACTGACACCTACCTACAGGGCTGCTGGACCAAATCACTGAAAAGCCTCACTATACAATAGCTCTGCAGTAAATACCAATTTGGCAGTGCTCATAATGGCTTTTTGTTGCAGCTGCTAATCATGAGGGTTGAACTCTGGTCATTTCTGAGGGCATCATTTTTTTTCAAGAAAACACTGCAGTATTTTTCCAGCCAGTGACGCTTTACTTGTAAGTTACGTTTCACTTGACGAATGCTGTGGAAAACAAGGTGTTTAGTCTATGTCTTGATCTAATTTGAGAGCCTTTCCCTCTTGTTTTTTTGCATTTCTTTAAGGTGTTGCCCCAAACATATTGTGCATGAAGTATGTCAGCTCGATAATCAGGCAAATAGAAAATCTTGTTTGGATTAGGGCTGCACTAATCTCACTTATTGTGCATGCAGGAAGGTGAGTTTGTAGTACATAACTGAGAGGCGATGCACCAATGTTAATTAGAGGTTGACCATTATGTTTTTCTACGGCTGGTAACAATACTGATCATTAGTAGGAAGTCATTTGGAACTGATGTACTTTTTCAGTAAAAGTTAAAATTTAACAACACAAACTCCAACACAGAGCTTTGTTGAAACGCATGTGTAATACACAGTTTCAACTGCAGAATGTATTTAAAGGAGTGATATTTTGCTTTTTTTAAATGGAATTATACATTTTCAAACATTTCCCTGCGGTCTGTATAAACTGTAAATGCTATACTTGGGTCTGAAATCTTCATTAATTCAACTCCTCAGGTCCATCTTCAACCCTATTTCTGAGTAATGACACTGGAAAGGTTGTTTTGAGCGCTGGCCCTTTAAATGCAAATGAGCCACTTAACGCCCTACACCTTCCAGGTTGTTGACCGTGCTCTCTGTCCCGTTCAGCCACTTGTGTTCTTTAATACAACCAATAACTGAACATTTTAGGGAATCTACTCGAACTTTGGACATATTTTCAGTTTTTACTACAACCGCTGCTGCTGGTATACAGTTATGTCATAATTGGAGAAATGTTCGTTGAAGTCTTGACCTTATATGTGCAAATGTGGTGATGTAACTAGTTATAAAATGTAACACATTAAGCGGGAATTAAAACGGGTTGTAGAAATCCACTCAATTTTTGCCGGAATTAATATAAAAATAGCTTTGCAGCACCTGGAGGGTTCAAATTCAAACTGTATGAACTATTAGGGTCCAAATACAAATACACAAATAGATGAACCAAAGACTAATAAAAGTGGGTTTGGTAAAATATGACCCCCTTAAAGTTCACTCTTATTGTCCCTGTCGGGAAATTCAACATACAAGGGGTTTTGGGCTGGCGCTCATGGACCAACTCCAAATCTGACAGGAGAATGAACGGGAGACTGGAGGACCAGGAGAAAACCTGCACAAGACAAAGAGAACATGCAAACTCCACAAATAAAGTCACTGGTCCAACTGGGAATTGAACCCTTCCTGCTATGAGGCAACAGTGCTAATGCTGCATCTCCATGCAGAAGAAATAACATTTTCACTGCAATCAAATATTTGTTAAATTATTGACTCAATTCAGTTCAGCTTTTTTATCCCTGCAGGGGAATTAAAAAGGCAATGAGAACACCACATTGGACATGGGCAAGACATAAGACATCTAAAGAAAACTTATAAATATTGGCTGGAGCAAATTAACAATAGAAAACTGAACCATAGAAACCAATTGAGTGCTTAGATATGAAATAGCGATGTAATAAGGGGGGTAATGTACAGCAAGTTACGGTTAATTTCAAGACCCCTCTGAGTCTTCTTGGCTCACAAAGTTCGATCATATTTCACAACTGTGACCGCTCATGGTACATTATTCCTTAGATATTGAGGGATTATTATGGGAGTTGAGACCGATGCATGCAGTCATTTTCAATCCCATAATTTTGAGATGAAAAAAAAAAATCATTCTGTCGTCTTTACATAACAAAGCTGAATTTCTCATAATAAAAATGTTGTGTCGCATGAAAATAAAAAGCTTCTTTAAATAAATAGAGCAAATTAGTGAGAAGGTGCAGTCCTAAAAAGGCACTGATGGGAATATCCAGTCTTGAGATTAGGAACACAGATGCAGCCGGTTTATTTCCCAGTCTGTAAAGAGCAGTGCCAATTAACACAGTGTCAAATTGCGCACAGGCACACTAGATGAGGGTATTCTACGATAAGCAACAACAGCTGCCTGTGTTGTTTCTATAAAAATAAGCATAGTTTTTTTTATGCATAATAGCAGCAGCCATCATGATATTATCACAGACTGAAGGGGATTATATCTACAGTACATCTACCTATATAAGAGTATGCTTTTTTTTTTTTTTTTTTTTTGCAGAAACATCACACTTTACATGGTGACACACAATAACAATTTTTGCTGGTGGGATTTTCACACAGCATAAGGCATGTGGTGGAGGTGCAATGAGACAAACCGCCAAACTAATAGGCTATTAATAAACTTATTTAAACCTCAAGTAAGTGAAAGGACTCCTGCAGTCTCTGACAAACTCTGAACCAAGCTGATTTATGCCTGTGCATGTTCATTCTGCTCTGAAAAGAACAGGCAGCAGTTGTTAGGGGGCTGAGGCCATTGTTCGGGTAAAGTGAGACAAATGAGACCCTGGAGAGCACTACTTAGCCACTCATAAAGGTCAGATATGAAGCCACACCAGTGGATGCTAATCCTGACCCCAGGGACTGTGTGCACATGCGCCTGCGCTTGCAATTGTTTCACAGGCCTGTGACATTTAAACCTGAATGAGCGCACAGTCCTGGGTGGCAGAACAGAGTCTACGTGCTTATATGCCTATTTGGCTGGAAAGCAGTGGGCTCTGGTGCCCATGGAGGTTTAATTAGACATGGCCTTAGGGACAATTAAAACATCAGAGGCAATTCTTCTGTAGACAACAGAGTGGTGACGACTGTAAATATTCTCCTGCTTTGACTGTGCTGCTCCTGGCTAAATACTGTCTGGCTTCTATGCAACACTTTGTATTTAATATTGTAGTTTCTGATTAAAAGTCACACATATAATTGCAATTAATTGACCTTTGTGTCAATTTCATGCCACTATTACAGCACAGACCTCAACATAGTCACAACAAAATACTTGGATGGAGGTGAAGGCAAAAAAAAAAAAAAAACAACCACAAAACAAAAGTGACTGGTTCATTAAAGCTGCGTATGACTTTCGTTACCAATTTTTCACCAAATCTGTAAAACCCGAGTCATAGACTAAGTATCACAAATTCGTAAATCTTTCCATGATTACGCATCTGAATCTCCTCCCTCACGGTGAAGAATTTCAAAGTTGACCTCATCACAAGCCACCCATTTGTTTACATAGGTTACTCAGGCATTTTCGGAGATTTGTTGTGACGTGCATTGTGGGAATGGGAATTCCATGCAGCTGCAGTATGACCGCAGCAGCGACAAACACGGAAACAGCTTCACTGCTTCTTGCTGCTGCGGATGTGTGGAATTCCAAAAAGACCCGAGTGATGGTTTAGTTTTGGTTTCGTATATAAACAAAGGGCTGCTTGTGATGGGAGCACACTTTGAAGTTGTTCACCGTAAGGGAAGAGATTCAGGTAATCACAGAAAGACTTACAGATTCGTGATACTTAGGCTATGACTCGGGTTTTACAGACTTGATGAAAAACTGGTGACAAAAGTCATACAGGGCTTTAAAGAAAGGATCTTGGTTTGGGTTTGAGTAGTAACTTTTACAACAAAACAAAAGAAGACAAAGTGGATTTGCAGATAAAAATGTGATTTCTGTTTGTCTCACCGAGCTGTTTTATACAATTAAAAGGAAATCAGGGTGCATTTGCCCATTGATAACTGGGATAGACTCAAGCATCCTAGTGACCCTCACAAGGATTAAGTGGTTTGGAGAATGTATGAATGAGTGAATGAATGAGAGGAAATGATTGCCTTGATTATATATAACGATTGGTCAAATAATTGTATGAAAATGTGATCATGCATTAACTGTGACTGGCCTATGAGAGCCACAGTTTACATCCATAATATCACTAATATGAATGGAATTCTGCTAGAATTTTTTTTTTTTTTCACACTACCCAAAATATAAAACAGAATAACATGGTCATACTGGGAGGATTTTAATGATGTTACTAAACATATTTCTGAGTTATACCATCCTGGTACAGTATCCAGGGAGCATTGGAGACTGAATGATGGGAGGATGTTTTGTGTTAAAGTCACTAAGCCCATTTATATACATACTAAAACTCTGATCATTATCCAATCTCTGGAGTTATCAAATTATTGAAATGATCATGTAAACAGCATAATGTGATATACTTTACCAGATTGCTGCTGTTATCTGATAATGAGAAATCAGATTAACACACATGGGCTTCCTCCCAATACGCCAATTTCTTTGTGCATGTTTACCTGTTAATCTGATTTATTTCATTCTTTTTGCAGCTTTTTATTTCATATATGTGCATGTGAAAAAGAGGAAAAAAAAATCGTAGAAAATGGAAGTAATATAGGTAAATGTGTGTGGAAGACAATAATAGACCAGGGTTTTTCTAATACAGCCTCTCTGAAGTACATGTAAATGTGTCAGATCTGATGATGACAATTATCTGTTTTTGGATTTTAATGGTCATGTAAACAGGCTCATTAGTTGCTTTTCCATTGGACATGTGCGAAAAACTTTACCGATATTTACTAAACGTCGAAAAAACACAAGTGCATATCGTTGGTTTTTCCATTGAGTCACAAATGCAATGATATTAATATGATATACGATAATGTTTGTTTATTATCGCAAGATGTCACGAGAAGTCATTCCATAAACATGGCGACGAACATAAATATCTGTTGTTTTGAATCTAGAATGCTCGTTACCCCTCTATCACATACTAAATAAAAAAATTATTCAATTTCCACACCATGTTTGTTTTAAAACTCTTCTTCTTCACTTGTAACATCTTTCAACATCCATTTTTTTTTGTTCACATGACTCTAGTTGCAAGAAAACGGTCTTTCCATTGCAGTTTTGCACAATATACCAATTTTGCCACACCCGAAACCACTTCTTGCAAGCACAAAAACTTTTACTCAAAAAATGAGTTTTTGTATAATTGTTGTTTTTGTATTTGGCAAATTTTTATCCCCAAGTTATATTCACGCAATTTGACTGTCAATGTAAAAGCAATGATTGATGCCATTACTTTTGCTATGGGCTAACACATAACACAAACTACAGCAAGTTAAAATGGACTCATTTAACATGTTTATTGTAGACAGACTTTATAGAATCATTACAAACCTAACAACAGCGTGGCTAACAGTTGCTCATTTTCCCAGCCTGACAACTGATAAATTCAGTGGGAAATACTAAATGAATTTCCATTAATGTATTTAGAAGGCATTGCACTTAAAAGTGCTTATGAAAAAAGCTAAATCTGATGATTATTGCCAAATTTTGCAGACAAGTTTGAACTCGCTTACATGTTTGTTTTTCTAAATAAAGAGTAAATGTGAATGGGGGAAATGGAAACACGTTTGTTGAATAAATTCTGATCAGCTGTTTGTTGCGTCTTCCCAGATATCCCGATAAAGTGTGAAAACATGGCTGGTGGTTCAACAGAATGACGAAGAAACAAAATTATTCTCGTCTCATCTGTGAAAAGGAGTCTGCAGCCATTTTAGATGGAAAACAACAACAACATGATAATCAATAATAAGAACAGCATAACTCAAGCAGAGTCAGATGAATGGCTAAATTAACAGATGAAGAGAGAAAATGTACAAATAAACATGAACTTTACTTTATATTGACTTCTCTTTGGCACCCTGCATATTTAAAATAGATGCTAGCAGTTGTATGGGAGTAATAATAATGTAAAAATGTAATATTTCTATGACTGCCTGATTAAAACATATTTGTAGGAGTGCCTGGTAACTGTTGTTATCCATATTTCATTGCATGTACACTCTCTCTTACAGCTGTATTATGGTATATGTTGTTCAATAACAACTTCATGAGTTAAAAAAAAAAAAAATTCACAGTCAATAAAATTAAAAAAAAAAAAAATCATACAATCATTACTAAAGATTGCCTATGCATCTGCAGAAATATACTTTCCATGGACATAAACATTAGCACCTGACAGCAGAGACATCATTAAGAAGCTGCCACTGTGATATGGATGCAATGCGTCAGTGCACATTAACCATTATGTAGGCTAGTCACACACTCTAATTGGTATTGCACTAATAACACAGCGGCAGACTGAAAACATCTAATTCTTATCCCTTGTGTTTGTGGAGCGTTAGGCTTGTCAGCGGGTCACACTGATTGGTGTACCTCAGAGCCGATCCTAACGCAATTTGCGAGTTTTAGCTGAATATGTTGGCGATAACGAGTGGAAGGTCACAGCAACAGTTCAGCCAAGTGTAATGAGCTGACAGGTATTCAGAGTGTGTGTGTGTCGTGTGTACGTGACAGTCACAGAGAAGCAGATATGCTTGACAAAAAAATAAATAAGTGCTTCTTCCTCTGACTTATACAGTAACTTCATTTAAGCTCTCATCTCAATATAATCCTCTCCTTAGCTTGTATTACAGTAAGATAATAGATTTGATGTATCTATGGTCAGCTCTAAAAATAAAGCCCAGTTCCTTTGGTAGTCTCATCAAAAAATGAAACCTTAAATAATTAATGATCTTTGGGGAAAAAAAAAAAAAAAAAAGCCTGGAGGGAAACAGAAAAGACACAGGATAATAGTCTATGCATATCAGCACAAACATACAGCAGTGTTGTAAAATGACCACTTCATGAAGTAAGACAAAAGCAGCTTTATCGCGGCAGCTTTGAAATTATATTACATTTGTTTGTTTTAATAGAGATTATGATGTTCACATATGAAAACTACTATGCTACAAGTATTATCAATGGCTAGTTTTCAACCACTGAATCCTTTGTTAACTCATTTTGAGTTGTAAAACACATGTAAACTTATTCACATTTACCTGAAAAGCAGAGTGCTTGAAATAAAAATTCCAACCTTTTTTAAAACTGCTATTTTTTCCCCTGAGACCTTGACTTTATGTACTTTTATACTTGCGTGCCTCCTTTTTTGGCTGAGATTGTACCTGTTGTGTGTAGTAGAAAAATTCATTTTAACCCATAAAGACCCAAACAACCACTGGCGACCAAAATCATCTACCAATATAAAATGTAACTAACTTGTGATCCATTAATCCTATCAATCCATGTAAATAACTGGTATAAAATACAGTTTGTCATCTTTTCATGGTCATCAGATAGAGGCTCTGTAGTTACCGAAGAAACACCGTCATCTTCATTAATTCACTAGTAAAACCCATGGAGTCGGATCAATGACAGTGGATGGACACATTGGGTTTATGGTCAGTTAATGATAAATTTTATTGAAAAAGTCACATTTTCTTCATTTTTCTCTGCTTCTGAGATTATGACAATTAGCTTTAATCTGAGCTTTTACGATCATCTACATGATCGGTGAATTAAATATAGGAAAATACCTGATTTTTATTGAAGAAACGCAAAACACAGAGGATAATATTATAATAAGTGGTGATAAAATGCTTAAGAAAGGTTAAATAGAGAAAAAAATAATAATTTGGATACTTCTGGAAAAGTAACACTGGGTCTGTATGGGTTAAATAAAGTATGAATGAATGAATGTATAATTTGCAGTAAATTATATTTTACTAGCAGAAACATTTTCAAAACATATGAAAATCACAAAAGTGCATTGATATCGCACAAACAAGTCTCACTAGAATCATTCCAGTACTGACTGATTAGTGAAATCAGATCCAGTTTTTTTAGACGCTTTCCTCATGTATTTCTTATCTTGCAAGATTATGTGCCTTTGAGCATATTCTAAAATTCAACTATGAGAGAAACTTTTTCCATACTTTACTTTATTAAGACTTTCACACAAAATTCCAGACTTTTCAAGGTCTGGAAAACAGTTTCAAAATTCCATATTTTTTAGGACTTTCACGACCTGCGCAAGCACCCTGGAAAAGTAAAGGAGCCATCTATACTACAAATTAAATGATGCGTTTTTTTGTTTGTTTTTTTTTCTGGGCTGATCCATACAGAGCAATAACTGAACATAAAAATAACATAAATTCACAATACAACTTAAAGTCTTGTGTTAATCTTATCTTAAAATATCTTTGCTGAAATACCTTTAAGTTGAATGTTAAATCAAATATAAAAAGCATATTTCTTTAAAAACAAAACAAAACAATATACTGTATGTTGTCACTCTTCACATCAAATTGAGTATGTAAGTAAATAAATATTCTTTTCTCATTTCAGGTATGATGCTGACAAGAGACTAGTAGTTTATCAGTCACTGGCAATAACAACCTAAGAAAACCAATAAAAGACACCAATAACTGCAACAATATGAATATACACTGCTAAAAAAAAAAGGTCGCAGATGGAACATTTGACTGCACCACCTTTGGTTTTGATTCCAGCAGACATTCACTGTCGCATCTTTTTCGCCACATAATGCTTATGTAGTGTCACAGTAAGGTTCATAATATTTTTTCTATCCATAGTTGCATTAATTTTTAATTCTTGGTGATGGAGAATCGAGCCGTTGTATCAAGTCTTCATCACATCCTAAATTAGAGTCTGGACTTTATGGAGGTTAATCCATGTGTGGAAATTATGTCTCATTCTCCCTGAACCATTTTGCCCCCCATCTATGTTCAATTATTATTATTTTGTATTTTGTTGTTGTGTGTGTGTGTGTGTGTCTGTTACCAGCATTTAATTTTTTTTTAAATTACAACCAAAACTAGTCAAAAATTTAAGTTTTTTTTTTTTTCTTCACTCATTTGACAAATTTCATTTTTGAGTCACTCCCATGTGTGATTCTAGGTCACATTAATATCCAATTCCATGCAGTGTCCCCTCAACAGCCAGCTCGGAATTCATGTAATTTTTACATCCCTCCAGGTCACAGGTGTCAAACATGCAGCCTGGGGGCCAAAAGCGGCCCGCCAAAGGATGCGATCCAGCCCGTGGGGTGAATTTGTGAAATGCAAAAAATTATCCTGAAGATATTAACAATCAAAGATATTAAAATAAGTTTAGGTCAATTCAATCTAAAGTGGGTCAGACCAGTAAAATACTATCATAACAACAAATAAAGAATGAAAACCGTGCATTTTCCTTCTTGTTTTAATGTAAAAAAAAAAAAAAAAGAAAAAAGAAAAAAGTACAATTATACAAAAATGTTTACATTTACAGACTAGCCTTTTACAAAAAATGTGTAACTTTGAATGTCTTAAGAGAAGTCTGTGGAATTTTAACAATATTCTGTCTGTTACTAAATGTTTGGTGTATTTGTAGATCCACTGGGAACTGTAAGTTGTGATGCACATGTATAAATGATAAACTAAGACATAATATTGTTGACATTGCCCTTATTTTTCTTCAGATTTGTCAGGTTGTTCATATTTGTTTGTTATATTCAAGTATGGTTCATAGAAGTAAACCTTTTCTTTATGTAATTTTAATTTTTTCACTCAAAAACAGAGAAAACTTTGGAGTTTTTATTTACAAGTTCTTATCCTACTATTTATATTATTTTTACTGGTCTGGCCCACTTTATATAATATTAACCATTATGTTGCCCCTGAACTAAAATGAGTTTGACACCCCTGCTCTATGACATTCATCATAATTCTGCTCTGTTTAAAAGCAGCCCTCAACATAGTGACGTTTTGACTGAAATCTGTTTCAATGAAGCCTTTCACATTAAAATCCCAACACTTAACCTTTGTGCTGAAATAGCACCCACTGCTTTGCAAACAGTTAGACATTTCTTCCTCCTCATCCTCTTTGTCTGCTCATAAATGTGTTGCCTACCACTGTGCGTCAGCTTGTAAATGAAACCCCAGATGCTTCATTCAGTGACCTCCATCTTGACTTGTATATCTTTGTTCTGTAAATGACGAATTTATTCTTTTGCACGTGTCTGTTCACAACAGTCACAATTGACACCAGAAAGGATGACGTTAACAACCAGACAAGTCAGAAATTATTCTGAACGCTGAGGCTGCAACATCTGGCCTGTTCATTTATATCTGCATTTTGATGATTTTATGAAAAAGTCATACTGAAATTATTGTGTACAATACTCCAATGTGTATCTGGTAATGAAGGAAAAATTGACATATTACTGATCATTTGGAAGGGTGTACAGGTGAATGAGTGACAAACGTGACAAGTTAAGTCCTTTAAATTACAGGCTTTGCAAATTATATAAGTATGCAGTATTAGTTGATTGCATTTGACATTTACTTTATTCACTCATTTTCTTAGAATTTTTTGTGACGTTTTGGAAATAATAATGAGAACACTTATGACTTTCTATAGAAATGCATTTAATAATCACTTATGATTTAATTCAATAGTTCTTCCAATGATGTTCCCATTTTGTTCTGAGTTTTTTTTAGCATCAAATTGTCTTAATTTACATGTTACTTGTTGCTGTTAAAAAGCTATTGTATTCATTTAAACACAGGTTATTTCTTTCATACATTTCATGTTTTGCCTCACATTTGAACACACACACACAAAAACCCTGGTTACTTTGCAAATCACGTTTATGACAAATGTGGACTTTTACCACTTCCATAAGTGCATGTGTGTCGATTTTGTCTTTAGTCATATCGCCATCTAGTGGATCAAAAAAATAACCGTCTGTTCAATGAGGCAGGTACAACACCATGTCAAACAGGTCACTTTCACCATCATGTGTGATACAGAATTGTGAAGTGAAACAGTCTCAGTTAAAACACAATGTGACGTAAAGAAATAGACAAATGGTTTTATTTCAGGTACTGCTTTAGGAAGGAACAAAAAATCGACACTAGATTACACCAGTTGACCTGAACTAAACTCTGTGTTCCGAGTTAAAAAGTCAAAATAAAATGACATTAAAATTAAAGCAGCATATGACTTTCATCACTAATTTTTCTTCAAATTTGTAAAACCTGAGTGATAGCCTAATAATAATAATGATAATAATAATAATAAATGATAATAATAATGATAATAACAAGTACAACAACTTGGACATATATCACACCTTTTCATGACAAAGGAAAAAAAAAAAGGGAGGGGGTGGCAAAGGACTTTGTGAAAAGAAATGATCTGAGGTGTGTTTTGAACATGGATAGAGATGAGACTGAGCGGACACGGAGCGGTAAATTGTTCCAGAATGTGGGAGCATTGGCAGAGAAAGCCCTGATCCCAAAAATCTGCAATCTGGTGTGTGTGTGTGTGTGGGGGGGGGGGGGGGTAGGTACTTGTCAGAGGTCCACAGGGAGTGTGACGGTGTATATGGTTGGGGGGGGTGTGTGCGGGTTTGTGGTGAGAATCCATGGTGAGATTAGAGAGCAGGAGGATCTTGTAGATGATGTGTGACTTGACTGGCAACCAGTGGAGCTGTTGGAGGATGGGAGTGATACCAGTGATGCCAGGGCTTTGTGTGGGTTAGAACCCCAGCAGCTGAGTTCTGGACACGGATTATCACTGATCCATTAGTCTTTCCGTAATCACTTCCCTCACGGTGAACAACTTCGAAGATGACTCCATCACAAGCAGTCCGTTTGTTTACATACCAAACCGAAACGCCACTCGGGCCTTTTCGGAAATGTTGTCGCAAAGTGCATTGTGAGAATGGGAGTTCCACGCAAACACACACAAACACAGAGACAACAAGCAATGAAACTGTGTCCACTACCAGGTCAGAAGAAATGGAAGGAATCACCGTTAAGTCAATTGTCATCTTATAATACGGGGTGTGTGGTTGTGAAAAATAATACTTAAGACATCAGTTTCACGGTATTTTCGGAATATGTCATTGTGTAGGCTTATCATACACGCCTCGCAAACATACAGGGTACGGCCGGGCCCTCGCCGCTCACTCGCTCCTTACAGTTCACCTGCATTTATATTGTCACAGAAAATAGGCCTAATGGATTTGTTCTGATCTCATGGTCTTTTATTTTTTGTGCCCGGAGCTGTAGAGGTAGGAAAGGTACGTCGCGGTACTTACAGGGAAGACACCCCCCCCACCCCCGGTTCACGCGTACCGCAACGGGCCGGCCATACCCTGTCTGCTTGCGAGGCGTACAAATTTGAAGAAAAATTAGTAAAGTCATACGCTGCGTTAAGGACTTTAATTAAAAAAATCTGTCAGTGTTGGTAAAATTGTGCTGCTGATGTAGTAACAGTTAATTCAAAATCACTGTGTGGGATATAAAGCCGCACACATTCCTAACCAATTTTTAAGTATATCCAAAAAAACGTTAAATTATAGTCGGCTCCAGTCTGACTTGAGTTTCTTCCACTGTAACAAAAGCACTACACTAAAAAAGCAACTTAAGACGGTATGCTTTACACCCAATTAATGGTCTAAACATCTTTTCGTGTTATCTTACTCTGCTTCTGCTTCACCTTTTTCATCTTTATCGTCATCTTTGTCTTTCTGTTCCTCCTGTGTCACATCCCCTGAACTGTCTTTCTCTTTTTGTTCCGCCGTGTTCAGATCTGTTTTCTCTTTGGTCACCTCAGGCTTTGCCATGTCCTCTTTCACCACCTCCTGAACATTGTACTTCCTGTATAAGGTGTAGTCTTTTACCACGCTGAGGCAACACACAGCTTTGATGACCTCCACAATGATTGTCAGCTCAGGGTTGGTCAAATCCACTTTGTTTTTAGGATTCAACTTCCCAACAAGACCTGAAATGGTCAAAGGAGAAAAAAACAACATAAGATTTACTCATCATAAAACAAAAAAACCCAGCAAGTCAAAGACATTCAAAGATATCAAAGCTACCTGCGATTGCTTTGATGATGTCATCTCTCTTGTTGTGGCTGCTGTTACGGGCCTTGAATGCAATCTGGTAGGTTCCACAGTTTGGGGTTTTGAACCAAGGCTCCAGGAACGTGGTCAGGTACTTCACCATGTCATCCTGAAAAGCCTTGCATGTTCCAGTGACCTGCACAACCAATAACACAGATCATACTAAGAATGACAAAATCAACTTCAACAATGGTGCCAGGCACAACAAACCCCGCCCCTTGCAAACATTTGACCTGATTTGCCCTATCTCTTATCATTGTGAAAACACATTTTTGGTGACCTTGACCTTTGACCTACATTCGCCAAAATTTAATGGGATCTGTTCTGGACCACCTCACACCTTTCCTGAAAATTTCATGGAAATTGGTATTATAGTTTTTGTGTAAAATTGCTGACAAACAAACAAAAAACAAACAAGACAGACAGACAAAAAAACTGAACCAAAAATAATACCCTCACCTCCCCTTTGGGGAGTGGGGTAATAATTTTAGCACTTTCTACAAGTAGCTGTGGGAAGAATTAACAAAAGACAGCTAATTTGATTTCTTATACTGAATAGGGATGTGAGTTGTGACCTGGTTCCAAATTGATCCTTTGGAATCAGATGCATCTTAGTTCATCAGTAATGTTTATTGCTGCCAGGATGTTTTTCCTACCATCAATTCATTGAAAAACAACAAAGATAAACCCATGCATCTGCACTGTTAGAAACTGTCAAAAAGGAGGAGTCATGGTGGAGATGAAGAGCTGGTCATCATGTCATCATATAATAATAATAAAAAAATAAAAAAAATAATAATAAATTGGATTTCTATAGTGCTTTTCAAGGCACCCAAAGCACTTTACATTATTGATCCATTATTCAGTCACTCTCACATTCTCACTCTGGTGGTAAACTACATGTATATCCACAGCTGCCCTGGGGTAGACTGATGGAGGCATGGCTGCCCATACGTGCCAAACAACCCCTCCGACCACCACCAAACATTCATACGCATTCATACACCAGTGTGAGTGACACTGGAGGCAAGGTGGGTGAAGTGTCTTGCCCAAGGACACAACAGCACATGACTAGGACAGAGCCAACTGCCAACCCTTCGGTTATTGAACGACCCGCTCTACCTGAGCCACAGCTACTGCGTAAATGGATTAAGATGACAACAGTGCTGGTTGTAATGTCTTCAAAATAATCACATTACATCAAACTAATTTCTATAGAACATGGGATTCAGTATCAGGGATGCCATGTATTTGACATTCACAACAGCTGAACAGCAGGTCTGTTATGGAGGGGAAATATCCTATGTTAGAATAAAAACCTATTTAAAATAAACAGCATTTTTAAAGTGGAGATTCTATACAAAACTCAACTGCACATGTTTTTTCTACTCTGTAGATTAACTAGTTTTAATACCTTGTGGTTGTAGCATCCACAAACCAGTGAAATTGCAGTTTACATCTTCATATCCTATGTCCAAACTTAGAAAGTAACTTTGAAGGAGTTTATCAAAAAATATAGAGTATTTTTTTTGTGTTGAATCAGACAAATCTTTATTTATGAACTACTTCTATGATCCTTCAATATCATATAAAGAATAGGTTTAGAGATAACATTTGAGCTTCTCACTGGTAGCATTCGAAGGATCACACGGGACTTTTTCTTCTTGGTGGTGTGGAGATCAGACAGGATGTGATGAACCAGCTTGTCAGATTCTAGGAAAAGACAAAAAACAATGTTAGGCACAAGAGCAAAAACAAAAGCGAAACTGAACAACTTATACATTAAGCAGGTGTACCCAGATTCTGAGTCCTGATGAAGATGACGTTGTTTGCTCCACTGTCCAGAGCCTGGAAGCGTCTCTCCTGTTTAACTCCAGATGATTGGAGCTGTTCCACTTCCTTCTTCAGAGCTGCATCTATATCTTCCTCCTCAGGATCTTCCTCTTCACTGCTGCTGCTGTTATTGCCTTGTAACTATCATAGAACGCCAGATTCAGAACAATTAATATAGCACTAGATTAAGGTATGATTTACACTTTTAATATGAGCCTTTATTAAACTATGAATGAATGAATTGCTATTTACATTCAGCAGCCATTTCATACAAATTGAAAGAAAAAGATTTTGTTGTTTTGTGGTGAAATTAAAATCTTTAAACAGTCTCTCGAAACAGTCCTGATAATAGGATAATGAACCTATAGAGGCACAGTCATGGAAAAAGAAATATGGTGTTAGCCTATACCATGGGTTGGCAACCTTTACTGTCTAAAGAGCCATTTTAGAACTGAAATGGAAAAATAAAACTGTCTGGAGCCAAAAGATATCCCTTTATGATTTACCTCAAAGGGATGACTGTTTAGGATTAGTTTGTACAGAATATGTCATGGATAAATCAAAGTTTTTGCACATTAAATTTACAGAACCACAAAGAAATTACAGAACTACACTAAAGAAAACTGACATTTGCTGTTATTGTGTCTGTGCAGCAAAAATCGACTGGTATAAGAAGCAAATGGAGTAAACAGATGAATACCTTCATTGTCTTACTACTATTTTTTTTTAAATTCAGAATGACTTTATGGTTGTGACACTAACAAAATCTGTAAAAAAAAAAAAAAGTGTTATACATTTCCATGTTTTTTCTGACAAGGCTACATGGAGCCACTCGAAAAGGGCCCACGAACCAAATGTGGCTGTTACTGTGATGAGCATGTTTGGTGATAATGGCACTATATTATACTAATACAGTCTATCGGCACTCTTCTCTTTTACTTTATTTTAATTTAATTACCTTATTTTAATTGATTGTTATTTATGTTTTATTGATTATGTTTTAACTGTAACTGTGAGTTTTTAACTTGTCTCTTTTCCATTTTTGTAAAGCACTGAACTGCCCTGTGTATGAATTGTGCTATACAAATAAACTTTGCCTTGCCTAAAATGTACTATTATGCATAATGTTGGTAATGACAAATTAAAAGTAGCTTAAACTGCATGTAATAGATACTTAAAATAAAATAACATGTTGTTGCATAAACTAAAGCTGTACACCACACTCTAGTTTTGCAATCATGTGCAATTATAGCATATAATTATAAAAAGTAATTTCAATTGTACGAGTGTGTGGTGAGAGCTTAGTAACATTGAACTACAGTTTGGTTTTTAAGTTGTTGAATAGACTTGCACATTTATTTGATAACTTACTTCAAAATTTCATAAAATAATCTCAGAATTTTCCTTGATAACCAAGACTCCCTGCAGCTGTGATGGTGTCCACAATAACAGCAAGAAAAAAACAAAACAAAACAAAAATGTCATTAAATCATACAGCACTAAGATTAAGAGGCTTATGGTGATGTAGACAAGTGGTTTGAGTTTAGAGTGTAACAAAACCATTGAGCTCTGAGGTCCTCTATAAAACACACAATAAAATCCAAACATCAAAATGAAGCCAAAATAAGTTTATGATCAATCTTACTGCAACGAAGTACAGCTCCCTACTTTACCCTGCACACAGACACATGTATACTGGCTGGAAAAGGGGGTTATGTGTGTTTATAAATCAGAGGGAAATTATTGTGTTACATTTGCTCCATTCCAGTATATAATAAAAAGTAGCAGGAAAGAAACTATCAGTACATATACACATTAAACCCCTGTATACGGACACGTCATATTCAAACCCACATAGGTGCCTGTCGATGGGATGGGACTGACCTTTTCGGGCCCGTACAGCTTGTCTGCGTACTCATTGAGCAGATTGAAGGCCTCTGCAGTGCACTTCCTCTCGTTCATGTTACATGTGATGAGGATCCCCTCCATGCCCACCTCAAGTTCCCTGGAGCCCTTCCACCGTTTGTTGTGGTGTCCGTACCGCTTCTTGCTCCGTTTCCTGGAGTCGTTCTGTGCGGCTGACATGTTACTACCAAGCCTCTACCACCACTATATGAAATTAACCAGATAACCTTGTGTTTATGCTAACAAACAAACCAGCTGCTACCTCCTTGTTTTGGTTCCTGCCCCTCGGCTCTATCACCTGCTAGCTTCTCGGTTTAAGCTAACACTAGCTTTCACGGATTTGGAGACAACAGAGGCCGCAACGAAAACAACGGGAAAAGTTTACGGTCTGTCCGTGTTGACATGTGTTCAGCTTCAAACTGTGGATGAATGAGGAGCGAAGGTTCATTCAGCCACAACACAGCACGTTTTAGACTGTCCTGTACGGCGACACGGAAGGACAAAAAGGCTGAGGTTTTCGCGAACTCACAATGCATTACAAATGCACAAACCAAAACGCAACATCGTGTGAAGAAATAATATCATCATTCGGGGTCAATTTTATATTCACAAATAAAAATACCTGAAGATGAAACCCGCGTTTTCCTGTTTCCATAATGAGTTCCTGCTCCAGGTGAAAACTCAATCACATGAAGAATAAATCTGCACTGAAGCTTCCATCAAACATGGAAGAATATCATTTGTACATGCCCCCCCATTTTATTTGTTAATTTTCTTTATATTATTTTTTATTTCCTACAAAATTTGCAGTCTTGATGGTTATTGATATCCATGTATTTACTCCTGTTTGCACTCATGCCTTTGTATGTTCTTTTATACGGATGCAAAGTTATTTGTATATTTTCAATTTAAAAAAACAAAAAACATTGTGTTATCTGTACTACAAAAGAGAATTAGGGCCATTGGGAAAAAAAAAAGAAAAAAAATATTATTATGACTTTTTTCTCAGAATTCTGACTTTTTTCTCAGAATAATGATAAAAAAATATATATTGGACCTTTCTGGTAATTTTTTATTTTTTTCTCATCAATTCAACAAAATTGATGTTTTTATGGACATTTAAAATGGTGCCCATTATAAGTAAATGGGAGAAAAAAAGATTTTTTAAAAATTCATAAAAAATCTAAACTTTAACCTACTTTTCCCAAATTTAATGACATCTATTTTGGGTCAAAGGCAATCTATAAACCAAATTTGGTAAGAATTCAACCAAAAGTTTTGCTGCTACAGACATTTGAAACTTTCCCCATAATAAGTAAATGGGGGAAAAAAGATTTTAAAAATTCAGAAAAAATTTTAACTTTGACCTACTGTTCCCCAAATGTAATCAGATCTATTCTGGGTCACTGGCAATCTATAAACCCAATTTGGTATGAATTCAACCAATGGTTTTGCTGCTAGGGTGTTAAAGAAACAAAGAAACAAACAAACCGAACCAAAAACAACACCCCTTACCTCTCTTTCAGGGGGTGGGGTAATGATGACACATATTAGAATAATATATCGTATTTAATTTAGAATCAAATTAACTTCTACTCTTCATATTCATTCTTAACATAATGAGTTAATATTCCCTGTGCTACACTTCAGTTTGCCACCACTTTGTTTTAATGTAGGCATTACTTTTATGCTGTATTGATAGTATTTTATTTGTAGTTTTTAATCTTCCTGTGTTTACTTGTATTATTTTATTGTGTTTGTCTGCTTGTTTTATATAACTGGATTTTATTACTGTTTTATGTGTTTCTTAAGCACTTTACACCACTGTTTTGAACAGTGCCTTACAAATACAGTTTATCATCATTAAATTTTCTATCCAGCCACAGCAAGAAATTTGTCTTTGGTCTCACCAGAGGAATATAGTAAAAACAGTATGATATACAGTATATAAATGTCAAAACACAAAAACACAAATACCTGAAGTGCAAAACAGATGCAACATTCAGTGCATACAGTATACTATACAGAATATTCTCATATTTGAATGTCCTGTAACTTGTTGACCTCAGCTTTGTAGATGGTTTTCTTTGCCAGAAGTGTTTTACAGTGTGAGAGGAACAGCTCAAACTCACTGTTGAAGGGATGTGTGTTGTCACTAATAATTGGCAGAGCTTTCCTGTTAACAGCTGTGATGTAAAGGTCAGGTAAATCCCCTGCTGTCTTCACAATCGTGGTCAACTTGTTTCCATTTACTAAGGTCAACACAGATGTTAACAACAACGATGCTCCCTATCAGACTGACAGACGCTTTTCACAACATACATCAGGTCTGACAGTAAATCCCTTCAGCTTCCAAATTTAAAAAGTCTCTGAAAGGTTTTCTTTCATATAAATCATAAAAACAAGGGCTGTGAAACTGGATGTGTCATTTATGTGTTCACCAAAAACAGTTACAAGAGGTGATGTTTTGTCTGTTTAGTTCTGAATGAGTTGCTTTGTTTTTCCACTGGTCTTCAACATAATCAGACCAATACTTATGCATAGAAAAGATCCACTAAAGCTACACCAGCTTCACGCTTCATTTACATAATGAAAATAGTAGCATTTACACCAAGATCAATGATAATGAATTATAATTAGGTTTAATTTGCCATTAAATCTAATCTTACAGATCTTGACAAAAACTTTTCCCTCTTATTATAATCAGAGTATGGTGTCAGTGTGTTTATCTATGCAATATTACAAACAGAAAACATGAAATATATTACAAAAAAAAGCCACTTTATTAAAATTATTGGCATTTCATTCAATCTCCATGGAATATTTACAAAATTATACATTTCTTGTACATACACATTCATTACTGCTCAACCATGGTATCACTATTGTTCATAGATATCTAATGTTATTTGTTTTTGCTTATTGAATTACACACCTATACCTTAAATAAAAAGCCAAACATTCTAAAGAACATGTACCGCACAGTGAAATACATAATTTACATACATGACAGTTAACACTTTGTGAATCCATGAGGGGAAATTAAGTAGGTATGGTTGATGTATACTACACTAATGTCCCGGGACCATTCATTTTAACATTAGAGAATGTAAATCAAGTTTAAACATTCCCCTACCCTGACCTCTTCCACCCCCACCACCTTGAACAGTCGCTTCGGTTTCATTGCACTGTTACATACACACTGCACCTTATTTGCACTGTTGTTTATGCATATGTATATGTATATATTTTATTTCATATTATTGTAATTTCAGCTTCATAGTTACTTAGGGCTTGGCGATATGGAAAAATCATATAATGATCTTTTTTTTTTCATATCAGATGATATCAATATGTATCATGATATAAATCAAATCGCTATTTTTGCCAAGCTTAAATTTTCCGTTACTCCTAAGTTAGTTGTGAACACATCAAAAGGTTATTTTTGATTTTCTGTCAGAGGTTGAACATGACAGATGTGCTGAAGAACATTATGCAACTGTTTCAGATAAATAAAACCGGTCCATATATTTAAAATTAAAATAAAAGCCTGACCAGCAGGCAAACTCTGTCAAGTTTTAAAAGAGAACACAAACAAAACAGACCATCTTCACCAAACAATACTGGGGATATATACATGGGGGTGCATTCCTTAAAGGAGCTGTATGTAGTATTGTGGCCAAAACTGGTCCTGCAATCACATTCAAAATACTGTGGAGTGTGGTATCCCCTCCGCCTCCCCCCAGACTACGGGTTGCCAGATTCAGCATGAGCGTCTACTACATGGAGCTACCAAGCAACGAGTACACCTGCATTCATACAGTCTCTTATAGTCTCTTCCCCTGGGCCACGGTCTCTTCTCTCGGGACAGAGCCGCGGTGCTTCACCCAGGCCCGTACTGGGAGAAGAGACCACAGCTCGGCAGCTTGGCCCAGGAGAAGACATTGCAGTTTGGCCCGGGAGAACACACCACGGCCTGGGCCCACTGTCTCACCACCTGATAAGAGCCACTGAAAGCCGGAAGAGACCACAGGAGAGCCAGTATCGGTCTTCAAATTCTTCTCAGCTTTCAGCCGTCTCCATGTTTCAAAAACATCTCCTACACACATCCTTGTTTTGTTTATCACTTTGTCACGACGTATAAGAGGCCTTTTAGTTTTAGTAACATCAAACATTTGTGATCAGAAATGTTCCAGCTGCAGCTCAGTGGAACTGGCAACCTGGATGCTGAAACGCTACTGACTTGGTGATTAGTAGATAGGTGATGGGCGGAGCATCAGCCAAAACACAGAATGACAACATAAACATTATTTTGGGGCTGAAACTTAGCTTTTCAAATGCAAATATTCTGTCTGGACTACTACTGTCAGTGATACCAGTATCTGAAATGAACATGATTCCTTAATGTCTGGAGACAGTCAGGGCCATTTTATGATTACTTGGAACAGAATTCTTACATACAGCACCTTTAACTGCCGTAAAACCGAAAGTGAAACGTAAGGATAAGTGACTGTTTGTGTTCTTCACATAGCTACATGTATTCATTCAGTACACCTCCATATTGTATTGAAGGCCCTGAACCGAAATGGCTCACACCCTACTTTTTAGTAACCCCGTCGCCCGAGGTCTCGGTTATATTTTCTCCTGAGGGAACACTCATTTATCTCCTGCTGTGGCCCAAACATTAGTGTGTGTGCTGCAGCTGCTTTCACCTGTGCTGTGTGCGTCAACCTAACTTGATGTGGCTCTAGTGTGATTGGTTCAGTGCGGCACAACTTAGTTATGATTGGCTGTTCTTATGTCTGTCAAAACACGGATGAATGAATTCTATTGAAATTGTATCGGGCGTGTCTCATATTTCTATTAAGATTAAGTTATTTCGCGAAATATATCGTTATATCACCCAGCCCTATGTTTACTCTAGAATTTACTCTGCTGTCTTTTACTGACGCTGCTCAACGGGTTTTCATTGTTTTTAACTTGCTCTTTAAATATTCACAATAAATCTGATTCTAAATACATGTAATAGAATATTTTGGAACTGTAAAGACCTGCTAATAGCTCTTTCTCAGTGATGACCGGTGGGGTTGACAGCTGACAGTGGAGTTGAAGTGACAGAGTGAAACAGAGGATCCAGAGGAAGTCGAGCTGCTCCTCATCACAGCTGATTCCCATTTGAAAAACTCACATCCTTTCTGTATTCTGCCATAGGTACCGGCCGAGCGGCGAACTGGACAGCAGTAAAACCAACGGCCTTGGTTTGGACCCCCATTGGACACAACCTGACGCTTTGCCCGGCGGCCACACAAACAGAATGGGGCTGTGATCTTCAATCCTCCTTTCAGTGTCCCGGGAACAAAGGAGCAATTCGTCGACCCAGAGGAGAGTGTGTTGTTCGACAAAGAGGAGAGGGCGTTTTTGGGGGTGGGGCATGAGCTGGTACCTGCAGCCATGTTTCCCGGATCAGTGTAGATGGTGAACTTTGACGTCTCTCTGCGTCTCGCGTCCTGCGTGATGACTGTTTTGGGCCTGGAAAATGAGGCACTGGGAGTTGAGGTCTTTTCCGGAACAAAAAGTTTTGTCCTGAACATAGGATGTGTGTTTGTTTCTGACTTGTGTGGTAGCTCTGAGGAGGTTTTGGTAGCTCCTTTAGTTGGATGATTTGACTTGGAGGGAACAGATTTTGGTACGGTGAAACAAACTCTTGACTCTGAGACGACTGAGTTCTGCCTCATTTCATTTGAGTTTGATTTGTTTCCAACAAAAGTTTCTTTTATTTTACCCATTAATGTGACCTGACCCACAGAAGAATGTGAATCACCATAACATCCACTGTCGAACTCTGGCACATATTCAAAGTCTGTTACACTGCAAACGTCGTCTCCGTCTAACACCATGTCGTCAAAGGAACCGCATCGGTCCTCTGATTCTACTGTGATTTCAACACTTTCCTCCACACACTGCACCTCTGCTCCTGTTTTTAGAGGCTGATTAGGTCGAGGTACATGTAAAAGGCCGCCAACAGTCGTAGAGCACAGAACAAGGCTGTTGTTACTACATGATGAAGAACAAAGATTAGTCACGACGTTCGCTGTATTCGACTTTCGACTGTGCTTCCAAGACGATATTGCTGTACCACTCAGTACAGTCTTAGGTGACACCAAACTATGAACAGATTCTTGAACTACACCCTCCTTTGGGTTTAGAATTCTACTGTGGTTCTCTGTGGATGATACGGTTTGACAGGATTTAGGAGAAATCTTGGATGTTGAAGTTTTTTCTGCCGCAAGCTTGTTTGCCATTTTATCAGCGTTCAACTTGGGTTTGTCTTTCTTGTTTTGTGTGGGACAGGTTTTGTTTTCAAACATGGGTTTGCTTGTCAATGGGGTCTATGAGAAGATAAGATAAAAAAAAATTAGTAACTCAAAATATTAAACATATCTGGCCTTTCAAGGAAATCATTCATGCATTTAATGTTTTCAGTTACTTGTGCTTCATACAGAAGAGCTCAAAAGAAAAAAAAAATAGACAACTCATATCATTAGTATGGAATTCTGTACTTAAAAGGAAAAGATTGCACAATTATGAAATTGGAATTTTAAGATTTTGTTATTAACCATCAGATAACATGGAAGCCATTGGAAAAAAATGTAATAAATAAATACATAAATAAATGTAATACTGAAAGAAAAAACAAGCAGCGATAAAATCCACTAAAAAGAGGTATCAATCATGTGTTAAGTGTAGGGATCATAATTTAGTCTATAAATATTTGAAGATAATAGTTTTGTCCTCAATTATTTCCAAGATGTTTTATTGTGACTATGAGATCTGACCTCATACTTTAAAGAGCTTTATCTCAAGTTAAAGTGTCTGTGGTCCTTTTAGACAATGCATCTCACCAAACTAAAAGGCACAAACATGACTGCATACAATTTGCACCAGATCATCCACAATATTTATTAATATCAAAATATGCTTTAAAAAAAAAAATGGACATGTAAAATCTGAATGTAGCTGGCCTTGGTGTGGATGGTAAAGTTGTTTCTTTGGTGGAGGCGATGGAGACTGAGATTTTAGGAGTTGGAGTTCATTACGGTGACTGTCGGTCGACCACTCACCCTCTCAAGGCTCCGAGTGATTTTCATGATACAACCATCCCTCATCATCCTGGCTGCCAGCTGAGCTGTATTTCGGGCATCATCCAAACCTAAACAAAAAAACAACAAAAGAATTAAAAACCAACAGAAAAAAAACATTAAGTCTATTTTTCTATGTTGCTGTAGTTTTTTCTGTACCTGAATGTTCTCTGCCTTCAAACTGTATTCCCAGATCTTGTAGTGCCCCATTCAGGCCTTTAGGTTTCCTGTTGTAAAACAGCTGGAAAATACAAAAACGAAAACAAAGGTGGTCAAATATATGATTTTACACTGTCCTGCTGATTAATTTGTTGAAAATAATCTTCATTATTAAGAAACATCCCACAACATTTACAGCTACTGATTTTAAAGACTTACTGTTTCAGTTTTATTTTAATGTGAGGTTGAAATTTTGTTTAAAACTATTTAGCTAAAGATGAAAATGTTGTCTTTTTTCATTACGTGTTCTATATGTTAGTCAAGAAAACTGGTAGATAGTTAAGAAAATAAAAAGATTCAAAATACAAAAAGGACAACTAGAAGCTTGTGATTGTGAAATTATCAGAAAGCAGACAAAGTAAGAGAGCTCAGACTTACCCTGTATGTGCTTCTCAGGTCTATCCAGCTGTTCAGAGCATCAGGCTTATGAATCTGTTTGCGTTTACACTCGTACTGTAAACAAACTCCAAGATCCCAGTCTGATACACAACACAGACAAGAGCAGATTCAAATCATATATAAAAAAATAAAACTCAACAGTCAAATAAGTTGATAAACATGTTTTTGTTCATGTGCTAACGTTGCACAAAATGCCCTCTTTGCAAGCTACCTTTTCCTGATACTTGAATATCCACTGTATATGGTTTATAGTAAAGGTAAAAATACACTATTTAGTGTATTATTGTACATTTTTTAGGACATTTTATCAATGACAAACAAAATACCCATAACTTGCTAAAACCATAAAAGAAGGTGACTTGAATGAGATATCAGATGAAGTTTAGGGGAAAAATTATGAACAAGTTAGCTTTTCGAAAGCTATTGGTTAGCAGGGCACTGTTATCGGATAAGATACTTGCACCAGTAACAACATTACAGCATAGCTTCCTGATTTATCTATGTCATCCATCATCTCAATGTTTCTTTTTAAGTTATAGAAACATAGCAGCATAACTGACACATTTGACTTAGAGATAAAATGCTTCCTGCACACATTCGCACCTCGAAGGTCCCACTGAGTGCCACATTAATTTTTACATTCTTCTTACTCATGCTTCACATCATCCACTTTGTCTCTGTGAAGGTTCAGTTTTTCATCTCGACAGCTTATATAAACTTAGTTCAGGGTTTGTTACCCTGTTGGTAGCACATCATACCACGTAGCAGATTTAGACATTTTTCAGTTTTTGCTACCATGATGACAAGGATGCACCATCACACACGACAGAGACTAACGAATCCTCCCTTGGGTATGAGCAAGGATAAAATATGCTCCATCGCTATGAAGCATATACCACTAACAAAATAACTCCCATACAGATGACTATTACCTGACCATGTGAGGAAGGTACACAGTTTTTGAGAAGGCAAAGCCTCAGAACTTCTCTGTTGCGTGCTGGGAAAAACCACACCCATCTGATGCTGCAGGTTTTGTAGCCACCTGCTAAAGCGGGACAGACATATCCGGAGTGGAATTCCTGCCTCAACCTGCACCTGTGAGAGAAATAAATTAGGCTGTTAGATACACTGCTGTGTGAATCACCAGAAAGTATATCAGTTTCTCTGTGGTCCTAAACAGATATATAGTTTTGCATATAATACCTGTGTAATCCCAGTGAGCTCAGTGCAGAACTCTGACAAAATGGGATGTTCCTGTGGCTGAACATATGTATGAAACTCAGACTCCACCTCCCCTGTGGATGTGTTCAACAAGACAGCAGGGAACTCAACTGCATGGAAAGGACAAAGAAAGATGAACAAAGAGTTAAAAAGACAAATAAGTACAGTACCGTACTGTCTTCTTCAGCTTATCGGGGTTCGGGTTGTGGGGGCAGTAGCCTCAGCAGAGGAGCCCAGACAGCCCTCTCCCCCGCCACTTCCACCAGCTCTTCCGGGGGAATCCCGAGGCATTCCCAGGTCAGCCCAAAGATATAATCCCTCCAGCATGTCCTGGGTCAGCCCCAAGGTCTCTTCCCGGATAGACACCCCAAAAACATATCCCCAGGGAGGCGTCCGGGAGGCATCCTCACTAGATGCTGGAACCACCTCAGCTGGCTCCTCTCAACGTGGAGGAGCAGTGGTTCTATTCTAAGTCCCTCCTGGATGTCCAAGCTCCTCACCCTATCTCTAAGGCTAAGCCCAGCCACCCTGCGAAGGACACTCATTTCGGCCACTTGTACTTGTGACCTTGTTCTTGCTGTCATTACCCAAAGCTCATGACCATAGGTGAGGATCAGCATGTAGACTGACTGGTAAATAGAGAGCTTAGCCTTTCAGCTTAACTCCCTCTTCACCACAACAGATCAGTTTAGTGTCCACATCACTGCAGATGCCGCTCAATCCAACTGTCGATCTCCCGCTCCCTTCCACCCTCACTCGTGAACAAGATCCCAAGATACAAAGCTGATCCACCTGAGGTAGGACTTCCTACCTGACCCAAAGTGGGCCCTCCACCCTTTTCTGGCTGAGGACCATGGTCTCAGACTTGGAGGTGCTGATCTTCATCCTAGCTGCTTCACATTGAGGTGCGAACCACCCCAGCAAGAAGTGGAGGCCACTACTTGATGAAGCTACAAGGACCATATCATCTGCAAAAAGCAGAAACGAGATCCTCCCACCACTGAACTCAACCCCCTCCACCACCTGGCTGTGCCTAGAAATTCTGTCCATAAAAGTCATGAACAGAACCTGTGACAAAGCACAGCCTTGGTGAAGGGCCAGATGAAGAGCGGTTCAGAAGACCCTGATGCCGAGGAATATCAAGCAGAAGGGTCCGGTGCATTGTGGTTCAGACAGCAGACCAGGGGAAGGCTTGGTGGTCCGATCATTGGTTATGGAAACTGACTTTTGGACAACTAAGGGATCACTAAAAAAAACTTGTATTGTTAACACAAATATCACTGCATAACAGGAAAATCCCATATCTACAAAAGGAATTCCTCCAAAACGTACTTATTTCTTGGCCATAGTTGTTTTTCTCTCTCCAGCAAGTTGATTCAAAGTCAATCACGATCAGGTATGAAAATACTTGATCTGCAAGAAAGCATACAAATTATTACAAAGTTAGATAATGTGATGAAACTATGTGAAGCCAGAGGCATCGAGAGTTCAAATCAGTTGTATAAGTAATCGTACTTACTTGATAAGGCTGTTTTTTTTGTCCCAGAGGAGGCCTGACTCCGCTGTCTCAACAGTCCAAGTTCTCTGGAGAAAGAGCCCGAAAACAGACCATCACAAAGCTGTATCTAACTCTAGCTTGCAAAAATTCTTATCTAACCCCTTCCAGTGCATTTTCATCTTCTCATAAAGTTGTGTGAGGGTTACAAATATTTAGACACAATTAGTGTGGATCAGCACTTCAAATTTTGCCTAAACAGTTTTGAAACCATTTTAACGGCGGTCATCGGACTCATGCAGTCCCAGCTGTTCAAATACCCGTTTGTGTCTTTGGCTCCGGTTAGCATTAGTTAGCTAACATGCTAACTGACGGGTGTGTGAGGTACTTACTTTGCAAGTTTCTTTGTAGACATAATAGCTGGGACTAAAACGCTAAAAATAAAATCATATTTTTTGAAACTACTAGAGCCAACGAACCCGCGCTGGTTTTAAACACAGCAGTCTACTCTGAGCTCCATTAGTTGCGGCTCCAAGTCTGTAAAAACAATCCCAGAAACATCGATGAATGAAAAGCAAAGGAAACTGGAAAAAATTACATTTCCGCTGAAGTTTTTTTTGTCGTCAAATAAAGTAGAAAACCCCCCAACACACCACAGAAACAATCCATAAATGTTGACATTTAGTTTAATATTTTTATAATATAAATTATATACAAGGTTTTCTTCTACAAGATGTGATTCTAGCCCTGTTTATTAACTTAATGGCGCAACAATAGTCGTACTGGCATTTATTTCTAAAAGGTCTAACCGGAAGTACTCAGTAGTAGAGGCATGTCTAGTTTTCGTTAGCGTGTTTTTAGCATGTGCTGGCTGTGGGAAGAGTCTCTATTTGGAACTAGCAGGTCCATAATCATGTGGTATTTCCAGTGTTGTCTCTGTTTTTGCGTTTTTGTTAAGCCTAATGGTTTTTAGAATGACACACGTGTAAATATAGATAAGACCTTTAGCTAGCTTGATAATCAGACTCTCATGCGTTCTCCCTAAGAGCTAGCAGAGAGTTTTAGAACTGAAATATAGAAGTGGGAATCACTTACAGATACTTCACAAATGTTAATGACATTATATATGATTTTTCCTTTATAATCCAAAGACAGTAAAAGATCATACAACCATTAGTTACTTTTCATGCTAGTATCATAATTTAATCATTTAATTTAAGCCTGAGAGCTCCTTAGACAGGAACACTCTGGTCAGAGCCTGGAAAAAACAAGCTATTTCGAGCAGTAACTTAAATTTCCTTAAAATAACTAAAGATACTTAATGTGTGTCATTAAAAGATGAAGCGACATGAATTCCACGTACTATAAACTTCACTGAATGTAATATTACACCAGTGAAAAGTAGAAAGATAAAAATCACATAATCCTTTGTAGGAAAAGTGTGCGTTTCAGTACTGAAGCTTTATTTAAAACTTCTGTCATTTTTTTGTGCAGGACTAAACAGCTTTAGGTTGCAACTTCTCAAATGTGTATGCAGTGTTTTTCTTTGTTACTTGTTGAAATTTAATGACACAGTAGTTATACACTTTCCTGGTGAATGTGGACCAATACACCAAACATGGAGGCTACAACACCAGCATCATCTAATGGAAACAAAAGAAAGAGCCTTGTCACTGCTGAATATGAGAGGACCAAGAGATTAAAAACCAGACAGGAATGTGATCATGTGCCTTTGGACGTCTTTCCAGCCCGCTCACCGAGGATCTCTGTGCTTCTCGAGAACCTCAAGCAGCCAGTTACACTGAATGAGCTGACAGAGCTGCTGCATTATGCTGCACTGGGGAAATCAGTCAAAAAACCCAGGTAGATAAATACTGTAATGATTGCGGTAGGTCTCATTAAACTATTGTCTCTAATGTATAACCACGTGTTGTCTACTTAGACTCAGGATATAATCTAATTCATTTCTTTCAGACTCATGACAGTGTTTTCTTGTTCTCTTGTCTCTCCTCTGTACCAGCTGGTGCCGTTTCCATAAGCAGAGGAAGGTTCAGGGCGTGAATGTTGTGATAGTGGAGGATGTTACTCAGAGTCACTTTTACAAACATTACCTTTCCCTGCCAAACCTCAGGAAAAACTACACCACTGTAAGTACGAACAGGGGTCGTAAATGTCTGGATAATTTTTATTCAGTATTGATAACGTTTTGGTGGTTTGTAGTCATATCTAATTGGATTTATCTGTGTGTTGATGGTTGTATTAGAGGGTCACATTCACTCCATCATCGCATAATGTAGCATCAGGAATCTTCAGCAGCGAAGTCACGAAATCAGACAGTCCAGCTATTTTCCAAACAGAGGAGGAGAGCAATGGACTACACAAAGGTGAAAGTTGTGGATTTCGATATGATATAAGAACAATATTCAGGGTTTATACGGGTGCTTACAACCATTGAAAATGCTTGAATTTCAATATTGTGTTTTCTAGGTCTGAAAAGTGCTTGAATTTCAGTTTAAGTGCTTGAAAGTGCTTGTAATTACAACTCTGTGATTGTTTGATTGGTTGATTTTTAATATAGACTCTGCCAGGTCAGATAGAAAGCCAAAACTATTTACAGAGCGGTGATACATTTTGAAAAATCAAACTTTATGTCAAAAAAGAAAATAAGCGGGTGCTTTCAGGTCAACTCCAGGTACATTTTTATCTTACTTTTTGACTTGGTAGGAGTGTGCCTGAAGAATGCTAAGTGGCTTCCCTTTTTTTGGCTAAAATTTTGTGTTCTCCTTTAATTTCTAAACTTTTTGCTATTATGAAACATAATTTTAGATGTTTATAGAAAAATAGAATGTATATCATTGTGATAAAAAAGTGAAAAAAATAGGAATAAGTATATGTATTCCTGTAGATACAGCTTTGGGAAAAAATAATAGACCACTGCAAAATTATCAGTTTCTCTGATTTTACCATTCATAAGTATGTGTTTGAGTAAAATGAACATTTTTGTTTTATTCTCTAAACTACCGAAAACATTTCTCCCAAATTCCAACAAAAATATTGTTATTTAGAGCATGTATTTGCAGAACATGACAAATGTTCAAAATAACAAACAGATGCAGTGTTTTCAGACCTCAAATAATGCAAAGAAAACCAGTTCGTATTCATTTCTAAACACCACAATACTAATGCTGTAATGTTGGAAAAGTTCAGACGTCAATATTTGGTGGAATCACCCTGATTTTCAGTGACAGCTTTCATGTGTCTTGGCTCTCCACCATTGCATAGAAGCTCAGTAGTGTTCCATGGCTTGTGTCCATCCATCTTCCTCCTGAAGTTTTCAAAGTGGGTTCAGGTCTGGAGATTGGACTGGCCATGACAGGGTCTTCATCTGGTGGTCCGTCATCCACACCTTTATGGACCTAGCTGAGGCCAGGAGCATTGACCTGGTAGAAGAACCAGTCCTCAGAGTTTGGGAACATTGTCAGAGCAGAAGTCCAGTAGTTTTTGTGGTACTAATAGCACTGTTTTTGCCTATTGCAAGAAGATAGTGATGGCCACAGTAGTGGTGTTTATACTTCTCTTTCTTAAATAATACATGGATCAGGTGTTTATTCAGTAGAAGGTGTGCTTGTGTTGGGATTCAACAGACACATGAATGGAATGGCTGTCATACATGCAGATTTCAGAGGAAATTGCAATGGTCTCTTAATTTTTTCCAGAGCTGTATGTATTTTACCCCTGGTGATATGGTGCTGTGCTGAGAAAAAATTGAAAAAACCCTTAAAAGTGCTTGAAAAGCGCTTGAATTTGACCTTAAAAAATGTGTTCAAACCCTGAATACTGCAGTTATTACCACTCACATTTACTACAAATAGAAATGGCAGATTATTATTGTGATTAGAAATAGTTGTTCTTACATGTATATTTGTTATTCACTGCTACAGCATTGAAAAGGCACCCAGTAATAACCAAGTTTGGGACAGAGAGGAGAGGACTGACAGCATATGTCCTCAGTCAAGAGGAAATGATCAAGAACAATTACCCAATAAAAGGTGAGTCTGTCTGTAACTGTCTGCTTGTCTGTCTCCCAGTCGGACCTTTTCATTTCCACCTTCTTCACATCTTATCTGATACAGGGCTGCCAGGCTGTGAGGAGTTTGTTTGTACTGACAGTGCTGACTTTGTGACTGACAGCAGCCCCCTGTATGGACTCGACTGTGAGATGGTGAGAAGTTCTGAGTAACTTTAAGTTTTCTGCCACCTGAAACCAACCTGTCTCTGTTTCTTCATCATCCTGTGTTGTGATATAAAAGTTTTTAGACAATACTGTGAATGCTGTGTATACAACATTTTCACCCTGACCTCAAATGGTTCATTCCATTATTGTTTCAGTGTCTCACAGCCAAGGGAAATGAGCTGTCCCGTGTTTCTCTGGTGGACAGCAGTGGGAAGTGTTTGCTGGATGAGTTGGTGAAACCTCCAAACCGAATTTTCAACTACCTCACCAGGTACACACGAACACACGTGGACCGGTGTATTTTACGCTATTAAGTATATTAACAGGTCATATCAAACGTTAAAACATGTTTGTTGCTCCGTGCTTCCTGATAGGTTCTCAGGTATCACTGCAGAGATGTTGCGGCCAATCAAGACGACCCTCTGTGATGTTCAGCAGAAGCTTGGAGCTCTGTTGCCGAGGGATGCGGTTCTCGTCGGTCATTCACTAAACTGTGACCTCAAGGCTCTGAAAGTGAGTGAGTCTGGCAAATTACCAGCATTTCTAGTATTTCTTCTTTTTTTTTTTTTTTAACCAGGGAGAGTACCCAATTTTCTTTCTCTGTTTTCAATTGTTACAGTGTCTTAGATTGATTAGGGCACTGCTTTATAGAGGAAGGAATTCCGATGTAACTGAGAATACAATTTTATCATGATATGCTACCTGTGGTAACATTGGTATTACATCACAATGATTCTGTAGTATGATACATAGGATATACTGTCATTTATCATTGTTAAATCTGTTTCGGATTCAAGTGCTGCGCATTACTGCCATCATGATAAAAGCAAACTGCGTAACAAAACAGTGCATAGTAGGTAGTGGTAGTAACTCCCCTTAACATTCATGGCCTCAGTTCAAAGCAAACACATCCATTATCCACATCTTGCATCTTATCTAAAATGAAATCACATTTAAGCTTTACACATATTGCATATTGTCCACAACAGGTAAACAGGACACCCTGACAATGTTGCACAACACCTCATCTACAATGTGTCACAATGCTTGTGTTACTGAACAAGAAAAATGCCACAAAAAAGGTCAAAACAAGAATTCTGTATGTTGTTGCCCCTTAAAATAAATTTGTATTTAGTCAAGGACGAGGCACAAAGGTGTGTTTTCATTGGGGGACACTGTCAAGGTATCAGACCAAATATCTTTTTACTGCTTTTCAGCTTCACTGTCCTTCTTTTCAAGGGACATTAGAGACTCTGTGAGTGTTAGAGGTCATTTATTCTGAGAAGAAGGTTGCAGACAAGAGTGAAACCTTCACAATCTGAGTGACATTTAAAAAAAAAAAATGGACTAAATGAAAGATGTGTACATTGTTGTGAAGTCTGCACTGGATTTTGTTTCCATTTAAAGGCAAGGTAGATTTATTTGTATAGAACATTTCATGTACAAAACAATTCAAAATGCTTTACATAAAAATTGAAACGCATTACAGCAAATTGTGAAAGAAAATGTTATTTAAGAATAAAAGAAAATTTAAACAAACTGAAATAGACTGTAACATAAGAATAAGCAGGGAAAATGCAAAAAATAAATGTTAGAGTGCAGTACGGGAAATTAACAATTACTTGTTTTTAATGAAAGGCAGCAGCAAATGGAAAAGTCTTCAGCCTGGATTTAAAAGAGCTGAGAGTTTCAACAGATGTACAGGTTTCTGGGAATTTGTTCCATATACAGCATGTGTAGCAGAGAGAGCAGACCTGTCCCAGATGTCCTAAGGGCTCTGGATGGTTCATAACACATCAGAAGATTAGAAATGTATTCAGTGCTTTAAAGCAGGGGTTCCCAAAGTGGGGTCTGTGTACCCCAAGGGGTACTTGGAAGAAGCCCAGGGGGTACTTGAAATATTTGGGGAAAAATATATAAAAATAAGTCATCATGTACTGAATACAGAATAAATACTGACAATTAATTCCGAAATATAAAACACAATAAATAAATACACTCATATGGTATATGAGTGTGTGTGTGAATGGGTGAATGTGAGGAATTGTAAAACACTTTGGAAACCATGAAGGTGCATAAAATGCTCTAATATAAGTTCAGTCCATTTACCATTTAATAAAATTGACACTCCTGACCTTATTTCAATTCATTATTTTTTATTTTTTATATTTTAAGAACATTTCTATTTTATATTATTGGAGATGAGTTCATTTGAGTAATTAAGTAATTATTTTTTGTTGATGAAAGGTTCATTTATTCATTCATGACCATTTAATTTATTTTTCTTTGCAATGAAAGAGGGCACTTTTCAGTATATATTTTGCACAAAATTTGCTTTAAAAGATTTGTTATTTTTAATATATTAAAGTTAAATATATGGTGCTTGTTTACAAAGTTTTGAAATTAAAAACAGACACCTTTGGTAACGGAACAAATTTTGCCTAATTTTTTTCAATCAAAAATGCTGAAGCGAGAGTTGGGGGTACTTGGCTAAAAATATATATTTCAGGAGATACTCCACTGTAAAAAGTTTGAGAGCCACTACTTTAAAGCAACAGTATCATCTCCGGTTGTAAACACAGACATTTTCATCACCCTCATTTAAGTCAGACTTTCTATTTTTATTTCACTTTGAAAACAATTCCAACACAGATCAATACAGGGCAAACATTTTGACCGGTTTGTGTGTTTGTGTTTTCCCTGAAGATGATCCACCGGCACGTCATCGACACTTCACTGCTGTACAGGAAAGAGTTTGGACAGAAATTTAAGCTCAAGATCTTGGCCGAGACGCTGCTCAAGTAAAAATCCTCCTTCCTCTTTTTTTCCGTATCTCAGTGTCTGTATGTGCCTCTTACAAACCATAGATAATCAAAATGTCCACTCAGGAGGCAAATACAAACTGAAGAGAAGATGGGCCATAATCCCATAGAGGACGCTGTAGCAGCCCTGGAGCTGGCCCAGTACTTTATTAAAACAGGACCTTGCAAGGTAACACACTGCTTAATAAATACACACCCATCCACACATCCACAGCGTGGATACAAACCCTTTTGTTTGTTCAATATTAGATTGTAGAGAGTCATCTGGAGGAGCTGTGGGGATATACAATAGAGGATGAATCTGAATCTAAATGCACACCTGCTCCACCACCAAGTACAAGGTATAAATCAGTATGTTCTATAAAATTAAAAATGTCATCAATAAAATTACTAACAAGTTCTTATCAGTATTACAACTATTACTAATGCAGTAAATGTGTCATCTTGTCATTTTAATCTATGGAAAACAAACTGAGAATTAAGCAAAATAGCAAAATGGATTAAGAGGAAACTCTGTAAATGTTCTGTTTATTTTGTATTTTATTCATATGTATTTTTATCTTATTTATTCACTTACTTTGTTATTGCTTAATTATTTTTATTTGCATATGTTTGTCTGTCTGTGTTCTATACCTCCCTTGTCTTATCTAAAGGTCTTCATGTGCGCTGATTCTTTCCATCACATGTAAGGCACGAATAAAGACAATGACTAATCTAAAAAGCAAAAAAACCTCTCAAGTGGACAAGTATCTCAAATGGTACTTAAAGTCCTTGTTAAATTCTACCAAAGCCTCTATAAATCTAAAAGTATTCATTATCTGTCTGAAGGGATAAGAATGAAACCCCTGTCCCTGTAGATAGAGCTATTGAAAATATGGATGTAATCCTCCTCGGGTACAGAATCCTTTTCAGAAATAACCTGGAACATTCTTTTCCTTTTCTTGTGAATGAGTGCACAGAAGTACTGTTTCTGATCCACAGTGTGAAATCCACTTTACTGCATCAGTGTTTCTTGTGCAGGTTTTCTGATGTACTGCAGATGCTCAGCCGGTCCGTAACCTTCTCAGGGAAACGTTCAGACGTCATCCTGGAATTATCCAAACAACAGTGGCACAAGTCGAACAAAGAGGTGAGGCGTGAGGAGCTGCGGTTGGTGGTTCTGACCCAAAAGGCAGCTCGTCTTCATGGAAACAAAGGAAAGATTGGTTTTCTAGTTGGAGCCATCTAGTTCTGGAGTCATCAGCTGAGTTTTGTTGTGACTGAAAACACTGAGTATTAAGACCACACTGACATTTGGAGAATAAAGTCATAATATGTTGAGGGAAAAACGTTAAAATATTGCATGAAACAAGGGAGAAAAATTAACAGTAAGATAATAAATTCATGATATTTTAAGAAAATAGACCTAAGTATTTCAAGAGTTCGGAGAAAAATATCAAAACAGTATAGGAAAAAGTTACAATTTTATGACATTATGATATTTGATAAATACAGTTTTAGTTGCTGAATCAACAGGCTTAATATTTTATTGCATTATTTGTCGATATCTTAATTTCTATTACGAAATTATATACAATAAAATTATGGCTCTTTTATTATACTGTTTCACCATCAGTTTTTGGGGTTAATTCAATATAGGAATTAAAAAATGATGCATATCTTAAGTAGTTGAACACATAAAAAAAGTGAAAATGATCATGTATTTCAAAGGCATTAACCTTGACCGTCTGTCACTTTTTCATTTAATCGATTCCACAAAATGTCTCGTTAGTCTTGGACAAATGGATCCGATCAAGCGTTAACACGTGGACACATTTGGTGTTCAACAGTCTCTGTCACGGAAGCAGAGTAACTTATATGCATGTATTATACATATTTGAGTAGGTATTTATAAGCACTTTTAACATTATGTAGAACAAAATTTGGGGAGATAAAATTTTTAGGTGAAAAAATGTCAAATTACTGCTCGGTAACACGTGGACATCAATTTTTTAAGCTTTACTCAAACATTCAAAACATGCGGTTCTCGGCAGAAATTGATATCAAATAGAACAAACCCTTTTAGATATTAAGTAAACTATGCTGAAAATAAATTTTGGAGTAAAATACTGAAAAGTCTCTGTTTTATCGACACGAGAATGTGGCACTCAAAATGTTGACTTATTTTTTTTAATATAATCAAAATGATTTATTTAATGCATTTAACACTAACACAGTGGTATTTACAACTTGTGGTGGTCCATGCTGATATAGGTAAATTACAAATAAAGAGTAATTTCTCTTTTTAAATGTGACAGATTGAACACATTTTCAAATTTTTTAGATATAATTAATTCAAACTTTATTTTTGTCTGAGGCATGGCGATGGTGTAAAAAGTACAATCGATAAAATCAGTTGTAACTTTTTTCTACAAGTGGTATTTTAAAAAAGGATAACAGTTCCATAAAATAGAGATCTTTAGCTAAAAAATGAGCCCCTTTGATAAATGAGGTGTGCAAATGAACTTTTTCATATTGATGTTCACTTTCGCTTGATCGGACCCAAATGCATTAAAATTCAGCGTCTGATTTTTCTTTTTCTTGGTTGTGTCCCCTCCTCCTCCTCTTCAGGTGCTGGACTCTTTCAGGAAACAGACCACGTGTCCTTTCTTCTCGGTGCTTCAGTTATCTTCCTTCTTGGAGCCGTTGACGACCGGTCTCCCGCCTCAGCAGCTCCACAGAGTCAGACATTCGCTCAGAATATTATCAACTCCGCTGTCGAGTCTTAGTTTGATGGAGTTTTCTCACTTTGTGTGTGTTTTTCCTGCAGATGTTCTCAAGTCTGCGAGACATGTGTGTTGTGTTCGCTGGGCCGTTCCCTCCAGGTTTCAGTGAGAAGGATGTGAGGCGACTGTTTCGCTGCTGTGGACCTGTTCATAAAATCAAACTGCTCAACACAACTGTCAGGGTATATATCTCGTATATTTCATTATCATTTAGTATTCATATTTTTGCTGCAGTATTTGTACTTTAAAGGCTATATGTAGTATATCTTCTTTCAAATATGAAACAATGACCTAAAATTTACATTAGAGCATTTAGAATACAAAGCTCTGAGATTCTGCCAGAGATGCCCATAATATTGGATTGCAGAGATATGAACTGGATTTATGTGACCACTAGAGGGAGTAGTGAGTCACAGTGCCTCCCATGGTGAGGAAAACTATCCACACAGGGTTTTTATTTTTCAACCAAAGTATCAGAAAGTGATGAAATGGGATGCGAAACAAAGTTTAGCGTCAACAAAAGTGACAAAGTGGTAAAAGTTAGAAGAACTGGACGCAGCTGTAAAGGTAAAGGATAGTTTGATGCTGAAATAGCGGCGTTTCTTCTACATGGGTGAGTTCGATTATGAGGCTTATGAAGGTATAAAGTCATTATGGGATGTTATTATCTTTGCTAAGTTTCCATTTGTTGATCCACAACTCAGACTAAACTGACTGTTCTGACCTTGTTTGTTGGATTCCAAACAGATCTTTAGTTCAGCTACTGACAACACAAACTGTACAGGAAACAGAGGTGATTTGTGGTTTTACTGTGGCTAAAAGCAGAGCTAAGCTAACAGAGCTATAATGTAAACTATCAGCTGATGCAGTAAGTGATGATTATGAGGCATAGTGTTTATTTCTGCCAGCTCTATGAATTTTAATTTGAAGAGGAAAACTCGCTGATACCATAATACAGACGTGTGTGAACAATGAGCTTTATACTCAATTCAGGGACTGATACAGTCTGTGAATACATAGTGTTGATTCATTGGTGGTTTTTGGTCTTAAGTGTGTTCTAGTATGTAGCTTCCCCCTGCTGGTGAGACATTGGAACATCAGTATCGTATATATAAAACCCCTTTAACCCATAAAGACCCAGTGCTAATTTTGTGGCAGCTCCCAAATGATTTTTTTTTCTCTATTTAACATTTCTTAAGTGATTTATCAACATTTATTATACTATTATTCTCTTTATTTTGTATTTTTTCACTGAAAATCACGTATTTTCCCATATTGAGTGTACTGATCATGTAGTTTAGGGTTTAGGGTTATTATATCAGAAACAGAGAAAACTGAAGAAAAAGTGGCTTTTACGGCAAAGATATCAATAACTGAATGTAAAATCAAGTGTGTCCATCCACTGTCATCGATCCAACTCTATGGGTTTTACTGTTGAATCGATGTTGTAGAAGATGGCAGTGTTTCCACGGTAACTACGGAGCCTCTGAACATCCAAATGGGTAATTTCTGATGACCATGAAAAGATGACAAACTGAATTTTACACCAATTATTTACATATAGTAATAGGGTTAGTGGATCAACAGGTATTAAACAGTTTACATCAGTAGATGCTTTTGGTTGCCAGTGGATGTTTGGGTCTTTATGGGTTAAAGGTACAATACTGTATGTCACATCTGTGTGCTCGTGTCCTGTAGTTGGAGTCTGTTTCTGATGTTACTGAATCGATTTTTATTTGAACAACAGTTATTGTTGCACGCTGCCAGTTTTATACCGTCAACAAAATGGTAGGTTTTATTTCTGTCACTTCACATGATATTTAATCAGTTCCTTATGTTTATGTGCAAAGGAAAGTCTGTGAGATGAGTTTATGTTAGCATGTTTGTTCTCCGGGTTTTCTTTTTTGGTTTTGGTGCATTTACAAGAAAAAGGAGAATGACCCTGGGTTTGACCTTAACCATGACATAAATCTCTTTTTCCTCAACTCGTTACTGTTGAAAGAGTTCAGCGTGTTCTCATTCCCGCTGGATCTGCCTCCATATCGTCACCTGTGCTTTATGACTAATGCCTGCTCTCCAGGTTCATGCAGAGGTTGAGTTTGAGCTGCTGGAGGCTGCTCTGGTGGCTCTGAAGACTCTGAATGGAGTGAAAGTGCAGGGACATTCCATCAAGGTAAGTCTTTTCATTTTATTCTTTGCTGTTGCACTTCATTATTCCTTTTTATATTACAGTTAACCTTTGCAGACTGCCACCAGGGCTTCTGCAGATCTCTAAAAAGTCTAGATTCTAAAATCAAATTATTACCCCGCCCCCACCAAGGGGAGGCAAGAGGTATTGTTTTTGGTTCAGTTTGTTTAACACTTTAGCAGCAAAACTATGGTTGAAACTGCTGGTTGAATTCCTACCAAATTGGGTTTATAGATTACCAGTAATAAAGAACAGATATCATTACATTTTGGGAAAAGTAGGTCAAAGTTCAAATTTTTTATAAATTTTTTTAAAATCTTTTTTTCCCATTTACTTATAATAGGCAAAATTTCAAATCGCTATAAAAATGTCTGCGTTTATTTAAAATGTTGCAGAGATATAGAGATTAATTTTAGACATCATTCTGCAAAACATCTAAATGACAGCTTGTTTTTGAATTTTTATGTTCATTTTTAAAATCTTTTTTTGTCCCATTTACTTACAATGGGTGAAATTTCTACAAAACTATGAATGTCTATGAAAACATCAATTTTGTTTCAAACTTGGCACATACACTCCTGATCAAAATTTTAAGACCAGTTGAAAAAATGCAAGAATTTACATTTTGCACTGTTGGTTGGATCTTAAGAAAGTTCTAAGTAAAGTTTCAAAATGCGAAAAAAAGAAATGGGAGTGAGACAAGAAAAAAAAAAAAAAATTCAGTAAGCAATTTATTGAAAACAGTTAAACTGAAATAGGCTGTTCATCAGCTGATCAAAAGTTGAAGACCACAGCCTTTAAAAGCCAAAATCCACAAAACTGTGGATTCAGTGTCATTTTCTGTCAGGTATTCACAGTCATGACCTCCTGATGCAAAGGCAAAAAAACGTTCTCTCTTTGAATGTGGTCGGATTGTTGAGCTGCATGAGCAAGGCCTCTGGCAACGCGCCATCGCTGCTGAGGACAGAATTACGTACGGAATGTACACAGAGGACGGACAGTACGCTCCATCTGTATCCGTCTGTGTCATTAACGTAACTTGCAGTCAGCTTTACTTTTGTCACCGTTGTTTATTTGGAAAAATCTCCACACTGCTGACGTTACTCCTTGGCCGCGTACCTGCTGCACTGTGAGGTGAATGTCACGCTGCCGTCCAAGTGGTATGGGTGTGTTTGCATCTGAGCACTTTTACGAGTACGACTATTAGTACACGCGCTCAGTATCGGGTGCATTCCTAGAAAATATTACATGTAGTTCCTTTCAACTGAACTTGTTGAAAGCTGTAGAAACCTCATGTGATGCCTCCAGTTTGTTGATCTTTGTTTAGGTCCAGAGGCCCGTCAATGAGTCGACGCTGGACCTGGATGTGACTCTGGACGCTCTGATGAGTGATCCTGTGAACAGCAGTCACCTGTATGCTGTTCAAGTAAAGCCGAACACAGCTGAGCACCCACGCTGCACTGCAAAACTCAACGGACACACTTCACATTCACTCGCCCCTAACGTCAAAAACAGCCATAACCAAACTAAAGTAAACGGCTCAAAGGGAGAAACGTCCGATCTGTGCGAAGAGACGCTCAGAGAGACGTTCAGCCGGTTCGGGTCAGTGGAGAGGATCGTCCTGCCGAGAAAACCTGGGAAACGCTCACAGCACGCGTATATAAGTGAGTCCACAGCCGCATCCCTCGTGTCCTCCTGCCGTCTGTGTCTGTGTTCATGAGTTTGTGTATCTGTTTGTAGAGTTCGACTGTTCAGAGAGCAGACAAGCAGCACTCGACTCCTCTGAGGATCTACAGAGACACAACTACCTCATCTGCCCATCTCTGACACCCACACACCTGCCTTCATGGGTTTCCATGACGACGCCAGCGACCACAGCGGACACCGACGGGGGCGTTGCCATAGAGGACCAGGAAATGGAGCGTAAGATGAGGAAATTAGACAGACATCTGGGAAAACTGTTCAGATTTCTCCCTGAGGGCATGTTGTCTGTGGTCCTTCTGCTCGGACACACAAGGTGAAAAGCGTTAGAGACAAAAATCACATCCACACCGACCTGTGTTTATTCTCATTCCTAAACCGATCGAATCTCTCGTCTTTTCCAGCGCTCACGGCCACAGTCCCGGTTTGTGCCTTTTGGACGTCAAGAAAACGCCGACCCACACTCGATGAAGATAATTATTTAACGACTCATTTCCACAAACATTAAATGTGACAAATATGTTTTATAATAAGAAACACTTTGAGTTTCTGTTTGATTTTTTTTTCTACAAAAGAAAGATTTCGGTGTTATTTTTAGTAGAAAAGGAGACAAGGTTCTAGAAGCGAGTGAGTGGTATGAAGGTCTTCAACAATTTGTTTCACTTTGTATTAGTTATCTATATAAAACCGAAAAATCTGTGCGTATTAAGAGAAATTTAAGTAAAACCCAGCACTGTGCAAAGCTCCAGTGTACTCCACTTTAAATCCACTCGAAAGTGTATGCAGGTAAAGGCACCATCACAGCGCTAATAGGTATCAGTGATCAGTAAGGGTTGTTTTACGAAACATTTGATCAAAAAATCTTGAATATTATGCCACTAAATTAGGAAATAGAATGCAGGGTATATCCTAAATATTAACTCGTACTCGTCTTCCTCCGCTTATCCAGGTCTGGGTCGCCAGGGCAGCAGCCTCAGCAGTGAAGCCCAGACTTCCCTCTCCCCAGCCACTTCCACCAGCTCCTCCAGGGGGATCCCAAGGCGTTCCCAGGCCAGCCGAGAGATATAATCTCTCCAGCGTGTCCTGGGTCGGCTAAATATTAAATACCATGTAATATGTAACATGACACCGTGAATTTCCCCGTCAGGATCAGTAAAGTTCATCTGTATCTGTGATATTCAATAGGATGTTTTTTTTAATGTATATACTGTAAAGTTTATATAAGTAAACTTTACTTACTGCACCGAATTCAAACTTGTACATGAGAATTTAACATTTGTTATTTTAGAAAATAGTAATTCGAGTTTCTGGGATGCAATGGTTTTACCGTCGTCGCCGCCGCGTATCTTTCGTGTGAACGCGATAACTAAGACAGATTTGGTTGGATTTCTTCTTGATAACCAACATAGCGGACCCCTAGTGGAAGAACCCTGTCGATTTCAGCTTCTCTATGATTATTACAAGTCATCCAAATGGGGGCGCTTTAGTTGAAAATCAGTTTTTTTGGACATAAATCAAGCAATAATAGGCTGATTGAGATAAAATTTGGTTCATATCGCTCGTCTTACAAATGTCCTTTTTCTTTTTCCATCCAGAGTTCACACGGTGTCATGTTCATTCACTAGGTGGAGTTTTGTGGGGAAAAATTGGTTCTCTGACCATTATTCTGCCACTGTCAGTTCGATGTAGCTCAATTTGAGTTCATATTGATTGTCTAACACTTATCTTCCTTCATGCCACTACCTTGACTTTATGTTGTATTGTGACACGGGGTGGTGTGTTTTTTCCAAATGGCTGGGGGAGCAGAGGATTGGAAACATTAAACCTCATTTACTAATGCTAAGTCAACCACTGGTCGTTTTTTTTTTTTTTTTTTTAAATACTAATTATCTGCCTCAGATTAAATGTGCTAGATCTTACTGACTAACAAATTGGAAAACAAATGACTAAAGTGCTGTTGTTTTCAATGTGTATGATTGTTATTCTACACATATTGGTTTAAAGTCCATTTATGCAATATTTAGAAGTGTTCCAGTGTAAAGAACCTGTGAAGTGAATGTATTTTAATGTGCTGAGTGTTTTGAAGTGGATCTGGTAGCTCCGACACACACGTTCCTTTGACATTAAACCCATTCTATCATTTTTCTCACATTTTGACCCAAGACTGTAGCTGAAACTACAGCCAGTCCAGATTTTTTAACCAACTTTTCTTGTATTAGTGACTCAAATTTGGTAGTTTCACTCCTTTTATTCTGAAGGTATTGCATTTGTAGACCTGTGTACTTAATTTAAATATTAAAAAAAAGTTCCAAAGGAGACCAATCCAGTATGATAAACCACCTATAGTACATTTTAGACCCGAATGGACTATTAAAAGAGAAAATCTAAACTTAAATATACAGAAATATTAAATACTTCATGTTTTTTTTCCCCTTTTTATGAACACAAGAGCCTGAAACAGAGATACTAAGAAACCTTCTTTAATTTTTTTCCTCTCCCAAGGAAATATTTAAGAATTTTTAAACTTTATCTGATACAAAAATGTATACGTCGTCTTTAACGTTTACATTAGAACATACTTTGACAAGGTTGCAGATTGTTGACACAGTTACAAAACATTAAACACAAAAAAGTGAAGAAAAACTATTCTGTACAAAAAAAAAACAAAAAAAAAAACAAAAAACCAAAAAGCAAACAAGCACCTCTCACGATGGGTCAAAATGACATTAATAATAAATATCACATCATAGATTAGCTTTTCCATTCATCTGATTAAAACTGGAATAGATGATGGGACCGAATATTTTTTAATTTTTTTTTTTTTAAAAAGGGGAAAAACATTTGCTATTTGCTTTAAAATACTAAATGACCCTGACTTTGTAAACTACAGGACCTGTTGAGTGGTTTCTGATCTGTCACAACTGAGGAAACGAATTCACAGGGATACAGAAGACAGAAGTACATCTTGCTCACATGCACAGACTCACAACTCACACTCACTGAACATAAGACTGATAGAGGTGTGATTAAAACTGAGAAAAGATTCCAAAGTAACAGCATGGCTGTGCTGGCAGATTCCAGTCGGAAGAGATTTAGTTTCAGCATTACAGTGGTGAGTTGTGTGTGGATCTGAGGAGTTTCCTGCTCTGTGGTGCAGATCAGAGTATGGCAGCTGTTCTTATGGCTTGTGTTCTCTTTCAATAGTCCAGTGAAGCAGCTCGGCTGATAGCTCTGGAGACGTCATCCACAGCCGTTTTAAGTGAATTTGTGAACTTTTTGGGGGGCGCGGCGCTCCCAGTGCTGTACGATCTGAGAGAGAGCGAGGCCCAAGTGCTTTTGAAGAGACTGAGGAGGGGGCTTCAGCTCCTGCTACCAGACCTCAGGAACCTCGAACAGAGATGTGGATTCTGATCCTACCAGACACATGTGGGGAAAAAAAGGATGAAAAAGAAGCACTTACACCTCCATTTAACCTCTGAACTTACTTTAATATGTTAAAAAGGGGAAAACATTTCCCTTTGAGATCATGTTGACGCCTGAAGAAAACGAGGGGAGGGAAAAAAAAAAAAAAAAGGACCATGTTGAAAATGCTTTTGTTTTGCCTGATTCACCAAAGTCCAGCTCCAGTCAGACAAGACATGAAATGGGGCTGAAATTGCATTGTTTATGTCTTTGAAGGCCGGCATATACTCTGCAACAGAGAAATCTGTTCCGTCTGCCAGGGCTACGAGAAAACACGGATGTTACTCTCTTCTCGCAGCCCTGTTTTGGGAGTTCTCGCAACTTGTTTGACACATCAAGTGGGCAGAACTTTTATTCTTTCGTGTAGTGTCCAACGACTATTCCCTTAGCGTGCATGGCGTATTCTGCAGTGGGAGGACCCTATGAGGACTTCCCATGAGTTCTACACTTGAGTTCTGAAATGTCCTACCCAGAACTAACCTTGTTCTTGCCACCGAGAAAATTAACACATTTTTCTGTTCACGCAGAGTATGTAGAGGCCTCGAGTCTTCAATGGAAAGTTTTTAGTATCACAAAGGAAATTCCATCACTGTCTTTCATTATATTCTAAATTAGGTGATCCAAGGGGACATGAGATTTCTGCATCCACCTCTGACCTGCGTCTTCACGCTGTAGAAAAATCAGCCATAATTCTGACCAATCACAGGCCTTTTTAAAGCCGGGAGGCAGGTTAAATACTACGAATACTCGACAATATTTAGTTTAGCTAGTCTGGTCACTGCTATTCACCCTGTGTCCCTTTTCCCCACTCCGCTCTGGGGGAAGTGGGTACTGTTTCAGATGTGGCCACTTAAAGGGCTCGTATTTTGCTAAACCCACTTTTATTAGTCTTTGGATCATTTATTTGTGCATTTGGACCCTAATAGTTCAAAAAGTTTGAATTTGAACCCTCCAGGTGCTGCAAAGTTAGCTTTATATTAATTTTGGCAAAAATCAAGTTGGTTTCTACAACCAGTTTTAATTCCTGCTTAATTTGTTACATTTTATAACTAGTTACGTCACGACATTTGCACATGTAAGGTCAAGATTTCCGACGAACATTTCTCTGAGTACGACATAACGGTTTATCAGCAGCGGCGGTTGTAGTAAAAACTGAAAATATGTCCAAACTTCCGAGCCGATTACCTAAAATGTTCAGTTGTTGGTATTAATGAACACAAGTGGCTGAAAGCATGGTCAACAACTTTGAGGGGGGGTGAAGTGGTTGTTCATTTGCATTTAAAGAGTCAATGCTCAAAATGACCTTTCTGGTGTCATTACTCTGAAATGGGGTTGAAGATGGACCTGAGGAGTTGAATTAATAAAGAATTCAGACCCAAGCAGAGCATTTACAGTTTATGTAGACCACAGGGGAATGTTTGAAAATGCATAATTCCATTTAAAAAAAAAAAGCTAAATATCACTCCTTTAAGACCCAATGACGACAGGACCTGAGGTGACCCATCTGTGCCCTGTCCTGACGTGTGACCTCGGACCTCCCCCTTACCCTCACCTATCTGGTGAGGGTGAGGAGGTCCATCCAGTCTAGATGGACCTCCTCACCCCCACCAGGTGTACCCCTCACCAGTCTCTGCATGCACCCCCACCCTACAGACTGGAATTATATCAGCAAATGGATGTCCATCAGTCCTGGTCTCATCTACAGCCTGTCCGTCCATGGGAGTGGATCTCCTTCACTGTGGTTCTTGTGTTGTTTCCCCACTGGGGAATTTTTCTTGCAGAGAAAGATGGTCTAAGGATGGGGGACATTGATCCATTTGCTTCACTGACTGTTTACTAACTGATCACTTGACTGTTTGTTCATTTTGTGTGTATGGGTTTTTTCCTTTTTTAAAATCAATTCAACAATTTCTGTAAAGCCCTGTGAGGTGACTTTGTTGTGATATTGGGCTCTACAAATAAAACTGAAATACATCATTGACAGTAGTAATTACTCATCACCTTCAGTTAAATGAAAAAAAGAGGAAAAAGTCAACTTTCACATCTACACGTGTATTGACAAACATCTACTAATTAATGTTATGAGGATGAAGTAGTAATATTCAAAAACTAAAGTTAGTAAGTAATGAATGAAACACTAAGCCTGTTGGTTCAGTAAATAAGTGTATTTATCAAATAACAGCAGCTCCTGAACTCCTGCTGTATTTGGACAGGTGGGAATTTTGACAGCTCTCGTTTTATTTTAACAGGAGTGAGCAGTGGAATTACTGCAGTACTGAACAGGCACGAAGACACCACTTTGACCGTCACTTGAGATCTGAATTTTAATTATTTTAGAAGGACTTTAGACGAGTAGATGAGGCGAGTAAAATGTGACTTTGTCCAAAAGCACGTCAAGCCAATAAAACTATTTGTATAGAAGCATTTAAAAACTGACCTCAGACATGTAGATTTCTGACCCATTTGCCCGATTAAGAAATGAAAAAACGACGCTGACCTCCGCTACAAGGAGGATCTTTTCTTGTGGTTGAAAGGACACTTAAGCCATAACCCATTAGAAAGGGGTCAATAAGCTCTCAGTGAGACTCACCTTCAGCCTTCTTCTTGTTCTTCTGACCTTTCCTGCCCTGCGTTGTTGGAGGTTGTTGCCAGGTGACCGTCCCCTCTGCGTCATTACACGGATCTGTGCCCTCAGGACTTTCCTCATCAGGGGCTGGACTTAACCCTGCTGAATTTGCGGTCTGATCTCTGCAGGGCACAAACCACCCCAGCCCTTCAGTCACAGAACACAGGACACTGATGCTAAATGATACGAACGGTTTACTTACGCCGTCTTCAGCCAGCCTTCTGAGGTCTTGCTCTCAATCGCGTCTGTATTTGCCTGCCCAGTAATATCTAAAGGAGACAAAAATCAGATTACCATACCTTATATAAATTTCACTGCCTTTACATTTGTCACAAAAAAATAGGCAGCATACTGCAGAACACAGAAATGAAATCTAAAGAGGCCTTTTTCTTAAATGGTGGCTGTTAATTTGATTTATATAAACATGAAGTCCAAAGCACTGATAGAAACATGGTTCATCATGTCTGGGTATGTGAGTCAATGTATAAAAAGGTCTGTAACCGATCCAAGCTTTGTTTGTCATTTGTAATGTCAAAATGGTAAATTGTCCCAATAACCCCCCTTATCCCCACTCCCTCTATTTTTTCAACTGATTTGTTCGATTTAGACTGCAGGCAAATGTGGCCCGAATCCGATTTTTTTTGCCCATATGTGACCTGTATCTGATCTGTTAAAGACAGTTTGAACAGCACAAATATGATTTTTTCAAATCCGACCCAGGCCACTTTCATATGTGGTCCTAAATACGGTATTTTGCAATGTGACTTCAGTCTGAACGGCCTGGTCGCATTTATCCGACCTTTATGTCATTGAAATGCGACAAACGTCACAAAACTGCGTTCCAGGAGTGTTACTTCCATAAACACAGTTCGTGCCTGCATGGTCATGTATCACCTCAGGACCTCTTTTGCGCATTCAGCTCATACTCAAAACTGATAGAAGTCGCAATTAATGTGCAATATGAACGAGCACACACAAAAAAAAAAAAAAAAAAAAAAACGGATTTCACCAAAAAAAATCCGAATTTTACATTAAGACCTGCTGTCCGAACGTACTCTGTCAGGTAATGATTTTTAACCCCAACACTGTACTGCTTAACTCCAATAATGAGCCCATTTGCACCAAAACTCAGATCATGATCCAATTTCTGGCGCCATCAGAATATTCCAGTGATCATATAAACAGCATGTCTTATGCTTTATCAGATAACAGCAGTAATCTGATTATGAGAAACTGGATAAACATACCTGGATTTCTCCCCAATACTGATGTCTTTGTGCATGTATACATGTTAATATGATTCATTTCATTCTTTGTGATTTCTTTCGAACACATGGAAAGATGTTAGACAATGGAAGTGACGTGGTCAAATGTGAGCAGATGACAGCAATAGAGTTGGATTCTACCATCACCATGTATGTATATACTCTAACACTGCAAAAATCAAAATCTTACCAAGTGTATTTTTCTCATTTCTAGTCAAAATATCTCACCACACTTAAAATAAGACATAATCACCTAAAGAGGAACTT
>JAPQRP010000001.1:27993550-28006188 GCA_037367295.1 Apogon hyalosoma | reverse complement strand
CTAATGCTGTAATGAGGTGAGATTAATTTTATAAGCCCCACTGGGTTTTCTGATCTCACCTGCACAATTTGTTTCTTAGTTTGTCCTAATGTTTGATTTGTTGTTGTGCAAATAAATAAATTAGCTCTTAGCTAACCCTAGTGCAATCGTGTGATTGTACAATGTCATTTCAGCCTCCTGACATTACCCTAAGCTACAAGTACACAGTTAATCACCAAAACAATGACCATCCCACCAGGGGGAAAAAAAATAAATAAATAATAAAAAGCACAACAATATTCTTATTAACCCCCACACACACACACAAAAATAAAACGACAAGAAAACCCAACAATATTCAAACAATTTGGTCCCCATATCTCAACAAAATCATGTCTTTATATCGGTTTAGAGCGAAATGTATTTGGGTCTCATTTTAACTCCACATCTATACAGTTTCATAATTTCACACTACAAACAGAAACATAAAAGCTCTTCCTTGTTGTCCACTCCCTCATTTTTAAAAAATAACCACCTTAAATTGTGATTTCCTTCCCAATTAATAGATGTTTTCTAAATATTCTTTGGTAGTTGATAATTTTTTACTTGAATAATCTATGCCGTTTGAAAATTGGTCTGATCATCAAGTTTTAGTACGTTTGACTGGATGAATAATGAGTTGGTGTGGTCTGCACCCGACACTGAATGATTCTTATTGCTTTTTTTTGGAGTATATATAATGAATGTAGTTTACTTTTGTTGTCATTTCCTCAGACCTCTGCACAGTAGCTGAAACTAGAAAACGGTAAAGGATGTGGAGTAATTTGTGATTTAAAATCTGTTTTGCTTTAATACTGCTATGCTTCTTGAAACGTCTGTATGTAGATGTTTAATGTGAGATTTCTGACTCGGCATTAAATTGGTATGAGATTGGTTTCTGTTTTGGTTTGTGAGTGACTCACCGATCTGCACCTGGTCAGTCTGACTCAGGGACACGAATGCTGATGTGTCATCTATCCAAGAAACCTGGATGTTACCTGAGCAGAAAGTGGATGATCAGTAATGGCTTATACTTGTTTGGAAACAGAATTCGTATGCAAAGTCAAGTGTTACCAAATGCGCTAAAGAGCTGGTAGAGGTCACTGGTCTTCCATTCTTTTGGAAAGGTGACATAGAGGACGTGGTCCCTTTTAGGCTGCACTGTTGAAGACAAGGACAGTTTTACATTAATGCATAACATATTTCACACACAGACGCATATTCAAACAAAACATCCACAAACACAAATATATTGGTAAACTGAGACCATTTTGTGAGTGTCCCTGAGCACTTCATGGTCATATTCTGACTTTAAAATATGACCATGGACCTCATTTCATTAACAATTATTATTTGTGTTATTATTCCTGCCATTGCAGATATTATCACACCGAGATAATGTTTGCAGGAGAAGCTATGAATGGAAAAAATGTGTACTCCAAAAAAGGAGTCCAACTGACAAAGTGTTAGTAAAACTGGCCCAAAATCCTCCCATGGAGGGTTTATCATCCACAAATGATCCGAGTTCAATCCCTTCTGCATTTTATTCATACGTACAACATATGGTCTGAAACGACATGCTTAATTTTCTCTTGACTTCAGTGTTAATTCACCATCATGCATTAGAAGACATTACAGAAAAGCCTGACCCTCTGTTGCACATACAGAAAATATGGTCTCAAGACTCTGAGATTACAGACCAACTACAAAAAAAATCTAAAGCAGTCTAAGCTTTATCCACATAATACTAAGAAGTAACCTTGATCATATGATTTAAACATCTGATGAATAAAATCCGGACCTTGTTGGAGATTTATTTCAAATCTGGGTTCTTTTCTACAAAGAAGAAAAAAAAAAAAAAAAAGCCACACCAGAGATACGATCACACACTTAAATGGGTAAAAACAAGTATGGAAATCTGATAAATTGCACATGTTTTAAAAACTTCTTAGCAGTAATACCAGTAATCAGATTCCACAGTAAAGGTCTGCCACCAAAATGCTTTTTATAACCTGATTAAAATGAGTGTGGCGCAGTTTAAGCCTTTGATGTACGCAACAATAAACAACATTTTAAGAACAAAGACTAATAAGTATATTCATGCTATACAGCACTATTTCACTTACAGTCTGGTCCTGTGATGTTGAGGTAGGGAATATCTATTATCCGCATCAGGAAGAGCCTTGGAAAAAAACAAAGAGAGCAGTTATAAGGATTTAAAGCAGTTGATGAATGTGAGCAGCAGAAACTGAAGGGTATCTCTTACTTGTTGAAAAAAGGCTCTATAAGTTTGGAGCGAGCAGAGATGTATGCTTTAGGTGGAGTCAAGAAAGAGCCTGAAGAAGAGTTGAATAGAACATGTGAGACAGTTTATGCCAGTGAGACATATGGGTCTTCTTGCTGGAGCAGTGGGACTATGTGAATTACCCAGGTAGTTGGCCATGGAGATGAAACACAGGCCAGTGATGTAAGCGTCGTAGCCGGCCTCATGGAGCTGTTCCTGGGCTGTGTCATAGCTGGGGAAGCCTTCGGCCGTTTCTGAAAGCAGAGGTGGGGGAAGACCGTCAGCAGGACAAATGAGGTGGGAAACACTCTGGGAAATGACAGTGTACTCACCAACTAGTGGGGATTTGAACGGGCTTTCCTTCAGCTGTTTCTCCAGCTCTGCCAGAGAAGTGTTTGTGATCAGCTCCTGGAACACAAAAGGTAAAACAGCAACTCATCAAGAGTTTTTTTTTTAGGTCATGGATTATTTAGAAGAGCTAAAAGGGTTTGTCTCCTTGCTGTCCCTACTTGGCCCACTTTCATAGACTTACTCAGAAATAGTTGAATTTTTGATTCCTAGAAGGATCTATCTTCTGATGCCATATATTGATATTCTATAACTATCTAAACCTCCAGATGCTGAACTCCTATCTGCCATCACCTTGCATCAGCAATATTTCCTAAAGATCACATCAAAGCTCTTTTGCAATTGTATCCACTTCTATATCATTCATGTATATTACACTTAAATAGTGCCTTTAATACATATCCAGCTCCATAAAATGACCAAACATGACCGTTGACCTGAACTCATTTGAATAGCATATTGGAAAAAACAAAATTAGGTTTGACGTTTAAAATCTAAAAGAACATTCTAGGCCACTTTGTGGATTCTATTGCTTGAAATATATCAAACACTATATTTATACATCAAATATCTCAAGCTTTAGAATCTAAGAGGAGGGTAAGATGTTTAATTTTAAGGCAAACTGAGAATGTTTAAAAATTATACATAACATGCAGAAGTGAATGGAACATCCAACTGATCACCTAAACATGTCTTAAAGAAATATGAAAAGAATATACTTTTGCTGTTTAATAAATGTAACATCTACTTTTTATTACCATACATGGTCTTATTTCTTAGTTTTTACAGACATTATCAGGCTAAAGGGATCCATTTTGGAGATGCTTGATATTACTCTTTTGCTTCAGTAACTGAGTCATGCATCACTGAACATGGTCCAAAATTATTTTCTAGACATAATTATGCATTTTACTGAACCAGACACACCTATTCTAAAATAAATCCTAAGTGGACAAAACAGATATGATATCAGAACATGTCCTTTGCCAGATCCAGAGTGTCACTGTAGGTTTGGAATGTTCATTTTTATGGTTAGTGTTTCACAACCTTAGTCAGATGTAAATTTACAGCACAATCACAAAGAAATCCTTTCAAGACTAGTAAAACAACTTTTAACATGTATAGAAATACCACAGTGTAGAACCACTTCATGATTTCTAGTCATGAATTAAAAAAAAAAAGTACAGATATATCATAAAAATATACTTTCAAAAATAAAAAAGGTATCATCATGCAGAATGGCTTTAAGTATTACATAATTACAGAATATTACATTCTTTTAAAATCACTGTGACCCGAGGAGTAAGTGGTTTCAGAAAATGAATGAATTTTCTGTTAAATAAATATAATATTCTGAATAACTAAAAAAAGATGTTTTAATGGTGCTGTGATCTATTTTTACTTATATACTCCAAGCCACAGATTTCTACAGCATTTCAGAGCATTTACCTTAAAAGGCTGAGTTGAAGCCATTAACTTTGTGTCCAGAAGTCTGCAATGAAACATGAATAATGTAAAGAGCGAGCACAAATATCAAGTAGAGAAAAGCATAATCTGTGAAGAAAAAAAAACAAATCTGACCTTGGAAAGACACACATTGTGACCTCTTTAAAGTCTTGAAGATCCTAAAGAAAAGAGCACGAGTATTAATAATACACAGATCTGACTTTTACTTTCAAATGTTCTTTCCTTCAACACAGTCTTAAATCTGTATACAGTATCTGTACCTCTGGCAGGGGGCAGTAGAACTGATGGATGGTGTGCATCACATCTAACAGCATGTTGTGGCCGACCACAAGCTTACCCTGAGTCACATGACACAGATACAGGTGATAATTCAGAACAATCAGGACACAAATCAATAGCTATAAAAGAAAAATACAACTTGATAAACAAGGTGTAAATAATTTATACAGTAAAAGCCATCATTCTAATGTTTGTAACTGACTGATTTTAACAAAAACATTGACTCACAGATTTAGAGATGGCATGGATCACTCTTGAGAACCCTACAGCATCATTTAACTCTTCCTGTTGAGGGAAAATAAGGTGAGCTCAGAATAAGATCAGAAGAGGGGGGGGACCATTAGACACAAATGTACAGCTCTATAAAAAAAAAAAATTCAGAAAATTCACTGTAAAAATTACTATTTATTGGAAATTTGGGAGAACTGTCAGTTTCTATGACATCATTAATAAAGCATTCATTTACAAAATGATACAAAAAACCCCAACAAAATGCAGTGTTTTCAGAAAGTTCATATTTTCAAACAGAATATAAAAATGTCAATTTATGAAGTTTAAAATAACCCCCCCCACCCTTTGTCATTTAAAATAAACATTGTCCAAATGGGTCCAGACTATTTTACAAAGAGCTCTGTGCTCTGTGATCATTAGTAGCAAAACTATTACGAAAACACTGAATCTATTTAAGCCCAAAGAGTGGGTTAACACAAGAAAAATCAGCCTAGAAAGTTGATATTCTAACCAGCACCGTTTGTGGTCACGTATCTTCCTCTAGATGACAATCCAAATCTTTTCATTTGATCATTTCATTTTTACAGAATACACTTTCTTTGCTCTAATGACAAAAACACAGTTAACAATGAGATTTCATCTAATTATGATAGGTTCTTCAGTTGATGTTGGGGCGTGGTACGAGACAGGGGTGCTGCTTTTTGCCCTAGAGCCGTTAGAGACCGCTATTAGAGCCAACTCGCAGATCAGTGGGATAAGATGTGGCAGCTCTGAATGTACCGTCAGCTTATATGCAGATGATGTGACTTGAACTGCGTCAGATGCACAGACACCATTGCTCCCCTGCCCTTCTTGATTTGATAAAACAATATAGGAAGTTCTCTGGGTTTACTATGAACTGGGATAAAAGCCTTTTTATGCCCTTGTGTGGTGGCCTGGACTACATTTTTCTTACTGCTCTAACATTTAAGCTCGCCGCCGATCACTTTAAATACTTGGGGATTAATGTCATCAGAAATCCCAAACTTCTCTTTAAATATAACTTATGGAATTAATTGTCAAGCTTAGAGGTATGATTGAAAAATGGAAACTTCCTCTATCAATAATAGGACGTTTTAATATTATCAAAATTATTTTTTAAATTTTTTTCAAAATTTACATATATTTCTTACATCCTCTTTTTTTTTTTTTTTTTTTTTTTTAAAGACAACAGAGTCCATCATGCCCTTTATTTGGGCCAACAAGAAACCCCACATAACCAAGACACACTTTTAGAAATCTACAATTAAAAGGTGGCCTTGGACTTCCTGTTTTTCATTATTATTACTGGGCCTGCAACACCAGAACTTTGGTTTTTTGGAACCATGCTGCAACTGCTGATGGTCAGGAGCATAATCTCCACCCCAGCTGGCCTGTGATGGAGCCCCATAAGGCAGCATCACTGATTAAAGCACCCTTAACTGCAATTCTGTTCTCAGTCAAACCTGAACACCAAAAACAGAAAGAAGACTTTATCTTATTTAATTATCAAGCAAATTAACTGTGCACTGAATCTTTCTAAACTGACTCATTACACTCCTATATGTTAGAATCCTTCTTTCAAACCAGGTTTAATGGATTCTGCATTTACACACTGGGTAGGGAGGGGCCTTTCTGTAGTGAGGGGTCACAAATATAAACAACAGGGGTAAACAAATATTTTGCATCTTTCACTAAACTTCAGAAGAAATACCAAATTCCCACTGGGGATTTTTTCCACCATCTACAAATTCGAAACGTTGTAAAGCAATCTCTACCTCTTGACCGGATGCCTGACCAGTGCCACTTCTACAGTCTTATCACTAGAAGCCCTAAATCTAAAAGGCCTGATTTCAGTTCGTTTCATTTTTCCCATTGATAGAATTAGAGATACATGGATTAAAGATACTGGTGAGGAGAGTGTGGGCAATGGGGTTAGAAAGGGTTAAAGCATGTTCCATCAATACTAGACTTCAGCTCATCCAGAATAAAAAAAAAAAAAACATACACCACTTACATTACTCCAAAACCAAACCTAAGATCTTCGCTTGTATTTCAACTACCTGTGACGGTACCCTAGCTCACCTATTTTGGGCCTGTCCCAAGCTCAAAGTTTTCTGGGACAACATGTTTCATTTATACAGTGTTACAATACACCACTGCAGCCAGATTGCATATTTGCAATACTACATCGCTCCACCTACTCTATTACTCTCCCAATTAGCTCTACAAGAGGCTCTCATGTTTGGTTATAGCAAAAATGGTAATTTTGAGGGAACTGAAATCAAGTTCTGAACCCTGCATTAAGAAACAGCTGCATGAAATGGTGTCTTGTCTATACCTTGGCGAATTAAGATACACAATGTCAGACAACCACACCAAATGTCTTAAATCTGGGGTCCTTTTATTGATTATATCAACACAGACAAAGATAGTGTCAAACTAGGCACATCAAACTATTCTGTACTGTACCTCTGTATGGCTGTCTGCTTTCTTGCCATGTCCTCTGGATATAGATGACACTTTAGGACCTTCCTTTAGACACTCGCTGTCTACTTGCAGTCTTCACCTCATGAACACTTTCACTATCTGATGGACTGACTTACTGAAATCTTTTATGAACTGGCAGTCTTTGTGGTTATTTTGTTGTCTTGTTTTGGTCTATGTTTGGACACTGTCTACTATATCGTGTCTGTACTTGTATCTCATGTTATCAAAAACCCTCCAAAAACAAAACAAAAAAAAAAAAAAGATTTATTGGTCTTCAACATGGGCTCACCTGTTCCCTCTCCAGTTTCTGCTGCTCTCGCTTCTTCCTCTCCTCTTCATCCACTTTGCTAACCTGGATATAACGTTCTTTCTGCAAACAAACAGCTCTCAGCTATATGCACACACCACAAGACACAAAACCAATTCAGAACACAATCTTCCTATACCTACTTACCTTTTCAGTTTCCATGGTTTCTACATGAAGCCCCTTTGGGAACCTATTAGAAGCACACGTTAAACATATAGAACTCAACATCTACAACCACAGCAGTAAACACTTGAAGCGATACTCACTTCCAGTTCAAGGTCTGGTATATCAGCTTTCTCTGAAATCTGTTGTGGAAACATAAAAACATCTGTTACATACAATACTGACAACTGTGTAGAAAAGGTATTTTGATAGAAGTACTGCCTTACCCAGTGCAAGGCTCCAAGTCCAAGGTTTTCTCAGAGTTGGTGAACAGGGCCTCAACCTTTTCCCTGTAGAGAACACAGTTTCAAAGAAGGTTTTAATCCTCAGTCTGACAGGATCAAAACACAGTATTCAATCCAAATAAATTACCCACAAGAGAAGGTAATTGGGGCACAGTTGGATTTTTTCTCATTGCAATCAATTGTCAAATACTGAAAATTGATGTCCTTAGGACTAGCAATATAGACCTGACATTAAACCTCATTTTTTGTGTTAACAAACCAAGATTAAAAAAAAAAAAAAAAAAAGTGCAAAGGTAGCTACTCCATTTAATTAAAATTAAGCACCACAAGTTGACAATATATTATACAGACTAACAGGTTGGACATTGAATTTCTGTTCAGGTGGAAGGTCTGCAGGAGAAGCCATGATCTCAGTTTAGGCATTTTTCACATACATTAAAAGAAATATATGAATGACTCAAAATTAACAAAGTGCCCAGCCTCACATTTAGTATACAGTATATAAAGTTATTTTTTGCACTGTGACAGTGGTAAAGAAAAAATATTTAATTTAGGAGAATATAGCTACTGATCATGTACTCAGAACAACCGCAGTAAATTTGTAAGTAACGGTTTCAGTATTGTTTTTGCTTTAAGCTGTTATTTCATGCAGAAAAAGGCTCCAAGCTGTGTTTTTCTAGGTCAGAGGAGGGGAAAAAAAAAAAAAAAAAAAAAAAAATATGGAAGAGGATGCTCATGCTGTTGTTACTAAGTGACCACATGCTCAAATATCTGATGTTCTCCACAGAGCTGGTAACCTGTATGAGATAGGAGGTCGTGACAATAAGGGCCCAGATTTGATCATCTTTAGAAGTCTGTCTGGTTCAAGGCGATTTAATCCACCATATACTGCTTTGTAAAACTGGTACAAAAAGTGTGATCATATATTTGAATAGTACAACATGGAATAGAGAAATATTTATTAAACAACTTGGCCCTGGCCCCAAAACACTCCTGACCAGTTACACTGTCCCACCCACAGCTCTTCAAACCAGTGTTAAACAGAGGAGCTGCCTTATTATTACACCTTCTGTAACCCACAACTGACACTTACACCACTTTGTTGATGAAGACTTTGTGTTCATCAGGTACATGTGCAGGGCTCTTGGAGGAAGATGGTGAGATGTAGGAAGGTGTCCCCACTCCGTTAGCATGCTGATTCCTCCTCTCCTCCGTCTGCTCTCTCAGCTGGGCTTCTTCCTCTTGATTTAGGTACGGGATTCCTTTGAAAACCCGAGAACACCGTTAGATTTTTCAACCAACCAACCAACAGACAGTTGAAGGACATGACATTTAACCCAGGTCTTCAGTTCAATGCAAACCTATGAATCTCAGGGTTCATACACATTTTAAGGTAAAATTCAAGCACTTTTAAGGGTCCTTTTCAAATTTTTCCAGCACAGCACCTTATCGCTGGGGTAAAATGAATATCTACAGGAATAAATACACTTACGATTATTTTTTTTTCCCCACTTATCACAATGATGTACACTGTACTATGCTATAAACATCTAAAATTATGTTTCATAAGAGCAAAAAGTTTAGAAATTTAAGGAGAACACAAAGTTTTATCCACAAAAGGGAAGGCACTCAGCATTCACTTGCACAGAACCAAAGATCAAGATAAAAATGTACCCAGGTTGACCTGAGAGCATCTGGTAAGTTTCTTTTTTGATAAAGTTTTGTTTTTCCTAAATGCAACACTTCTCTGTAAGTACTTACCATCTAACCTGGCAGAGTTAATATTTAAAAAACAAGTTATAATTGCAAGCACTAACTGAAATTCAAGCACTTTTCAGACCTTGAAAACACAACATTGAAATTCAAGTGTTTTCAAGGATTTGAAGCACCCATACAAACCCTGGAAACCGCAAATCATATTTGGGTGCATTGAGCCAATAAAATGGTCTTCATCACAGCAAGACAGCTAGTGACACATTAACACAGAGATCATGCAACTGATGGCAAACAGGTACATTTAATTTAATATTTACATCATTTTTTCTTCTGGAAAAGATTACAAAGCTAAGCAATGGCATGTTCTTCCTGTCACTTCTGTTAAAAATTGCTTATCCAGACTTAAGCATAATTTAAATCATTTTAGTTTTTATTATTTGATAATCACTAAAAACTCTTTGCATAGGGCCAAGGAAAAAAAATGACTTGCAAAAAGACTGTTGAATTAACACTGAAAACTGCAGTGATTCACAGGTCTGGACCAAAGCCAACAAAGTATCACTGTCAGAAGTCTGAGTACAGAACAAGTGGTTCAGAGGCAGCTGCTACGTACAGAAGACAGGTGATGATTTCTTAGGGCCAGTGTCCACATAATCGACTGTGCTTGGATAAACCAGTTTTACAGTTAGGGAAAAAAAAAAATGCAGGTATGATTTTTTTTTTTTTTTTAAAATATAACTGACTACGTTGTAGCTAATTACTACAATATATCAGTTGATCCAATCCACAAATGGGCTTTTCTCTCCAGCCAAAACAACTTCTCTATCATTCATTTACATTAAATGAGTCAAGTTCTGTCTCATCTGATAGGTTGCCTTAAAAGGCGTGACACTGAGCCTCTTTACATGCACACCAATATTCCAATCATTATCTGATTTTTGGAGTTGTCAGATTATTCGAGTGACCATGTAAACAGTATAATCTGATAGGTTTTATTGGCTAACGGCTGTTATCTGATTATGAGAAACTGGATTAACACACCTGGATTCTGCCCAACACTGATGTCTTCCTGCACGTATACAGGTTAATCTGATTTATTTCATTCTTTTACATCTGCACACATTTAAATACAATTTAAATCTTAGATAAAGCTACAGAGTCAAACGCGAGTGAAAGACAACAGGAAGTTTGAGTCTGCCATCAATATATATGTACTCTGAAAGAAATCTGATCATGGACTGGAGCTTCTAAACCAGGGTTTTTCCAATTATAGCATTTCTTAAGTGCATGTAAATGCGTCAGACTTCCAGATATCGGACTTTGAGCGCTTTCAAGTAAACACTGGTATCAATGAGCCTGTTTACATGACCATAAAAGTAGCAGAGCGCTCCAAAAAAAGAAAAAAAAAAAAAAAAAAGCTTTGCTTGCTGAATGCACATTTCTCTCATGAGGAATAAGTGAAAATAAAATATACGTAGGTATGTGGACACTGACCCCAATGCAGCACTGTCCAAATAAAATGTATTCCGTTACATCAAGTCTGAATGTTAGATATTTAGCTGTATAAATGTACACTTCTGTAGAATACTCACCATGGCAGAAGACCTTGTTGAAGTCAAACCCTTGACTGGCCAGAAAGTCAATACTAGAACTCTGTAATGACATGACATCACAATCAGTTTTTCACAGCTGACTAAGCTGCTGAATTCATTTTATTAATCTTAACTACTGATGCAGTTCTTTCAGATGCAGACCAAAAAAAAACAAAAAACTCACTTGACAGATGAATTTTATGTCAGGAGATGTTCTGTTGAAAGGTTTTGGGAACACGTAAAAATTAAAAGGCTTTGTGATATACCTGTGAAGAGAGAAAAAGGACATTATTGGTTGATATACATCACATCAGTTGCTTGACTTCATTCTGTTCTCAAATTCAGAATCTCTTAATAAGTGCATAATTCAGTGAGTTTCTAAGCAACTTTATGCCATGGCATTAGTGGAAATCTGCAAATGTACATTTCATCTACTGAAAGACTCTTTACAGATTGCCTTTCTGTCAGTAAAATGTATAATTATAGGTCAAAGTGTTTAGCTTTACTCAAAAAGAGGACACTTATCAGAAGCAGATGACAGCACTGACACATGAGGGTCCTTTGGAAGACGATGCATGTAATTTGTCTGATTACTTTTCTGCAACTGATAAATGGGGTTCACTCACTTTGACTGTGTCTGGTCGTACTTGAACGTACATAATCCAAACTGGAACAACAGGAAGTCCATGGAATGCTAATGGACAGAAGAGGCTCTCATCAAATAAACATGCAGTTAAGTGGATGTTTTTACATTACAGTGAACTGAAGGACTGCAGGATAGGATCGACTGTTCACACCTTTTTAAGCTTCGTGTAGCGCTCCTCCGGTGTGTCCAGTCCGTTGGTTAGTGCACTTACATTAGGACCATCGCTTATCCCTAATAAAGAACAAAACAAAAAAAAAAAAAAAGCCAAAACACACGTTACAGTTTTACATAGCTGCATGACGCTGGCTCATTTCCAATCTCTGCTTCTGCACAAACTGTTACCTGAAAACTCCCCATCGATGGCAAGGAAGTCCGCCTCCTCTATCGCACTGTACACCGTGTTTAAACAGTCTTTATAATCTTGAAAAAGGGGAAAACGAGCATTAACATGAGTATTGGTGTGACGGGGAAAACGTGCAGCCCAGCCGATACATTAACCCGGAGCGGTGCTTGCGGCTACCTAGCGTTAGCTTGCTAGCTAGCAGCAAAAACACTAACGAATAGACGAGTCGCGACATTTCTAGACGTTTATCGTGTCCTTGATAATTTATATGGTTATAGCCCATGGCAATATAAAAAAATATAGTGTGCAAAACTAGACTGGCTACTTACTTTTGCGTGTCACCTCCATCCTTTCACAATGACTGAACCCGGCTGACAGCTAACGCTAGCTAGCATACGTCAACTGGCTTTTAACCGTTTTACAAACACTTCCGGGTCTGCGACGTTCAAGACGCACCAGTGCCTCTGAGTAACGGCGTGTCATCTTAAGTGT